>JAKZHN010000002.1:1800000-2147517 GCA_037179335.1 Cyclaneusma minus | reverse complement strand
AACCCTAACCCTAACCCTAACCCTAACCCTAACCCTAACCCTAACCCTAACCCTAACCCTAACCCTAACCCTAACCCTAACCCTAACCCTAACCCTAACCCTAACCCTAACCCTAACCCTAACCCTATTTGATTTCATGTATTTTTTATTTGTTTCGTTTTTTGTTTCGTTTTTTTTTTTTTTTTTTTTTTTTTTTTTTTTTTTTCACGCATTTTACCCCTAGTTTCTAATGCGCTGGTTAGTTTTGCGATTAGGGCTTTGAATAGCGAATTTGGTATTTGCTGCCCGGAAAGGTAGGGCGGTGACCGAATTAGCCCAGCGGTAAGCCTAATTTGGCTAGCGAATTATAAATTGAAACAATATAAAAGCCGCCTTATTATATTTTTGCTATAATATATAAAGGTTTTTATGTCTAGACGGGTTGCTTCGGCCAGTGGCCTTTCGGGGGAACCTTGGGCTAGCTGTATAGTTTTTTTAATACTGTATATATTTTTTTCAAATCGAAATTAGAAATAAAAGAATTTTTAGGCCGAAATAAAATTAATGAATTGGAAAATAAAAATATTAAAGGCAGGATATTAAAAAAAATATAAAAACTTATTAAAAAATATGAATTTAATAGCCTTTTCGATGTTTATAATTAGGATATTTGCCTAAATTAGGGCCTAATATATTATATTAAATAAATAAACTATAAATTAAGCTAATAATTAAAAGCAGATTTTTATGGCTTTAAAAAATATTTATAAAAATGGTATTAAAATTATTTGAATAAATTATAATTTCCAAGCTTTTTTATTAAATGGGTTTTATAATATAGCAAAAATGTATTATAGCTATTTGCTATAATATAAAAAATTTAATTATTTTTAAAAACCAATTTAAGAAAATTTAAAAAACCCCAAATTTACATTAAAATTAAAGCAATTTAAAAAAATTTAACAGCAAATTATATAAAAAGAAATTATTAAAAATATATTTATTTCGGTTTAGCAAGAATCAATTGTATTTATATTATTATTATTATTTTAAAAAAGGATTATAAAAATTTATAATATTGGTAAAATATGAAATATATTTTTTTAAAAATAACTAATTATAAATTAAAGCCGCTAAAATTAATTTATATTAATAAAAGAAATCTATTCGATTTATACAAAAATTAACAGCTTTTTAATATCATTAATAATTATATATATAAATTCTGGCCTTTTGCAATAAAAAATTATATAAATATATATAATATGTTTTTATATAAAAAAGAATTGGCAAAAAATTAAAAAACGTCCAATATAATAATATTAGAAAGCTAATTAAAAAAACTTGCAAATAATATTAAATTTGTAATTATTATTTTTTATTTATTTTAATAAAATAAAACAACTGAAAAAACAAATTGCCAAAATTTATATTCAATTTATATTAAATGATATTAGCTTTTCAATTAAATTTTAATTAAAGATCGCTATAATTAAAATATATATTTAAAATTAAATTAAAATCGAATTCGAAATTAATAGCTAAATTATTAGCCTTATTAAAATATAAATTGGAAAATTTTCTAAAAATAATATTTATATTTAAAATTGCAAAATATTAATTTATATTAATTGCAAAAATAATTCTAAATATAATAAAAAAAGATTCGCAATTTTATAAATATATTTTGATTAGCTATAATTTTAAGATTATAAAATAATATATTTAATTTAAAGCTTTTCAATAATTCCTATAGCCGTTAAAAAGTTCCCAATAAATTGCCTAATAAATTTATTTTTGCTAAGCAAAAAATTAGAAAACTAAATGCCCAAGCAAATTTATTTCAAATTCAAATTAGCAATTAAAACTGCGCTTAATATAATAATTTTTATTTCGAATTTTTTTAAATTTTTATAAAAAATAAAATAACGCTATCTTGTATTTTAAATTTAATAATTCTAGCAATTATATTAATTTTGTATCCAATTTTGCAAAAGCTATAATGCCAGTTAAATTTTTAATAAATAGAAATATTAATATAATTAATTTTTTTTAAAATGGTAAATAATTCTATAAAATTAAATAGCGCCTATATTGCTATAATTTCCTTTTTTAATATAAAGCTAATTTTTAAAATTAATAACTGCAAATATTTAAAATGCAATATTATTAAAATTAAAATCCGCAAATAAAACAATTTTTAAAAAAAGATTATAGCAGCTTTAATAGCTAATAAAAAAATTGCTTTAATTTCTATTAAAATAATTTATAGCGTCTTTATTTTAAAAAATTATAAAAAAGCCATTTCCAATTTTTTATACAAAAACCAATAGCAAAAGGCTATTATATATAAATTAAAAAAACTCCTTGCTAATAATATTTAAATTAAAATTGCTATAAATACCACTCTTAATTTAATTTTTATTAAATAAATATTTACTATTAAAATCAATTCTAATAGCGAAATTAATAAATTTAAAACTCGCTTTATAGCTACGAATTTCAATTAAATTTAAAATAAAATAAAAACTTAAATTTAAATAGATACTTTTTGTATTCTCTTGGCTATTATAGCATAAAAAAACCTTAAATGCTATTATTTTAATATTAGCAACGCTTTTATAAAATCCATTTTTTGCATATTTCTTTATTTAGCTTTATTTAAAAATATTATAATTTAATTAAATAATATTTTTTAATTAAATAAAAAAATATATAAATTAAAATAAACTGCCCAAAATTAAAATCTGCTATTTAAATTTAAAATAATCAAATTTAAATTTAAATAAAATTCCAGCAATTTTTATTTATTTATTTACAAAATTATAAATATATTTATTTTAATTTATATTAATAATATTATTATTGCTGCCAAAATAATTGCTAAATTTAATAAATTCTATTTCCAATTGATAAACAACTTTATTGCCAAAAGTTTAAAAAAAATTAAAAAAATTCTTAATATAAAAATAATTTAAAATAAAAGTTCCAAATTTATTTAAATTAGTTAAAAGCAATATATTAAGAATTTTTATAAAAAAATCGGCTTTTTAATTAGCAAAAGACAATTATACCCAGTATTTATAATAAATAATACCAGTATAATAGCACCAGTTAAAAATAATAAAAAACAAGACAAATTAAATCCCTATTAGTAAAAATTTAATAAATTTATATTTGCTATAATATTTATACAATTAAATATTTGCCTTGCAATTGGCAAATTAAATTAATTTATATTAAATTCCTGCAAATACTATAATATTAATTTAATATAATTGCTTTATTATTTTAAATCAATTGCAAGCCGCAAAATTAAATATAAATTAAGCAAATTGAATATTATTAAAAACCAATTTAAAATATTTAATAATGCTTTTTATAAATTATTTTTTAATTATTAAAGCATTAGCAAATTTATTGCAATACTATTTGAAAAAAACAATATTATAATTAAATAAAAAACAAAAAAATATAATTATATTAATTTGCAAAACTAAATATATTATTGCAATTGCCAATATTAAGCAAGGCCAATAGCTTAAATAAATATTTAAAAATATAAATTATAATAAATTAATTGGCAAAAATCCATATTATATTAATATAAAAAATAACAATTGAAAAACTATTATTTTAATTAAAAATTTTTGATTTTATAAAAAATTTAAATATACTAATATAGCCTATTAATTTATACGTAAATTAAAAAATAAAAACAAATAGCAAATTATTTATATATTTCTAAAAAGTATAATTGCAAATAAATTTATCAAGTTATTTTTAAAAACGTAATTTAAAAAATTTAAAAATATATTACATATAAAAAACCGTTTTAAATAAAAAATTATAAAAAAAATCCTAATACAATTTTTAAAAAATATTAAAATAAAACAAACCCTAATTATATTTATAAATTGCTATAAGGCTTAAAAAAAATTCTAGCAATATAAAAATTACGGGCTATTTATAAAACCTATTTATTTCATAAATAAATAAAAATCATGCATATATAATATTATTTTCTATAATTGTAAAATCCTTTTTCCTTTTTATAATTTTAAAAAGAAAAGGATTTTTACTTATATTGAGATTTTATAATATACATATTATAAAAATAATAATAAATAGTTGTAAATAACAAAAAACAAATTAAATTACTATTATATTTTTTTATAGCATAGCAATAATTACTTTTATTTTACTACTTTTTATAAATTTTTGATTTTGATTTTAAATAATAATTTAAAATAGATTATTTATTTGATAATTAATTTAAAATATATAAATATATTTTGGATTAATAGGTATTTATAATATTAAATATTTAGGCTTCCAATTTAAAAAAAATATATAAATTATTATATGTAAAAATAGAATATAGCAGTAATTACAAATTATTGGCATGCTATAAATCAAATTATTGCCGTATTTTATTTTTGTATGTTTTTATTTATTACGCTATATATAGAAAAATAATATATAAAAATATTGTAAATATTAATAAAAATGTTTAAAATAGTATAATAAAATAAGAAAATGGATTTTTAAAGCTATTTTTAAATTATAATTAAGTCTTTACTAAAATATAGGGTATTTTAATAATAAATGAAACTTGGTAGGGTATCCCGGTAATTATGAAACTTTTTTAGGGTATAGAAGTAAATTACCGTTAATTTCATTTAAATATTCTATTATTTAAAGCTTAATATTAGACATAAAATATAGCAAAAACAGCTTTTGGCTATTTTTAGCATAGCAAACCATGGCGACCATGGTAGAGCTTTTGAGACCGTGGTTTGGACCAAATAAATTTGATTTATAGCTTTTATAAATGGTTTCAGACCGTACCGATACGGTTTAGGGCCCAAACCGCGGTCTCAGACTATCGGAAACACTGGTAGTAGAGAGCTGCGATTCGAGGACGCGATTGAATTGGCGCGGTGTCATCTTGTGCTGCTTGCGCAGCTCAAGTCGCAGCCGTGAGAGGCCGTTGCAGATCTAAGAGAGCGTCGCGCTCAATGATCTGGGACATGGGGAAAGGGCTAAGTGCCTGCTTGCCTTGTGCAAATGCGCCAATCATGCGCCAAAATGCGCCAACCAATGACTTTCTCGACTATGTCATTCTGGGTGGCCGCCGCCACTCAACGCCTTGCCTTTGAGAATGTCAAGAAGCTCTAAGTCGAGCAGCAATGGCAGTGAGTGCATGCGCGACTCGTCCCCATGCACTAAAAATGCTGAGCACCTGCCCAGTTCACACGGAGTGGCTTGCTCATGGTCACTTGCTCTGGATGTTCCCTTCAGTCTCAAACCAACTCCCATTCTCTCTCTGTTGTGGGCACAGTGTGAGATGACGGGGAAACACAAAGGGGCGAAGGCGAAAACGTCGACAGTGGAGTTCGGAAGAGTCATGCTTTCCATGGGAGCGGACTCTGACTCTGAAGAAGTCGGGAGCGAGGGTAGACGTGCGAGACAGAAAAGTTTGCCGAGATCACTCGAGATAAGCTCGTGCTAAGCTTGCCGGAGCTTTGTGATCGGCAGAGATGCTTGAACGACAGAAGACAGCCACGGTCTCATCGGCGGCGTCATATGCAATCTCGTCGACGGCAGAGACATCGGGATCTCCATCGCCACCGCCTTTGGCGTTGCCTTGGCCGACTTCGGAGTCTTCTTGGTCGCCGACTTAGCGGGCGTAACAGCCTTCATCGGAGTGGCGGCAGTTCTGGTGAAGCATAGAGAAGCTGCAGCCGCCTGGACGCATGCGGAAGCCCTGGGCGTGGAAGAGTAGGCTGCGACGGTATCGGTTATCTGGGGACGGTTTGGGATGACGAAGGGGGAAATGAAGCTGAGAGGCTGAGGGTGTTGGTTTGCGTGGTTCAAGCTGAAGATGCGCCGTTTAAGCTGAAGATGCGACGTTCAAGCCGAAGATGGCCTGATGGTTGGCGCATTGCTGAGAGTATCGGGGGAAGGGTGAGAAAGAAAAGGTTGGATGTGAGTTGGGCGGTGAACGAGGTGGTGGCAAAGGGTGAAGTTGGTGGAGAAGGTGAGGAGGCACACAATGCTGGTGGAGTTAAGTAGTGATGCTGAAGTTGTCAGTGAAGTTAGTGAGGCCACCACTGATGAAGCTGATGAAAATCGATAAAGTCCAGTCGGTAAGGTGAATGGAGCGGGGAAACGATGACGCTATGGGCAGGTCAGAAGAATCGACGAAGACGTGGATCAAGCTGGATTAAACACTTGCCAGCCGTTCTTATTTGAGCTTAGACATTCGACAGTGATATTGAATAACGGCCTTATCGCCTGGGTTTGATGGTGGTGGTGGCATTGAGATTGATGGCTCGGTGGAAGCTTGGTTTGCTGGAGATATCAATCTCCACATTCGATTAGCGTAGTCGCCTGAGACAGTCAGGTGCATGGATCTCCGGCGTGCCGGGCAATTCGCGAAAAAATCTCCGTCAACTCCAGATCACGACGACGCAGGCTTTGATGTCACTAATCATGCAAAAAATGACAGATGAGGCTGGTGCAACATCAATGCATTCAATATGACAAACTGCCTTAAGGGCAGATGCCTTGTTAACCATCAGACATGTCAGCCGTAAGACTTCGCCAGCCGTGAGACTTCGCCAGCATCTTTGCCGTCCGCTGCTCAAACTGCCCACAACCAAACCACCATCGAACTCCTCGTCCGCCTCGATATCGAAGCTGCGCTGAATACACCATGATGGGGCAGTCTGCTCGATAATGAAGGCACAGGGCGGGTTTTGGCCACGCACCCTACAGTCGTAGAGTGATGAACGGCAAGAAAAGGGTGGGCGTTGGCCACATCCCCTGCGAAGAGAAGGTGAGAAATAGAAGTAGAGGAAGCTGAGGAGCTATTGGATGAACCAGGGTATATCGAAGGTACTCGACTAAGCAGAATGACGATCTGTCGCAGAGTGAAGACTATAGCTTGAGCTCGTGAACTATGCCAGCAATCTTGCTCCACGAGAAGTTGACCAGTGATAAAGCGACTCACGAAGATTCCAAAGTAGAGAGGATCCCAGGTATAAAAAGGCGATGAATCTCCACCTAACGACCTTCTCCATCCAGAGACCCAGCATGTACAGGTGCTATGTGGCCATGCTAAGGCTGCCCCCCGGCCGTAGAAAACTGAAGTAGCTCCAAGGATTTTCAACTGATCGCTGCAGGGCTAAAATCAGACAAAAGCGGAGAAAATCAGGCTAAAAGTGGATAAAAACCAGGAAAGAGTCATGAAACCGGACTAAAATCTGGGCAAATTCCCCAAAAAGGACCGTCTAGAGAATCAAAGATACATGACCGGGGGGAAAACGGAGCATGGCCAGCACCTGTATATAGGAAAGGCAGAGGCAGCGGCCGCTAAGCAAAAGATTTGTCACGGCATACAGCCGCCTCTTCCTCGCCATCTGCTTCCCCAGTCGCACATGGCACGTTGATAGAGGATGACAAGAACGCCTTTCTTGAGTACGAGAGCTCGATTCAAGACAACTCTTGAGTACCAGAGCTCGATTCAAGACGAGGCTATCGGTCCGCCTCCTAAAGTTCTCATCAAATACTCGAAGCCTCCCACCGAGTTGGTGGAGAGAACGCAGAAGCATCCCATATACAGCTTGTTGTGTTTTGGTCGCCATCTCGTCACTACTCACCAGGGAGGGAGGATCCAATCGGGAGTTGGGGCTCCTGATCAAACGTGGACGAGTACGATACGGCGGATTTTGAGGGGGGAGAAGTGGTGACGAGAAAATATCATGCCAAGTGCTTCAGAGTGGTCTCTTGATCTCGGGAGACAAGCCCTTGGACCCCTTGGACGCTGCCCTGCTTACGATGTCTGGCACAGAAAGCATCAGTTCGAGAAATGCGAAGTCGAAGCGAGAAGGGGAAGGGAGATGGAAAAGTGAGATGGAAGCGAGAAGTTTAGTGTTGGCAACAAGCTACGCCCGTAAGTGAGTGATATTGCTGCGCGGCAAACCTTCTGAGCACGCTCGCTCCGCTAGCGAGCTTCGGAGTGTGATATACATCGGAAATTCCACGCTAGATAAATACAACCGAGTAAACACATCCCGCCTGCTTTCTTTTTACCTGTGCCGTTTTTGAGTAAGCATCCAACCGCAGCTTCTTCCCTCTATATCCAACGCAGACTACTCACTCACCTCGAATCCTCCAACTACACAACAACGCCAACCAATCAAATGGATCCCGAACAGCAGAAGCGGCTCAAAGCCTGCCAGAATCGCTACGAAGCCCCCGTCAGTGACTTCGAAGCGTTGTCCGTCAACAAGCCATCACTCAGGATCCGAGAGACTGCTGCTCCACGCAAGCAGACCCGCTTCGAGAACGAGGATAGCACTGCACAATCCACCTCCGAGGGTAATCTTCCCCGGGCACACATGGTTGACATAGCTGACCTCTCACAGATCCCTCAGCTACTCCTGCCAAGCAACACCGCTCCAGGAAGTCATCTGAGAGCACTGCGCAGCCCACTGGCGGTATGTCTTCCTCAAGACCACGTTCATCGGACAAAGCTGACATCTCACAGAGAAGCGAAAGACCCACAAAGAGAAGCGCGATGATACCACCACAATCGAAGTGAAGATGAATGGCAAGGTTGAGGTGAAGATGGAAGGCCAAGCCAGCATCATTCTGGAGGGCAAGTTCGCAGTCAAGATGGAGGGCAAGATGGAGAAATGAGCTTTGGAGAAATGCGCTCGAGATACTGGAAATGAAGAAATTAGGAAGGAAACCCGGAAGAGCCATCCATCTGTTGGTACCAGCAAATGGTAGCTGATGCTCTGGCGTTCCGGAGTTTTGGGTCACCGGTATCTATGAGGTTTCGGTTATTCTGAATCCCATTCCATAGCTACGCATATTGACCGTCCATCCAAGCAACGCGAAAATCTCTACGAACATGGTGATATATGCCTCCCGTGAACCGTAAACAAAGATTCCTCTCCTAAGCCCACACCCCGCAAGATATCTCCACGAGTCCAACTCATACTGCAGTCACGTTGAGTGCGAGTTAATTCCAAAGCAAGTGCTTCAACGTCTTCCTTTGATCTCGGGGGGCCAGTCCCCCTGAACCCCCCGAATGCTGCGCTGGCTTGCGAGAGAGTCGTTCTCAAACCCATGTCAAAAGCGGACGAGAAGCAGGCACGTGGACGAATCAACAGATTGGGTCAACGCCACAAGCAGGTAGTCATAGACGGAAATTTGGCCGGAGGGGTGATCAGAAATAAAGTGGTAGAAAGAACCTATGAAGAAGAGCAGAATGCTAGAAAGCAGAGAAGAGCATGGAGCAGAATGTAACAAAGAGCATCACGACTAGCCCACCACCTGCAGAGTATACCTGCAGATTGTCTCGTGGCATTCATACTACCTGTATGTAGCAGAGTTTGTGTCGTATCCTCATAGGCTCCTGGCCGCCTCGAAGAACAGGCCCTCTAAAAATCAGCACCTACTATTCAACGGCGATGAGCCCAATAAGTTGACCAACCTTTACAGCAAACCCCTGTCAAAGTGACAGAGGCCATCATACTCCCATCCCGCTCCATCCTCACACTTGTGATTGGCTGCCTCAAGGACTTCAAGACTGACAAATCCCAAGGCCACGAAATCATCCTAGATGGCGGCTCCGCCACTTCAACGCCGAGGAGCTCAACAAAGATTCAACTCCACCATGTTTTCGAATCACGATGGACGACGACATCCGATCGCAGGTATCTTTCGTCGAGGGACATTGAATCTAGCGATGACTCGTCCGGTTCTCAGGCTGGAGTGTTTTTCGAAAAGACACACCAGACAGCAAGGCTGAATGAGCACAAGCAGGCCCGAACCGCCAAAGCACACCACGATCCACATCAAACGTTGCGACGATCCAAATCACCAAACACAAAACAAAACAACATGCACCGGGGGGTATCATTTGCTGTCTCCGTAACTCCTAGCGATGCAAGATCAAAACCAGCGCCGATCATCGTGCCCAGTCCACCCTTTGTAGTCCCAGTGCCCAGCAACGACTATCGCCGAGCCGCAATTACTTATAGCGCCTAAAAATGCTGAGCGCGAAAGGAACGTTAGATGTGGCGGGTGAGACGAGAGGTGCACGGCCCACCAGACTGAAAGGGTCACCTTTTTCGCGTCGGAATGATCGATCTGGAGTTCTGCCTTCCCGAGTCTATGGCCAAAGCGGAAAAGATAACGTGCTGGACATGTGCACATTCATCAGCATCAATGACCTCAAACCCGATCCACCCATACTCACTCTAAGCCTTCACCCGCTCCCAACACTCCATCATTAAAGCAGCATTCTTATCCCTCGTATCATCCTTGTCAGCATGCATCCACACACCCACAACCTTCTCCTCCGAGTTCATAATGATCAACTCCCCCGACACCTCAATATGGCCAATTTGTGACAGATCCAGGATAAAATTCTCCAAGCCCTTCCGATTCAACACCACAACACAGAAGCCAGCCTCCTGCTCACACATAAACATGGCTCCCTCCACACCTGACTTCTCCCAGCTTCCCGCATGGAAAGTGTAGATGACGGCGTTTGCGACGATGGACAGAATCGAGGTGATGGCAGGGTTGTAGCGCTGAAGCACCGACAGGTTCAGCTCGGTGTTTGTTCGCGAGGGAGGAGGGACGTGGACATCGTGGACGTCGGATTCGTAGTCGGAGGCTTGGGTGGTGGAGCGGTTTTGCCTTTGCCTGGGTGGCATGTTTGCGACGTCTTCGGTGAGGTCTGTAGGCTTGTACGAGGTGGTGCTTGATTGCGTGAAGTTTGTGGCAGTTGCGCGGGAAGAGAAAGGTGTGCTGCAGTAGGCTGAAGCGGAGGGACGCAGCGAGTGGAGGGAGTCAACAGCTTGAAGTAGAGGGAGATCGACAGCTTGAAGTAGAGGGAGTCAACAGCTTCGAGTCGATGGAAGCGACAGCTTCTGGGTGAGAGAGTCGGCAGCTTCAATCAGACGCAATCAGCAGAGTGTGTTGTCTGCGCTGCTGCAATTCGTCAAAGTGGTCAAGTTCGTGATGTTCGTCAAGCTGGCAGCCTGGCGACGTTGAAGTGCCACAAGAACGGCGGGGACGTGGCTGCGCGGACTAAAGTTGTTCCTTCGGGCGCCGATGCTGGATGAACGTGCATGAAGACGGCTCAGGACATCTCAGATTACCCACTGATTGTCATTCTATCAGAAATATTAGTTTCATCCCAAGTGCTCGTAGCTGTTCATTGATTTCGGGGGCAAGCCCCCCTTGAACCCCCAGACGCTGCGCTGGCTTCTGAACCCGTAGGTACCCTACATGTAGGTATGTACATCAATCCGTGGTTCGAGATCTTCCACCTGGCCTTAGGCATAGTTTGGGCTTGCATTGAATCATTTCGCTGGGCCGCATAAGTGAGGGCGGACGGATACGTCATAAACCGGACGAAAGACAGGCTGTGCATCCCTCATGGTCTCTCAGGGTCCAAGCCATCGCTGTGTCGCCCTCCACACCCAATCGTCGCAATTAGCTTCCAAAGGAGATCTGCAGGAAGGAGTGGGAACTGCAAAGCCGATCATCGACGTGACAACCACCCCTGCCCACAATCCCATGCGACAGCCGATGCGACGAGCTCACGAATGCGACAACCGTCCTCTGGATATGCCGAATGATCAAGAGTCGAGTCCTCCTGATCAACCAAGTGACTCTGCGGAGGCCACTCCCTGAATCCCCTCATCGCATCGCCCTCCCTCGAGTCCCTCCACTGGTCTTCTGTCCATCCTGCTCGAATCTGCCCCCTTCGACTCGAAATCAATCACTCTGCTGCAACTCACCCCGTCAACCTTCTTCGCTTTTCTCTGCTACGCTCCTTCGCCTCTCTGTCACCCTCATCCGAAACTTTCTGCGACTCTCCCTTCCACTCTCCCTTCCACAATCACCAACTTCGCAGCCATGTCAGGCTACAATTCAGACGACATCGGGTACGGAGAATACATCGACGCCCAGCAATCCACAGCCCAATCACTCTCTCAAGCTGTCCGCGCACGTCAATCCGAATACACTCGCGTTCGCCACATCAAAATCAAGATAGGAACCTGGAACGTAGCAGCATGCGCTGGAACAGAGAATGATGTAGGAGGATGGTTTGTTGATGGGAAAGGCATAGACTCAAGACTGGCAGGCCTTCGAATCCCCGACCCAGAAGAAAGCGTTGAAGCACAAGAATCCCGCAGATCAAAACGCGAATCAACACTACCTCTCAACGACCATGGCAAGTCAGATCACATCGATCTGTACGTCCTCGGAATGCAGGAAGTCGTAGAACTCGGAGCGAAGGACTACCTGAGTCGAGTCTACAGTGATGCAAGCCCAGCACACAAATGGAGGAAATCTGTTGCAGATGCCCTTCCCAAAGGCTATCAACTTGTCTCGGAACAGCAAATGTCTGGCCTTCTTCTCCTCATCTACGCCTCTGCCGAACTCTTCCCAACAATCACCTCCGTCTCCTCAGTCGCAGTCGGTACAGGCCTTGTCAACTACCTCGGAAACAAGGGCGCCGTCGTCACTCGACTCTTCCTCGGTGAAACAACCCGCCTAGTCTTTGTCAACTGCCACTTGGCGTCTGGATATGAGTACCTTGACAGAAGATGTGCCGATGTAGCGCAAATCCTCAACCGAGTCAAATTTGATCCAATAAGCCATGCTGGAGTTGCAGATGACAATCGAGAAGGCATCGGAGAGGAAGACTTTGCGTTCTGGTTCGGCGATCTGAACTTTCGGATCGACGGCCTCCATGGAGACGACATCCGGCGCATCCTCATGCTCCACACAAAAGGAGAGTACGACATAACGAAAGGAGACATGGAAGATGAAATAGGTGATGCGCCTATCCAAATCAGACACACTGAAAGCGATGATGACTCAACAGTGTCATCAAAAGCATCATCCACATTCGATCGTCGTGAAGAAGGCTCCTCAGAAACTCTGCCTGATCCTGACGATTTCCAAGACCCACATACCGACCCTGTCTCTCTTCAAGCAACTCTCGACTCCCTCCTCCCACACGATCAACTTCAACGAGTACAGAAACAAGGAAAAGCATTCCATGATGGATGGCGAGAAGGGCCCATCACATTCCTCCCAACATACAAGTACGACGTCGGAAGCATGGGCATGTTCGACTCCAGTGAAAAGAAACGCGCTCCAAGTTGGTGTGATCGAATCCTCTATCGCACTCGCAGAGACAGGCTCGAGTATGAAGGAAAAACACAAGAAGCAGAACAAGCGCGACTGAGAGACGAAGAAATGAAAGCAAGAGGCATAGCCCAGGCTGCAGAAGACGACAACGTACTCTTTGACTACGACCCAGAGACTGACGGCACTGATGGCGACGATGGTGACGACGACAAGTTTGACGAGTATGATCTGAATGCAGAAACTGATGGAACGCTTGAAAGAGTCGTGACTAAAGAAGGTCACGTCGATCGGATTCACCTAGACTGGTACACATCTCATCAGCGTGTCCTTTCATCCGATCATAAGCCACTCACCGCAGTCTTCACGCTTGACTATGATGCTGTTGTGCCAGATCTCAAAGCAAAGATCCAGCAAGAAGTCGCTAAAGAACTGGATCGAGCGGAGAATGAGGGGCGTCCGGGCATCACGATCGTTGTTGACCACACCCATGCTGTCGATCCAAGCAGTGTCAGTAACAACGGATCAGATCAAACCCGTGAGGCAAACAATGGCTCCCCCAGCCAAGCAGGAGTAGACTTTGGGAATGTCTCTTACTATCAAAGAAAGTCAATGAACCTGACCATCGCAAACACGAGCGGTGTTGATGCGTCGTTCTCGTTTGTTGAGAGACCAGGAGATCCAGGGCACGAAACCATAGCTCCGAAATGGCTCAGCATATTCATTTCGCACCCGGAGGAAGATGACGGAGTACAGGTCGAAAAACCGGTCAATGGCGAAGTCACTCTTGAACCGGGCGATACGATAACTGTGACCCTCGAAATCTTCATCGACGACATTCATCATGTGAAAGCCCTGAATGAAGGAGAGGCCGACCTTGATGATGTTCTCGTACTACGTGTCACTGATGGGCGAGATCACTTCATTCTTCTCCACGGAGCATGGCAACAATCATGTTTCGGTCGCTCTATGGCGGAATTAATACGAGTCCCTCCGGGGGGCGTACGTGCACTCAACTCCAGCAAAAAGGATGACATTGCAGGTCAAGAACCAACCTGCTCAGTCCCTCGCGAACTCCTGAAACTCACAGAAGCCATCGAGACCTTGGCGGATCGCGCAGTAGCAGACGCTCAAATGCTGGGCGACGTGAAACCACCAAAGGATTCTACTGGCTGGCCATTTGAGCGTAGTTCATGGCTCCTGAAAGACCCCAGAACCCGCGAGCCTCACCTTGCAAGTCTATTCGAAGCACTAGACTCCGATCAAGCTATCATTGGCTCCTTACCAGCTGAGCTCCCTTCAACGGAAAAGCTAGAGCTTGTCGGCGAGACGCTAGTCAACTTCCTCTCCTCTATGACAGACGGCATAGTCACGGAATCACTATGGGCAAAGATGGACCGGGATCTCATATTACGCGGCAAGCAGCAGATCACCACAGAAGAGCAACGTAGTTCGATTCTGGATATTCTTTCAGCGTCTCCGAATCACAACATCTCTTTCGTCTTTGTAACTTCGACGCTGAGCAAAGTCTCCACAGAGCTATCCACCTTCAGACCGGAACCCGAAACACCGACTTCTCCCAAGAGTATTATCAGTCTTGGCCGAACCTTGAGCTTCAAGGGAAGAGCTCCACCGGCAAAAGAGACTAATGCGGATCGGAAGGGAAAGCTGTCTCGAGGCTTTGCTGGTTCCTTTACTGCGGCGATTTTCCGAACGCCGGCGACGAACAGGGATTGGGAGAGGAAGATCAGGGAGGATCGGTGCCGAGATATTTTGTACTCCTTTTTGTGTCGGGAGGACGATCACTAGGTTGTGAGCGAGGCGTTAGCAGGATACCCCCAGCTTATAGGAAGACACGAATGAAGTTTATCCAGAGTATGAATTTGAAGTTTGTGTGGTGGTGAACTTGACATACCAGAACTATTTTTCGGTTCCATCTTCCTCTGTCACCTCGAGCTGGGTGAATGAAACGTATCGTTTAGGAAGGCGGGGTTGTCTGAAGGAGCGAGAGCGGGTGAGGGAAGGCGGGGTGGCGTGCGAGGGCTCATCGTGGTCGGTCAAGGCAGAATCATCCACTTCCTCCATCGGAGACAAGCGGCCAGTCTCTGAGGGGTGACGAAGCTCTCCTGCATGGAAGGGTTGTTCTGGGATGGGAGACGAGATACGGGGTGGTGGGGGTGGAGCTTCACGTGTTGGATGGGGTGGTGGTGGAGCTTCGCGAGTTGGGTGGGCGGGTGGGAAGTGTTGTAAGTTTCCTGCTGGCTGCCAACCCATCGCCAACAACCTCTTTCGTTGCTCAGTCCTCGACATAAGACCCCATTCTTCTTCTGACAACATAAGACACCATTCTTCGTCTGACAGCACGATCGGGCTTTGGTGACCAGAATTGCCGGCGGCGCCTTGTTCGTCGTTCGTGCCGCTTTCGGCGTTTAGGGGGGCGCGGGTGGGCAAAACGGGGGTCGACTGCGATCTTGGGGGGCTTGGTGAGGCTCGGAAATACAAAGCTGGGTTCGAGAGGGATGGGCCACCTTGTACGATGGCTTTGTAGGCGTCATATTCGTCGTCGGAGTCAGGGTAGGAGGCGGGCTTCTTGGTGAGGGAGAGGAGATCGATGGCGCTCTTGGTTCCGGCCCGAAGGCCTCCTTGGACGGCGGCCCACGACATCTTGAAGGGGTGGGTGGGGCTTCTCTCAAACAAGGCAGGAGTTGAGGGTGAAGGAGGAGGTAGGGCAGCGTTGAGTGAGGTGTGGTGGTGGGCGCCGCGACCTTGAGGCTGAAGTTCGCACTTAACTACTACGAGGTGACGATGGCCTCACTTCAGAAAACACGGCACGGCGACTCCCTCGGCCCGGCCCCTTAAGGTCGAGAATATCTACAGCTTACAGTGGGGGAGGGGTTCTGAAGAACCTTCGGGAGCTGTTACGTGGTTCTGAACTTGGGGGGTGGTTTGGGAACTGAAGTATCTGCTCTCTTCAAACGTAGACAGCAGACTGATTTCTCGGACATACCCTTTCTTGTCACAATCGGCCTCTTTACAGTGCTCTATCTCCCTCTCATCACCCTCCCGAAGCTTCAGCTTCTTTCAAAATCCCGAATTCCAAATCCTGTGTGATTTTGTGAGTAGGACTGTCAAGTTGGCTTTTTAGCCTGGATACTGAGATCCTTTCCCAGTCCACTATTCGAATGTTGGGCCGAATTTGACTTGTCGGTTCCGGGCCGTATCCACGTCACTGGACGCTTCTCTCGTTCTACAAATCTAATCATGCATGCATCGCTTCTCACGAGACAACTTCACCGTTCCTGGGTCAGACTTCCTTCCGGTCCCTGTTCCGTTTCACCAATGCTCTTCTCAGGTCCTCTTCACCGGAACAAGTCCCAATTCTGCCCGCTAGGAATCCTCCTGACTGGTCTCCGTCACTCGCCCTCGCAGGTTACTTTTGTCAGCTTTCAATCCATGTCACAAGCTACATTGTTATCACACGCACGCCTTTGCCTTGACCACAGGTCCACAACTCATCGAATGCCTTCGTCCGATAATGATTGGTCGCCAGACAGGGGAGAGACGCTCTCGGCACGGAGATTCTCTTCTTGTAGTGATTTCAGATTTTTGGTCCCTTTTGGTTCTCTTCACAGCTTAAATGGGCATGACTTGGTTGTGCCCCTTTTCTCCTGATTCAAAATTTGAAATCTGTATTAAGCGTGGTCACTGCCTTTTGTCTTTCGCTCCCTGCTACCCCACCTATATCAAATTTCCATTCAGTTACATAAGTATATCACGGCACGAGGGAATAGCAGTGACTAGCAAAAAGTGGACGCATTGGGCCAAAAGCCTCTCCGATGTCATCTTTATCTGCCCGCCCTCTGCCTTCACGAGGAATTGGGGGCCTTTGCCCTTTCTTCGTAGATATTCTGTCGGCGTGTCCAACTGAAACTGTCCGGCAAGCTGTTAACAGATCAAGGGAAGTGTGGGGAAAGGAGATGAATCTTCACTACCCCTATCCGTCAAAAGTAAAACAAGCACCTTGGCGGCAACAACGCGATGAGAGACACTCATTCGTACAAAGAAATCTCCAGTAACTAGCCTGCTGCCTCCTAGCTATCTCTAAGTCCTGTGACCTGTCCTACCCTTACCAAGTTGAAGTCCAAGTTGAAGTCCACATGGTCTGAGGACAAGCTCAAGCGGCACCAAAAACCAAACCTCGTTTCTTGCTCAAAGAGCTCAAAAATTTCCCTGTTCCCACACATACTGATCCCATTGTCACAGTCCAATGTTCAAACATGCAGTGAAGTCGTGTGAAGCAGTAGCTGTCAAACACGCCAAGGCCCCCAACACAGTTACAGCAAACCAAACAACCTCAATCAACCAACCACCACCACCAAGACTTCAAAGCAAAAACCAATTTAAGAACTTTCCACTCAATTAAAAATCTGATTGCATTCTAGCTAGATACAGCACGCCAAAAACGCAAAATGGTAATTTACTGTCCTGGGAGAGACTCGAACTCTCGACCTTTGGATGGCCTATCCTGTTTCCAGGCTAGTCATAGTGTATATGAGACCAACGCTCTAACCAACTGAGCCACCAAGACGCTTGGTTTGATGACAAAAACGGCCGGGATGGGATTCATGAACGGAAATTTGTGGTAGGCCACGCTGTCACTTTGGAAATTTCACGGTATTCACATGCAGGCGCAATTCAGTCTTATTCTTAAAGCGGGGACGGCGACGTGCGAATAGAAGTCGGCGGAAGGTCGGGATACTCACGGCAATGTTCTGCAAGGGTTCGCAGAGCGCATGCGAATCACATCCGCTGTACTTCAAGGATGTAGAGGTTGGGCTTGCGGGAAGGCACGGCAAGACTTCGTTTTTGAATGGGAAGATTTGAGAAGCTCTCGAAGGACTGTCTATTCGCAAGTTTTGCCAGTCATTTATGGGACCTCGCCTAGCTTAGTACAGGGTCCAGCTGTAGTAGCAGCGAGATTCCGTAGTCCAGACTATCAGACAGTCCCGAGATGTTATTTGCATCACATCCCAAAAGATACGCTGCACAGATTTGCACATCACCACGCATCAATAAATCACTCAACGCTTTCATTGAAAACTTCAACACTAAACAAAACTTTCAAACTATTTCTATTCCCACAAGTAACCACCTACAACAACATCCAGCGACCAGAATGACGCAGGTTGAGGTATCCGAACGCCGATGAATGCTGTTGTGGCAGAATGCCTGGAATTGAAATGACAGACAGCAAGTCCCCCAGCCAGTTCAGTCTAAAGCCCATATCCGCGAATTCAGCAAAACGCCCCTAGAAAGCATCTCCCACGAATTTTGTAATTTAGAGCAGCAAAGCCTAAACGCCATCTCCGTTGGCCGAAAGGGACCAACGTTGATTGATATACTCGAGTTGATAGAGGCAGACCCGCGACTAGTAGACGCAGCTAAGCTGTGAAAACTTAAAAACAGAACACCGCCTCCAGTTTGTTGAGTCATTGGCACACGCCCACCCAATAACGAGGATACCACTTAATAACGACCCACACTCTGAGAGCTGTACTCGCTACGCTTCATAGGAGGGGGAGGTGGAGGTGGCTTCTTGGCTCGGGATGGTGGGGGTGGAGGAGGTGCCTTTCTGCCGTTCGTAGGCGTAGCAGAGTATCCGTTTCTCGAAGCATCACTACCGTGAGAAGTAGCAGGAGAGACAGATCGGCCGCGATATGAATGATCCGGGCTGGCGCTGTCCAGCGTCGAGCCATCAGATGGATCACCAAACATATCATTCGTGTTGAGACGGTTCGAGGGGCGAAGGTTGGATCTTAGAGTAGCCATGTCGGTGGGAAAGGTGTCTTTGCGGGGTCCCATTGCAGGAGGCTGGGAGGTCTCACGGTGGATGGCAGTTGGACCCTGGAAGGTCGAGGATCTGCCATATGTTCTCTGCCTCGGAGGCGAGGAAGGCGAGGGGTACTCATCCGTTGCATCGAGATGAGTGGAAGACGAAACACGACTCTTGGAGCGAATGGCTGGTCGGGTAGGAAGCTCAGGCTCAGGCTCAGGCTCGGCATAACGGTCACTGTATGAATGAGCAGTATTGGAGCGAGATCGTGGGTTTGGTCGGAGTGTGCGTTGAGGAGCTTGAGAAGTTGAGCTTCAGTTGTGTTAGCAGTGATCCAGTAGAACGACCCAGTACCAGCATGCAGCGCGACGACACACTAGAGGGACGCGGCAGAGATCCACCACATCCGGAATGGAAAACCGAACACAGGACCCGGGCACACAAATGGGCACGCTACCGGAACACTATGCTGGAACGCAAATCTACAACGCAAAAGGGGAACACAGGAACACAAAACTTACCCTGCTGGCCACTCCCTCTTCAGTTTCAGCAACTCCTCTCGGCATCGCTCATGATATTCCAACTCGGCATCAACAAAGGCTCCCAGATCAGCAACACTGTCTGCCTCTGCTTCCTTGATATCCTGCATCCTACGAAAAACATCCTCACTCGACTCCTCGTATTTGGCCTTCTGGGATCGTAGCTCTTCCTCGACGCGGAAATCCTCTTTCTTTGCCTTCTGCATCTTCGAGAGCGATGCATCATACGCAAGACGTCGATTCTCCAGCTTCTTTCTCGCAGCCTGGTATTCCTTCATCTGAGCGAGGGAGCGCTCGAGGGACTCAAGCCAGGTAGACGTGGCATTGGCAACGTAGCTCTCCTGAATCCTCGCAGTCCTCTCATTTGTTCTGCCCATGGCGATGAGGCAGTTTCCAAAGGTGGAATCTGGCTCGAAGTCTTCACCATGGTGGATCATGGTGTTTCCAAGGTGAGCTCCAGGCAAGACCTTCTCACGGTCATCGCCCTCGTTGCGCTTGGAAAGGGATTTGACGTAGACGGTCATGGACTTTTGGAGTTTCTCCATGCCTAGAATGAATTAGCACAGCTGATCCGAGGCATTTCTGGGGTCAAATGATGAACGCAAGGAGAGGGAAAGTCAAAAGCCATTGAACACGTCTATTGGCAGGTCTGGAGGACAGAGAGAGCGCAAGCAAACGGTGGCATTTCTGCTGGCAGACCAAGTACGCAAAAGGAGGGCGGAAGCAAGTAGAGGCATGTGCGCTGCCATTTGCAGTTATGGACGCAATCAACGTACCTTCATGGCGCAAGATCATCTCCTGCTCCAGGGTCTTGAACTCATCAGATACAGAAGTCTTGGACTCGCCGCCCATCCTCTCACCAGCCCACTGCTTCACCCTGTCGAATTTCTTGTTGATATTCATTTTGGCGGGTTGGCGGTGGTGTTCGTGATAGTCGTGTTGTGTTCTTGTGTGGAGAGCGAAGGGCTCAACGAATGTTTATATGAAAGCAGCGGTTACCGGCAGTCGAGGCCAGTTCTTCACTCGTGTTGCGACAAACCGTGGATTGATTTTCGGGGGAGAGGCTTCGTGGAGACGAGGTTGGGCCTCCGGTGGTTATATCTGGGCAGAAAAGAGGAGGCAAGGGAATTATGAGGCAGCGAGTGACATCGATTGGAGCGAGCGACTTGGATGGCAACGAATGGCAGGGCTCGATGTGTTGAGCGTCAAAGCGAATGGCGGGAAGACGAATGATTTGAGTCGGTCGGCCCTGTAGACTTTTGGTCAGGGACTGAGTTCGGGAGCGGTGCTGCAGCTTGGGGGCATGCAGGCCAAGGAGCCAGTTTGATGCAGGGCCGGGGGGGGGGGGGTGATTGGCGTGTGGAGAAAGTTGAGATGTCGATTCAGATTGGAGAAGCTGGGTGGGGGAGTGGCGCGCCAGCTAACACGCCAGGCAATTAATGCGCCTTAATATAAGCGCAGCGGTCCAGGCCACGACACAACGCCAACCTCCCGCCAGACCGGGGCAGTACAGAGCTGCCACGGCCATCATTTCTGCCATTAAACGCCCTTGTTAACCCCCTACGGTCTAGCCGCCCTTTAACGGCCTTGGAAAGCCGCCACGCAACCGCCTCATGGAGTCAAATGGACGCCGCGGAACGGCATGCGCAAGCAGAGTCTCGTCCGGAGGTGGCCGTGCTCAGCCCTGTCTTGGACACAAGGAGTCTCCGCAGTCCTTTGCCCACGCCGAATTACTTCCAAATTGCTTCCACCAACCTTCCTCTCCTGTCCGGCCTTCTCTCTCCACCACTCAAGACCAGTTTCAGGGCGTCAACCACAATCATCCATCCCTCCTCTCCGCATGAGACAGATATGACGAAATGGCATTGACAAGCCGGATGTTGTGATCAGGTTTTGGTGTATCCGAACCTATCCGGAGAGAGGGGGAGGCTGTGCAAGTTGAATGAGTCGCTACCAAATCTTCCCTGAACACTCCCAGAAACTCCTTGAAACAGCCGCCGAGAGCTCCCCATCTGGAAATTCTGGGCCAGCCAATCCATTTCGTATCGCCCTTTCTCGGGACGCCACCGCTTCTTGTCAAGGATACGAGAATGGATGGTGTGTTTACCAGCGCATTTTGCCTCGCTGCATAACGCCGTCGCCTCCCAAGCGCTCTAGAATATGTTCCACAACCCTCTCAACCAAGGCGCTTCTTCAAACAAGCCTTTGACTACATGGATAGCTAGCTACACAGCCGCAACTTTCTCCTCTGATATCCTACAGTCGCGCGCCAACCTCCAGTCGTAACGCGCGTTGTATGGTCTAGAGTCTGAGACCCCACATCCCAGGTTTCATCGACGAGACGATCCCAAGAATCTGCGCCGATGAACAAAAATAGCACATAGACATGTCTCTCCTGCAAATGCACTTTAATCCCCGTATTCTCCAGTTTTTAAGCCTTTTGATGCCAGTAGTGCACAACTTCAAAACTCGGTGCCATGTGCTGCGTGGGACCGGAAGAACCGACTCCTGAGTTCGGAGTCCAACCGTAGGTCCGTACTTAGTTCCAAGACTCGCGAACCACGCTCTGGTTTCTTTCAATTGCTTGTATTTCTCCCAGTTATGTATTTAGAATTTCTCTTACAGTTAGTTGGGATCCTCCTAATTGAAAGTGTTGAAACCGACCGTCCTCCTCGCCCTGAGAAGGGGGGACTGGAGAGGCGCGAGCGAGCAAGAGTAGCTCACAACGTCGTCACTCTGCGTCTGGTACCAGCTGCAGTAGTATGCAGATCATGTTGTGCACATGCAGCTTGACCTATTGGGCTTTTCGTGGGTCTGGGGACTTTCAGGAACCTTTGCTCCATCATGTCTCAGCTTCTTTTGCAACTCTAGTTCAACGTCATGCAACCGCAGCCGCTTTCAAGAATTCTACATGCTCTTCTCCTGGCTTGTGCGTGGGGTGTGCGATGCATCGCAGCATCAAAAGAAGGGTCGGGATAGATCATAGGGGTGCATGGATTGAAGCTCTGGAATGCGCATATAAGACACTGCTAAAGTAGCTGGGGTCGGCGTCTTGCCGTCATGTCGACAATGATGGAAGGAAGCTATTTTGTAACTCACGAATATACAGCTCAGCACAGTTTACCGCCGAACGTCGTGGACCATCTCTTCCTTGCAATAATACTTCAACATACACAGCCCCGCTATCAACAATGTAAGCTACTACCACAAATGAGCTTTTGCCTCGAATCCATCCGCGACCGATTTGAAGCAATATCAAAACTCAAAAGTCAAAATCACAAGATGGCTGCCCGTTACAAAAGAAACTGTAAGCCGAAACACACCGGCTCACGTATCCTCCACATAAAAGCTGAAGACACAAAAGCAAAGGAAACATGCTTGAGGGTATAGAATCATTCTTCATTACAAAACGTATCTTTAAGGGCGAGTAGTGAGCAACACCCCAGAAACCTCTTGATTGCTCCGTGAAAAAAACACCAGGTATAGGTATCATATCCCACCAACGCCATCTACCCTTCGCTTTCCGTTACAATACTCAAACCCTCTCAGCCCATCACTCTCTCTTCCCCTCTCATTCAAACCTTCTCAGCCCTCGCAATCTCATGGCTAACCCGTGCACTCTCATCACTGCCATGTCCAGCCTTCGGCTCACCATGAATAACATCCGTCGGGTCGCGGCGAAGCTCAACGTAGTCGTAAGCAAACTCTCCGTGCTCGGCCTCATCCATACCCATGGCTTCTTCTTCGGGGGATGCGCGCAGGGACAGGCCGGGAACGAGGTTCAGGAGGAAAAGGATAAGGCAGGTGCCGAAGAATGAGTAGGAGAAGCCGGCGACTGAATCGGCGAGTTGGTAGCCGAGCTGGATCCAGTGGTGGTTCAGCCATCCGCCGTCGATTACGCTGGCGCCGTCGAGTGCTGCGATGTAGTCGCTGTTTTGAGGTTAGCAAGGTCCCGTGAAAGAAAGAAAGAAGCTCAAGACTTACGCAGCAAAAAATGCAGTCAAGATGTTGCCCACAATACCACCAACGGCGTGCTCGGCAAAGATATCAAGAGCATCGTCCACGCCCATGTAGTACTTGAGCTGGGTTGCAAAGTTGCAAGCAATGCCACCAACAATTCCGAAGATAACGGCAGACCAAGCAGGCACGTAACCACTGGCAGGAGTAATCGCCACAAGACCCGCCACAGCACCAGAGCAGAAACCAACCACAGACCACTTCTTGTCGAGTCGGTAGTCAAGCAGGCACCAAGTAACACCACCCATGCAAGCAGCAATGTGGGTAACCACACAGGCCATGGTCGCTCTCAGGTTGGCGCTCAATGCACTTCCTCCGTTAAATCCGAACCATCCAACCCATAGGAACACGGTGCCAAGAACAACATGAGTGACGTTGTGAGGGCGGTAAGGAAGGCCGTGGGTGTCCTTGTAACCATTTCGCTTGCCCAACATGATGCTGTAAGCCAGGGCAGCCGCTCCCGAAGAGATGTGTACCGGCGTACCACCAGCAAAGTCCAGACCGCCCATGTTGAACGACCATCCGGCGGGATTCCAGGTCCAGCAGGCGATGGGGTTGTAGATGATGGTGGACCAGATGAAGACGAAGAACATGCAGGGGAGCATTCGGCCTCGGTCGGCGGCTGCTCCAATGGCGAGGGCAGGTGTGATGGCGGCGAACATTCCTTGGTAGATGGCGAAGACGAGGTCGGGAATCTTGGTGCTGCCGACGCTGGGTGCTCCCAGGACATTGCGGAATCCGATGTTGGTCAGGTCTCCGATGTATGAATTGGCGGTATGGGAAAAGGCTAAGCTGTCTGCTCGTTGAGTCAGTTATTGTCTTCCTGTTTGTTGTGACTTGTGACAAGATGACTTACAGCCCCAGAAAAACCACTCAAAGCCGACAACACCAACAGACATCAAAGAGAGCCAGATCAACGACAAAGCTGACTTGCGGCGCGCGAGTCCGGAGTAGAAGAATCCTACACCGGGGATCATGAGCAGGACGAGGGCGCTTGAAGTGAGGATCCAAGCAATATCGCCGCTCTGTTCGAATCATCAGCATTGGTCTGTCCTGGTCGGATGTGAAGCTCGAAACTGGTCACCTCGTAGTACTGGTTCAAGTTGACAGCCAGAGAGTCACCACCAGTCTCTCCAGTGCCATTGTAAGGCGTAGCATACAAAGAATCGGCCATCTTTGCAGCTTGGTTGACAAGAGAAGCTCGCAGGCAGTGGTCTGAGGTAGGGTGATCGACTCAGGACGGAGCTGCCCTTGGTCGAGTAACAAAGTTGAGGGATCACGCAGAAGGCACAAGAGATCGCTTGTCTTTAGGTATATATGGACGAGTAATGGAACAACCTTACCGGAGCAGACAAGGCTGCATATCTGATAAATCGCTTAACTCACCTGATTGGACGATAAAGACAACTTGGCCAGTGCTTGGCGACGGCTTGGTCCGTAGAACTTTGGGGTCGGAGTTGGGGATATCAGGATGCAAGTCTCCAAAGGGTAAGCACCGCCGGACCTTTCCAAGTCGAGGCAGACCGTTTCCAACTCAGGGTAGAACGATAGAACGGGGCACGAATCACAAGCAGCACAAGCAGTAAATTCAAGTACGACAACAATCCTAAGCTGAAAACAGGTGTGTGGTAGATATGGGTGAGGCCGGAGGGAGACAAAGGAACATAGCATCGTGTGTCGGATCTGGACCCGAAGGAGTGGACGGAGCTTGGATATCGGCCGCTAGGTTGCCCAAAGGCTTGGCGGGCCCACAATTTCAGCCGCGAGCACGATAAGGGAAATGTGTCAGCTGTTTTACAGCCAACGGAGGCCAAACGCCTTTAAATTCGACATCCTGAAAGATAAGAAAGACGCCCCGCGCCTCCGAGAACGTGGACCGGCGTTTATGCCTTCGGGCCTCGAAAGCTTCTTGGGCTGGTGACCGAGGTACCTCCATCGGCATCCCGCTATTTCCGGCCAGCTGAGTAGCATCCAGATCATCCAGGCACCGTCAAACACGAGCCCGATGCTGCAGCCTTCCTTCGAGTGTGCCTGTCGTGCCATCCATTAACTTGGAACTTGGCCACTGAAATGCAGGACATCAGATGATCGCCAGGTCCCATTGAAGTGAGCTTTGATTCTCCGTCTCGAGTGTAACCATACTATCCCAGACGCAGGTGGGTACATGTACTACATGTAAGAACGTGGAGGAGGAGTAGCGCCATTCGGAAATCTGTAGAGGGCTCCACAGACGAAAGCTTGGTATGGAGGAGATCGCACAACCTCGTGGCCTTCACGCATTTCACTCAAAATAGCACAGACACGGCGAGCCAGATCGTTTCAATGAAATTCGGAGAAATTCAATGCTGACCTTCTCGGATTTTGTTATTCTTCATGTTCGCTATCCCACATTTCATAACACCGAGACCGGGAAACAGTGGTGGTTTATGCTAGAGTCCTGACCGCTGGCACGAGGTTACCTGGCGTGCTCGAAAACAAGTAGAACTCCAACACTCCAACAGATTCACGCCTCCCCAACTCCAGTGTTGAGAAAATATTGGCAGCAATGTTGCTGTCGATATGGCCGACTTCCTTCCCAACCTCGATGCTATGCTTCAGCCCGGGGGTATCCATCTCCACAGTTTCGCAGCCACCATCCTAGGGTATCAATATGAGATGTTGTCAAGCTCCATCTTCTCGCCGTTTGCCTCGGCCTGTGGTTTCGAGGTCTTGGGCGTCGTCTTTGGCGCATCTAGACATCTTGTCAGCATGGCCCCTGTGCTTCAGACGGCAGCATCCGTACCAGTCATCTGAACCTCGCCTTCCTGAGCCATCATCTCCTCCAAAGCGCGTTTCCTGGCATGAGCCTGGGCCTTCTCAACCTTCCTGGCCTTCTTCTTGGAAAGCGGTGCCTTGGGGCCACTGGTAGGGAATAAAGTAGCGGCCTTCGACTTGCTCGCGCCCTTGGCAGCTTTCTTCTGCACTTTGCTTCTCGAAGCCACACGCCTCAGCTTGTTTGGGACATTGGGGTTTTTGACGGAAGGCATTTTGTGCGTGGGGTTTGATGGTCGGGTACGGCGGTCTTTCGCGTGATTTTTCTGTGGTACTCTCCGTTCTGATTTCGCAGATGTAGAATTCCCAAGGCGATGGTTGTACTTTGTAGTCGCCGAGTTTCCTTTTCTCGAAGAATTGGTTGGTGTGGTGCCATGCGAAAGTGCTGATGGAATTTTGGAGTCGGCGATCATGGGCAGAAAAAGAGTAGCGCGGCGGGCGGCATGTGATTGGCCGGGCTGGCGGCGGTTCACAGCCTCACCAGACCTTCGTCACTCGCTCGCATCTCCACGTTTCCAAGTCCGGACATCCAACCTCGGCATCCAACTCCCTCCGCACTCGTTTTGATACCCACTTTGCGCGTGCCTGCGATTGTCCTGCAATTACTCCTACTGCAAATACACCCACAGTCCGCCAAATCCACCGCAGCCATGTCTTGGTCCGGTGAGTAGGCAGCTTTGTTTGCTCACCAAACCAGCTTTCTAATGTTACGCAGGCTTCAAGAAGAATGTCAACCGGGCTACCACCCAGGTTATGATGAAGACCGGTATGGAGTCCCAAGCTCCATTAAACTGTTCCGCTCACGGATTCTAACTTCCGCCAGGCCATGTTGAGAAGACAAACGACCGCGATTACGAAGTCGAGGAGAGGTAATGAGGATGCCACCAAATCTGCCGACACCGAGACCTGACTGCGATTCTCAGACGATACCGTACCATGGAAGCTGCTTCTATGCGACTACAGAAGGAGGCAAAGGGATACCTGGACTCTCTACGAGGTATGCGCCGGAAACCGTGGGGCAACATGTTGAAGGGAAAGGGACTGGGACTGACTGAGGACTTCGCACAGCCATGACCGCCTCCCAAATGCGAATCGCCGAAACAATCGATGCCTTCTACGGCGACTCTGGTGCTCGAGATGGTGTGAGCCGAAGTTACAAGCAGGCTGTGGAGGATCTCGATGCCGAGACGATCAAAGCTCTTGACGGCCCCTACCGGTACTTTTGCCCGCTTAAGGCATCCCGGCGACACAAGCTGACCCTTTACTAGTACAACTGTTCTCGAACCGATCTCCAGATTCTGCGCCTACTTCCCTGATATCAACGAATGTGAGTGACTTGGATGTGAGAATTTTGGAGGTGACGGGCTTTGACGGGCTTGGACTCTGCATGCTTGGATGGGCAATGGACTTGACAGGCTTGGATGGCTCGAATGTGGCGACGAGGACAGGAAGGACAAGAACGAGCAAACGCTGACCTTCTTCTAGGCATAAAGAAGCGACACAACAAAATGCTGGATTACGATGCGATGCGCGCCAAGGTCAAGAAGCTTGCTGAGAAGCCAGACAAGGACGTCACCAAGTTACCACGAGCCGAAAAGGAGGCCGAGATGGCAAAAGCTGCCTACGAGCAACTGAACGAGCAGCTTCACACCGAATTGCCACAACTCATCGACCTGCGAGTACCCTACCTCGACCCCAGCTTCGAAGCTCTCGTCAAGATCCAACTCCGCTTCTGTGCCGAGGCCTATTCCCGGATGGCCCAGGTGCAGCAGTACCTGGATGCAGATACGCGAGACCAGTATGCCTCGGGTCAGCTGGATGCACGGGTTGAACAGGTTCTTCAGGAGATTCGGGAATTGAGCATCAGCGGGACAGTGTAAGAAAGGGATAATCAACGGGAACTATGGCTGTAGGAGTAGGGCGTTTGGGAAGCCGTGCAAAGGAAAGCCGGAGCACTCTGAACACTGTCTCGGAAGGCGAGGGAAGCTGGGATACTGGTCCGGGAAGCTGGCATTATCAGAACCCAAGGCTCGTTATATTCTGGGCGAAGCGAAACGGAATGCATATGGGTCGGCGAGTTTGTACCGTAGAAAGCCGCAAGTGGTGTCGGGCGTTGCTCAGCCCTTGCGCTTCTTCCGTGTGACTCAAGACGCCGGATGACGCATAACAGGAAGGTTTCTTTGACTTTATATTTGTACGAATAGGCCCGAGAATAAATGTAAAAAACCACCAAGCTAAGTCTATTTATTTACCGAGTTCCCAGTTCCAGGGCTTTTGTGATATTCTCGCCCAAGCGATTGCTTCCGATTGCTTCTTCCGATTGCTTCTTCCTCAAAGTCGTTTCATCAGTCCAGTCAGCCGCGTGCACACTGCACCCAAAACCACACAAAAATGTCAATCCACGAACCCGCAAGGCTGCGCGACGTGACCCACTCTGTCAATTTCGACAACAACACCGCCAGCGACAACACAGCCAGCGAAAACACGACCAGCGACACAACAACAACTCTCCCCTCTCCTTCCTCTCCCACTTCCCAAAACCCTTCTCGAAAGAAGAAGAAAATCCGCCAGAAAACTGCACACTCACCACGAAATGACAAAAGCGACACGATAACCATCCTCACACCATCGCTCACCCTAGCACTGGGACCGTCACCCAACATGGCCCAACCCGCCCGTCTCCTCGTCTGCTCCATAGGCAATCCCTCACCCTACCTCTCCACCCTTCATTCAGCCGGACACACCGTCCTCGCCGCCCTCTGCGCCACGCTCCCCTCCAACACCCCTCTGCGTCCCAACCGCACGTTTGCGCGAAACGGCCTGATCAGCACTGGGCCCGAATACACGCTTTTCCAATCCGGCGAATTCATGAACGTATCCGGCATCGCTGTATCCGCAGCCTGGAAAAGTTTTACCAAGGAATTGGGACCTGGAGAAGTCGGCAAATTGGTAGTAATACACGATGAACTTGAAGCCAAATTGGGAGAAGTTAGGGTGAAGAAAGGCGAGCTGAGTGCGAAGGGGCATAATGGGCTGAAGAGTATCAAAGAGAAATTGCCGATGGAGAAGTGGTGGAGAATTGGCGTGGGCATTGGGAGGCCGGAGAGTAGGGAGCCGAAGGTGGTGGCAAACTATGTGTTGAGAAAGATGACGCCGGGGGAGAGGTCGGCGATTGAGGGGTGTGTGGGGAGGGTTGGAGGGGAATTGGCTAGGTTGAGGATGGGATGAGCGCATGCATCAGTACATGGACGGAAACCACGATATGGAGAGCATGGATTTGCAAACTAGGGAAGCCATTTTGAGGAAGCCACTCCGAGAGATCGCAAAAAAGCACGAATCTTTGGTCCTTGGGAGACGCCACAAAAGCAGAGCTACACGGCGCTTCCAAAACGCCTAGGAAATGGACAAATTGAGAAGAAGGAACGTCGATGCTGAGAGATGCGCAAGATACAATCCCGAGTATCCGAGCACAAAATTTGCGACGTCAGGGCAGAAGAGGAGCGAGACGAGGCTTGGCGGTGAGATCTTGTATAACATCTGTTGGATTGAGAACGCCGGCGCCTATGCCCAGAACCCCCCAAGATACCCCCTAATAGAGTAATAGAAAAACAATGACTGGTCCGCTGTTCCTATGTACAATTCACAGTATGCATAACCCATACTCGCTGGATCCAGCTTCCTGTGGGTAGTCCAATTTTCACTCCCATTACCTAGTCATTCCCCCCTCCAGGCTGTCCCCCTAAACTCTCGCCTCATTGTTTTTTCCCAGCGTGCTCGGGCTCTCCGGGTTCTCATTCTCGTCTTCACTCATAAGGCCATCCAACTCAAATTCCTCTGCGTCGCGAAGTTGTTCTCGCTCTGCTCTCGCATGGCCGTTCATTCGGCCGGCAGATCCTTCAACATCCTTGCCTTTCACGGGTGCTTCGGGTTTCTTGGCGGCGTAGAGATGGAGAAGCATGTTGACAAAGAGGAAGAGAAGGAAGGCGAAACTGTAGATGGTGAGGACGTAGGATACGTGGCTGATGTTGGAGTCGGAAATGAGTTGCATCTGTTCTTCTGTTGCCGACATGAACAAGAAGCCGGAAGCATATAGTAACTGTTTGTCGTTAGCTACCATCAAGGGCCGGGGAGGGAAGGAAGTGCGACAGAAAGGGGTGACAGAAAGGGATGATAGAAAGGGGTGAAAGAAACGCTAGAAAGAAAAGCATCAACTTACAAATGGCGGAATATATTGGAAGCTGTTGATCTCGTTGTTCGGCAAGGAATTCTGGTCCCGCAGAACGAAGCAGACTTCAATAATCCGAGTGAAGCCGGCAGCCATCAAAGTCCATCCAAATGCCGTGTGGATCATGGTGCTAATCTCCAGATGTTGAGGATGCGCCGACATAGCCCAGCCAGTAATCAAGATGACGAATCCAGGGATAAAGTTCCTTCTGGCACCTCCATCCGTCTTTCTGCTCAACCACAGACCGACCAATCCGGCTGCCCACCAGACAATTCCCATAGTAGTATGCTGGATATCGTTGCCAACCCACTCGTGCCCCCATCGATGTTCAGTGAATGTGTTGACACAGCCCCAGGCGGCAATAATCAAAGAGTCGAAGAATTCCTGTGATCGGCCAGTCTTCTTCAACCAGGTCTGTCCGGCTAGCATGACGATAGTGAGGATAATTCCATATCCGATGAAAGCACTGCCCATAATAAAGTGCGCCAGGCACTGGCCGAGGTGGTCCTCGTGGCAGAATCCCAGAGCCGTAATGGCACCAAAGACAATCTGGACCCATGAAACAACTGGCATCACTTTCCCCAAGATTCCATGCAGGCCAACAACATATTTCCGAATCTTTCCGTGGAAGCCTCGATCAAGGTGAAGCTTGAGGTAGATGCCAAATGCGATTTGGCAGATCAGTAGGAGCATCAGGGTATTGGCGAAGGACGAGTGAATGTTCTTCTTAAATTCGCGGCCTCCATGGTGGTGACCGATCAAGTATCCCAGAACAGCCAGACAGGAGCCTAAGATTTGTGTCGGAACGTGCCATTTGCTCTTCACAATCTGTTGAGTCGCAAAAGTCAGCGCCACTCTGGTGGACAGATCTATCGGAACAGGCGGCGCAACATACCCCAAGCACCATTCCAGTCGGAAAGATGATCCCAAAAGTGACCATCTGAATAAATATGTGAACCCATAGTGTCGTGTCCTATGCGCCAATCAGTTTCCGTCCTTTCCGGTGCTGCCATTCCGACTTACGATGGGGTCCTCGCTGATGAACTGGCCCTCCGGAATCTCCATGTCGTGATGGTCGTGGGCGAGAGAAGGAGTTGACTGCAGGATAAACAACAGGCCCAGGGCAGACCAGCGTGGTCTTAGGGAGAGGGAGGCCATCTTTCCGGTGGAGCCGTGGGCGCGTCGGGGGTGTTTGAGAATCAACAGGCCTCGACAGGAGTCGCTTCGAGTTGATCTGTTCTCGCAGGTGCACGGATGAATAGCCGCGACTCTCGGACGATGACTGACGTACGCACTGCTTGCAACGACCTGCCGAACAACTTATATCCAGAGCAGCGACGGCGGAGCAGCAGGTTGGCGGAGTTGATGAGCCGCGATGAGCCTCGATGAGCCTGAATTGAAAGAGAGTTGTCGTCCTGGATGCCTCAGCAACAACATAAGTCAGCCGCAGATCTGCCAATCGTCATTCGTCTGTTGCCTCGAGATAGTGTGGAGCCGTTGCTTGTCGGCCAGTGATGTGGGGGATAATCGAGGGATCCGCGTCTCCATTCGCAGCCAAGCCTCCGAATAACCTTCAATAACGCCCCTTTCCCCATTACTAAGCGGGGAAGAGGAATCTCTCACAACGGTCAATCAGGCTGCCTCGCGAGCCATTTCAAAATCAAAGAAACAATCCGAATTGTCATACCACGAGGAACAACTTAATGCTAGGAACATCGAACAGTAGGTAAGTCGTCTCTGTCAACCGTGTCCGCACTGGTAAAGCGAATGAAGCGACCAGTAACAGGAAGCTCGTACACAGTTGCTTCATGCTTTCCAACTCCATACAATTCATGTGGAGTCCCTTGAACCCCAGGCAATTCATACAGTGCACGGCGCGCCAGAGGCGCGCGCCACGCTTTCGACCGACTGTTGGTGCGCATATAAATTAGAATACTATACTTTCGCGACCGCTTCTCCGGTCGAGAGCTTTGCTCTCTCCCTACGTCGCGGACCCGAAATAGCCGGCTGGCTATGGCTGGCTATAGCTAACTGGCTATGGCTGGCTGGCTGGCTGTGGCTGGCTGGCTGTGGCTGGCTGGCTGTGGCTGGCTGGCTAGCTGTGGCTGGGGCTCTGCTTAATAAGCGTGTTAAATTATTTCCGCAAGCGTGCAAAGTGGGTTAGACGACCCTACGTCGATCGGCATTTCGACGGGTGACCGGCAAATCGTTTTTCCCTGCACCGGATAGTCTTTGCCCTTCGGTCGAAAGCATGAGTCCCTCCTTGGGTGAAAGATTTCCACCCCGGATAATGCACAAGGTCAAAATTAAAGAATAGAGTCTCAGGTACCAAGATGCACTCAAGTGGCAACTAACAAGTTCAGTACTGGATACCTTCAAACAATTCTTGAATTCCTGACAGTTGACACCCATGGCATTTATCGAGTTTGTGTATTTCCAATGACTTGGATTTCTCGATGGCTGAGGGCCTCTTTCGGACTTTCCCCAATAAGTCACATAGCGCGCCAAGGCGACTCGGTTACACCCATTGGCGGGCTAAACGCCATCCTGTGCACAAGTGGAGACATCACAGGCTGATCAGTGTATCAGCGTAACGAACAAAACACCTCCGAGTGCTCCTGCTATTCCTGTAAGTATGGCTTGTGAGATGCCTTGCCCTTATATACTTGCCGTCATGGCGCTGCTCTGTAGCCTGTTTCGTCGCTCTTCAGTCGTTTCCATCTTTTCATCTGAATCAGCCTGCTTGGCCAATTGGACTCGACGGCACCGTCTCCTCCATCTCCCGAAAGTCCAGCAGTCATGGGCTTCTACTCTCATCAGCCTGTCCGTCAGAGGCGACCACGTTATCTGATTTTCGCTGCTGCTGCTGCTGCCTTTTGCTTTCTCTTCTATTTGCACAGTCACACTGGGAGCAACGCTGGTCGTATCCAAGCTTCCTTCCCCTCTGAATCCAAGAACGCGAGAGTTGTGCGATTAGAACGACGTGAGCAGGTGAAAGGCGCCTTCCAACATTCGTGGAAAGCTTACAGGGAGAAAGCATGGCTCCACGATGAGCTCATGCCACTGACTGGTGGAGTCAAAGACCCCTTTGTGGGATGGGCAGCAACGCTCGTGGACTCTTTGGACGCTCTGTGGATCATGGGACTGAAGGATGAGTTCGAAGAAGCCGTCGCAGCCCTCGAGCAGATTGATTTCTCGAAGCCACATGTACGCGAAGTTCCTGTTTTCGAGGTCACCATTCGCTACCTAGGTGGTCTCCTTGGTGCATGGGATATCAGCGAGCATCAGTACCCGATCTTGCTTGTGAAAGCTGAACAGCTGGGCAACTTCCTCTATGGCGCTTTCAACACCAACAACGGCCTTCCCATTCCTTACTGGGCGTGGAACACAGACAGTTCCGACAAGATGTCTGGTGGAAATGGAGTGGCTGTGGCTCAGATCGGAACTTTGAGTCTGGAGTTCATCCGGCTAAGTCAGGTCACGGGGGACATGAAGTACGCGGACGTGATCCAGACGATCACGAATCAGCTTGAGCAGACGCAGAACACCACTGCAATTCCGGGGATGTGGCCAGCGATGGCAGACTGTAGTGGCGAGAGTCTGAGATTTCCAAGTGGGTATTTCACACTTGGTGCTTTGGCAGGTAAGAATTCCCAATACCTTCCTAAATTCAAACGTCTGGCAGTAGTCAGGTATCTAAATATTCCTGATCCTTGGGGATATTTTGAATCTTTGACGATACTCTTCATCACTGGGAATATTCCTAACTGTGAAGAGGGTGGTTCAGAAGTTCGGAATTTTTGTTGCATGACTGTAACTAACGACCAATAGACTCCCTCTACGAGTACTTGCCCAAAACGCACCTCATTGTACCCCAGTCTTCTTCATTTGGACAGCAGTACCTCAGAATGTACCACACAGCCTTAGCCTCTATCAGCAACCATCTTTTCTTTCGTCCATCCTTTCCCGGCACTCCAGATATCCTGTTCCCAGGAGAGGCGAGTATGAAAGAAGGCGGTATCGAGTACAACCCCAGAATTCAACACCTAGCCTGCTTTATGGGAGCCACCGTAGGCCTAGGAGCCAAGATCAACCGCTCTCCGACCGAACTCGAGACTGCACGAAAGTTGACTGACGGCTGTGTCTGGGCCTACGAAAACACCCCGTCTGGGATCATGCCCGAAATCTTCCATGCGAAGCGATGCGCCAATGAGACGTCCTGCACTTGGCAGGGTGCCGGCGCTGGCTACTCGCGGATCGATGATCGCACGTATCGACTTCGGCCAGAAGCTATCGAGTCAGTCTTTGTGATGTACCGACTTGATGCTGATCCGGAGTGGCAAGAGAAGGGGTGGAGGATGTTTGAGGCGATCGAGAAGCACGCAAGGACGGATCTTGCATACGCGGAAGTGAAGAATGTCATGGATGACAACTCGGGCAAGGAAGATACGATGGAGAGCTTCTGGCTGGCCGAGACGCTGAAATATTTTTATTTGTTGTTCAGCGAGCCGGATCTCGTTGATTTGGATGAGTATGTGTTGAACACAGAGGCACATCCACTTAGAATACATAAATGGTGACTACCATAGTAATGATAATACGGTCGAATAAGGGGTCGAGATCAGCTTCAAATTGCTTTTTGTCATCTTGCTTCTTGAAGCAGATTCGAAATCGATCGACTGGAAGCCAATCAAAGGACTGAGAACATAGTCATGCTTCGGGAGAGGCAAAGATATACCTATCACCTCTTCTTTTCCTGTCCCAACGCAGGACAAGTTCGAGTTGAAACGACGTCGTTGCGTGAAGGACTTGTCCCCATGCGTAGTCAGTCACGGGTGAAGTCACGGGCACGGTCATGGAGTGGTGCCATGACAGTCATCTTCTTACTTCACCAACCACCTCACCTCGCCATCCCTCGTCCATCACCCCTCTCTCAATTTCTGCTCTACTCTTGATCTTCGGGCACCGCTCGCCTGATCCCGTTGCTCAGCAAGCTCAAACAACCCCAAGGATCCCGAATTTCTTGATCCAGGAACCTCGCACTTGCAGTCTGCCACGCTTCGGCTTCAAGTCAACTCCACACCTACCGGAGACTGCTTTGGACTGGTTCGAAAGTGGGAAATTCACTTCTCACCACCTGTGCCACCCCGTCCATCGACACAACAAGCAAGTCAACGGCAAAAATCTCTCGCCATTCACCTCACTCGCATCTTCATCTCACGCATTCTCTCGCCTCTTCCTTCAACACATCAAGGACCGCCGCAAACATGTCTGCCCATGAAGAAGAACACAGATTTCTCGTTGCACTGGCAGATGTAAGCATCCAATCTCCGACCTACACCACTGGAGCTTCAGCTATGGATTGGACTGATGCATCCTTTTGCACAGGCCAAATTAGCTATGCGAAAACTCGCCGCTGAGCCCTTCGGAATCGAGAAGAAGGACGGTGACAAGGCTATCAGGGCCATGGTGGACGAAGGTACGTGGAATTCGTGCGGAGAGAGCCTTGATGTATGTGCTTTTGTTGTGTTGTGCTCATTTTAAAATAGTCTTATCTGACCCCGCCCGCTACAACTCCACCACTGGCGAGAAGGAGAAAGCTGAGAAGGAGAAAGCTGAGAAGGAGGCCGAGGTTGAAGTCAAAGAAGAACCTGGTGTGAAACGTGAGGAGGAGCGTGAGGAGAAGGAGGATGGGGACAGCGAGAGAAGAGCCGCCCCCCTCAACCATGGTGGCTCGAATGACTTTGACTTTGGTCCCATCCTGGCCATCCTTTCCAAAGAGCGTGAGAAGTTTGGCTACGAGAGGAAGTAGGGCCTGGATATGGACCTTGAATTGCAGCTCGTTTGGCGCCCCTGAGTCATAGGTAGCCAGTCTAAGCCAATCCGACACCCCTGAAGCCCGTTTTCTTTTGTTTGGTGATTTCGACTAGGTTTGTACAAGAGTGAATGGTTAGATTTCTCCGAGGATCCCTTTGTGCCATCGATGCTGATGACTTTGCATGGTTTATGATGCTTGACATTGGATCATAAATACAAACGTAGCATATTAGAGTAGATGGTTAGAGGGAGATATGACAGGCTCAACTCGAGACACAAGCTACTGATTCCGTCCGGATACTGAACAGTGGAAAGAGCAAAGATTCTTCCTGACTCCCCATTTATGAGAATACCAAGGAAAACTACATCGCCACAGTCTCACCGCCGGTATCTCAGATTCCCCTGCTACCACTATCCTCTTGTCCAGTGAGAGACAAAGAACTGGTAATTGACAGAAGACACAGAGTCAACAGAAGTTCTGGGCAACATCAAATAGCAAAAACCAGCCCTTTCTTCCATTCTAGCTTTACTACACATCGACAACACATCCCGGCACCTCCATCAATTAGCCTCCACTGTCCCTCTACGCCTATACCCAAATGGTTCCAACAAAGGTAGTGTTTTCACACACCACACCATCGATTCGCATCTGTTTGTTTCACTTCTGCATTGGTTGGAAAGCGCTTAGGGCGTTCTTTAATCCTAGCCCCTTTTCCATTTCTAAACGTAGGTATTGGTATGGGCAATGTGGCAATGAATGCAGACACAGTGGCATAAATGACATAGATGACTTGCCTGATGCTAAGCAAGTAGGAGCTAGCATACCGTATCTAATTCTCACCCAACCATCCCCGACTGCTCAAGTTGAAGTCTTAGATAGAGAAATAAATTGGCCAAAGCCCCTACAGTACCCTTGGTGGCTGGCACTTGTGTGGAAGAGATTTCTCGAAAGAAGAGTTCTATGAGTAGTTGAAGGAAAATGGGGAAGGGGGTAGGCCATCAGCCAAGGGGTTACTCCCAAAACAGAGGGGGACATTCAGTACTTGGCCTCAGTATATCACACTTCGTTCCATTGACTGCATATAGTATCACTCGTTTTTCCGATTTATAAGAGGAGTGAGCTGCGAGCCTGTTTGAAATGGTCGAGGATACTTTGGTTCCCGTGACTGGATGACTTGGACTCGTCATTTGCCCAGGGGCTAGTGCTCACTGCTGACATGGTTTGGTTCGTTGTCTCACAGAAACCCAGGCAACTTGGCAAGATTTGACAATTCGCTGCCACTGGCAACAGTGCCAAATGGATATCTCGAGTCTTGAGCAATCTCCAAGTGATCATTATAAGTCCCGCGGAATCTTGAAATCATGTGACTCATTCGAATTTGTTAACTCAAAGAGACTCGACACAACAGGTTTCTCTCCTGTCAGCCGTCATCGGAAGTAACTCGGATGAAAAGCGCCTTGTGGTATTTCTGTAACATCAACAGCTAAAAGCTCATGGAATCGTAGATATACTACCTAAGGTAGCTAGCGCTAGCGCGACGTTGCAAAAGGCCGTACGACAAGTTGGAAAGAAAATAGCACGCTGATGCCCCGCCCAAAATGCCGACCATAGCAGTATAAGAGATGTATACGCCGATTGCCATCCATCGTCCCAGATCAAAAACTCCATCCTGCATGGGTAAAGGTCATCCATCGACTTCTTCTATGGCTCTCCCAACAGTCTTGCCGTGATGTCACCCATGTAAGCTTCCTCAAGCTCATAGTCTTGGCCGCCCATTCGATCAATTCCTACGAAGTTGAAGGCTTCTACTACCTTGTCTAGGTCGAAGCCCATGCTCGTGAATCGATCGACGAGATCTTTGTTGTAGCCTTGATACCTGTTCAATATCGTAAGCATGGGGTCAGATGAGCACGGAGAGCTTGATATGAAAAACATTTCCATACCGAGCCATTTGTTCGCGCAGCTCTGCTTCTTTGGATTTTGTCGGCTTTGCGGTTGCAGGGGCATGCCTAAGGGCTGCAGAATCATCTCTCCGTCTTTGTGGTGCGCCGGCATATTTCACAGCCCATTCGCGAGCAACCTGGTCGAAACGCTCCGGATCGCGCATGAGCATTCCAGCAACCTCGGCATCCTGGGGGTCTTTTGGTTCGGGGGAGCTGAGAAGAGATTGTAGGGAGAGTAAGGCTGATTTGATAGTCAAGACTGGTGACCATGCTACACCCAGCGTATCGAGACAGATGGCACCCTTTGGTGCGAAGTCAGCAAGGACTCGAATCGAACGTTCCACATATCGTCTTCGTATGGCACTTATACATATCTCCACGTACCGTCACACTGGACACATTTGGGTGCCAGATCTTAGTCTCAAACTTCATGATGGGCGGCCTGAAAGGGTACTCGTTCGGAATCTTCACATCGACCACGTAGGTTCCGCCCTCGTATGGGGTATCAGGAGGACCGGGGAAGGAGGCCTTCAGGTGAGAAACGTCGTCGTTAGTCCTGGCCTCGGCGTGGATGCTCGACTGAGTGTCTTTGGCAATATCGCCCAACTCCTTAGTGATGCGACGGGTTCGGTTCGAGGCAGCCATTTTGGAACGATGGGGAGGTTTTGCGACGACGGAGAGGTCAGGCGATGCGCGTTGCGGAGGGCTAGATGTCTTATGTATCAGCAAGGCTCACTACTGCAATTGAGTAGGTGAGGATGTGCGCAGGTTCACTCACGGCTAATCCTGAAAGCACAGTGTAATGTGCCTTGGCTCGTTGGCGTACCGTAGTTCAGCGGGAATGGGAGCGGGCACGAGGAATATCAACCACGGACTTCGATCGAGGAAGGCCAAGAATTCGAGGATTTACAGCAGCAGCTCCACCTGGACTCGACCAGACACAGACTCGTAAGGGAGGTCGAGATGCAGCCGGTAGCCAGAGTCGATGTCAGAATCTTTCGTGCGTAGTCTTTCGTGCGCAGTCTTTCTCCCCAAGACAGCAGTGCGTCTGCGTGGGTGTCAGTGAGGTGGCAGCTGGAGGGGCAGCTGGTCCCGCAGGAGGCTGTGGTGGATCGAGTCGACGATCTCGGGTTCGAGGTGACTAATGGTCCGTGCACCATGTTCCAGCTGCTCTCACTTCAACATAAGTCATTAATTGAACTTCGGCTTCTAATTTACCTCGCCCAAGAACATTCGCTCGAGAATTGAGAAGGCCGAGGGCAGGCGAGCGAACGGGTTTGCTTGAGATGCTGTGCAGAAACGGCATTTCAGGGCTGCTGGTTTGTGTCCTTCACCCACAGAGACTGGCCCACCGAGCACATATATAGGATTAACTCAGAGCGTGAACGTCTGACATTAGTTTCTTGAAAATCTAATAAGTCAAAAGCCAAACGGTTTCATCTTCCATCTTGTCACTACTGCCTACTGAAAATGAAGCTGCTGGAAGCTTGGACCATCTGCTTAATCATCAGCTAGCGCGGTCGCGTCACTGCAGCCAGCCGAACAGCTTCAGAGTGAGCTTCCTGGCCTCGCCCCAGCTGACTTTCCATTCCATCAACACCAATCTTCTCCCATCTCCTCCCCCAGACCACTCATTTCATCATGGTCAGTATCTTCCCTAGCCACTGCCTAGTTGTCTCTGTCTCTGCTATTGCAGATGTGCTGACGAATCAATCAACAGGGTGCCAACCAGTCTTCCCCCCCAGGCGGTACTGGCGGCGATAACAAGGATGCAAAGGACAAGAAGGTGAGTCTGCCAGCCCTCATCATCGCCGCGCTGTGATTGTCGCGCCTCTGACGCCTGTGCCTCCAACAGAAGGACAAGCCAAAGTACGAGCCACCTCCACGCCCAACAACCCGCATCGGTCGCAAGAAGCGCAAGGCTGCCGGTCCAAACGCTGCCGCGAAGCTCCCACCCGTCTACCCAACCTCACGATGTAAACTACGCTATCTACGAATGCAGCGAATCCACGATCATCTGCTGCTGGAGGAGGAATATGTCGAGAACCAGGAGCGCCTACGAAAGGCAAAGGCTGCTAAAGAGGGCGGTGCTCCAGCAACCGCTGGCGGCGATCCCGATGCTCTCGACCGCAATGCCGACGAGAGAGGCCGTGTTGATGACATGAGAGGCAGCCCCATGGGTGTCGGAACTCTGGAGGAGATGATTGATGATGATCACGCCATCGTTTCCAGCACTACTGGTCCCGAATACTACGTCTCTATCATGTCCTTTGTCGACAAGGATCTTCTCGAACCCGGTGCCAGCGTCCTACTCCATCACAAGTCGGTATCGATTGTCGGTGTCCTCACGGATGATGCCGATCCTTTGGTATCGGTCATGAAGCTGGACAAGGCACCAACCGAATCTTACGCCGACATTGGTGGTCTGGAAACTCAAATCCAGGAAGTTCGCGAGTCAGTGGAATTGCCACTGTTACATCCCGAGCTCTACGAGGAGATGGGTATCAAGCCACCCAAGGGTGTCATTCTCTATGGTGCGCCTGGTACAGGAAAGACTCTGCTCGCCAAAGCTGTGGCAAATCAGACCAGTGCTACGTTCTTGCGTATTGTGGGTAGTGAGCTGATTCAGAAGTACTTGGGAGATGGTCCTCGTCTTGTGCGACAATTGTTCCAGGTATGTCTTGTCTACTCTCCTATTTTGGTCTGCTGTGGTTCTCATGTCCTAATTTCAATGTCCACAGGTCGCCGCCGAGAATGCACCATCCATCGTTTTCATTGACGAAATCGATGCCATCGGTACCAAGCGTTACGAATCGACGTCGGGTGGTGAGCGTGAGATTCAACGAACCATGTTGGAACTGCTCAACCAGCTGGATGGATTCGATGACCGCGGAGATGTCAAGGTCATTATGGCCACCAACAAGATCGACACTCTGGACCCTGCCTTGATCCGACCAGGACGTATCGACCGAAAGATTCTGTTCGAGAACCCTGACCAGGTCACCAAGCGCAAGATCTTTACGCTCCACACGTCCAAGATGTCCTTGAATGAGGATGTGGATCTGGAGGAGTTCATCAATCAGAAGGATGACTTGTCCGGTGCCGACATCAAGGCCATCTGCTCAGAGGCTGGACTGATGGCGCTGCGTGAGAGGAGAATGAGGGTGCAGATGGCAGACTTCCGTGCTGCTCGAGAGCGGGTATTGAAGACGAAGAGCGAGGGAGAACCCGAGGGCTTGTACTTGTAGGAGAGGAGCGGTAGCACCACGGGCTAGTCATCAATCGTGCATTGCTTCCGGCAGTTGTATTCTAGACATATGGTGGTCATAGCGAAATACCTAACAGAACAGACGGGAATTCCTGGTCTCACTTCTGCTTTAATATGGCGGATGAATGTGCATGTTGTGCGTTTGAAGCGTTCATTATGAGAGGCAGAAGTACGGCACCTTGAAGGCCTGAAGGTGGAAGTTTCGGGATGGTCGCCGAGTGGAGGCCAGCTCGGTAGCCGAAAGCGCCGAAATCCGGAGTACTTCAAGTCCATCACCAAAGTGCTCACCTGTGCTGCACCGACGAGAAAGGTGCCGCGAACCTATTGAGCCATTCCGGTTTGAAAGGCGACTCCAGTCAACAGGGAATGGCTTTCGCCTTGCGCAGGTCAAGCAGATGGCTGGCATCCACAAAACCAAGCTGCCCTGTTCCCCTCATTGCTCGCGGCCGCGGACTCGCCTCCCAAGCAGCAATTCCCCAGAAACCAGCTCGGACGCCCACGAAACTTTCTCGACCTGCTGCAAAATCATCGCGGAAGTCAAGCAGCGAGAGGGAACCGCCGTTGGAACTGTCGCCCGATGCTTTGGAGAAGTGGTGGTCCGACCTCAAGCTCGAAGTAGACTGGTCTTATAGCCGGGTCTTGGTAAGACCCTATGCAGATATCGATCAGATGGGCGTTAGATTTCTGTGAGTTGTCTGGCCAGCCCTGATATAATCAAGCAGCAACGATGCTAATGAGGTATGCAGGCCTTTCGAGTGGTTAAGGTATTTGTTGCATTTCAATACTTCGTCATGTGATTGGCATATGTACTGTCAATACTCAGGATATACTGGCTTACAATCAATGCCCAGAAATCATTGTCGTTGTGAACATTGTGTGGATCCCGCTACTTCGCAGCGAAACAACAATATCTTCTCTGTAAGTTGCTTCCATCTCCGCCTGCTTGAACAACAGCTCACATCTCCAGCGCGATCGAAAGTACTCGATGCCACCACCAAAGCCTAATAAATATGGGCTTAGTGCGTCAAAAGATGGGCTGAGGATAGAATGTAAGTCGTTCGGCAACTATTGGCTTTTCCCTACATTGACCGTACCTCTAGGGAAAGACGGGCACATCAGCCTTTACCCATGGGAGTGGCTTAGATTCCATATCACACCAGAGCTGATATATCGACATCGATATGGCACGGCCGACCGAAAAAGCATGGACGAGGGTTGCTGGGACTCAACAATTGAAGATAGCCCTCCTACCGTTCAGTATGACAAGGTTATGGCCGACGACGGCGGTGTGGCTGAGTGGACCGATAAAATTGTGCGTGCAAATAAAAGGTACTGGCAGCCATGACTTGCTGACCTCAAGTAGTACCGCTATGGGTTTTGCTTCGTGGACGGTGTTCCCCCCACCCCCGAAAAGACGCAAGAGTTGCTCGAGCGCATTGCCTACATCAGGCCCACTTTCTACGGTAACATGTCTATCCAAGGTCCTCCACTTGTGTTGTTCAGGATTCTCACACCCTAGCATATTAGGCGGTTTCTACGATTTCACATCCGACCTTTCTATGAAAGACACGGCATATACCAATCAAGCACTCGATGTCCATACAGACACAACCTACCTGAATGACCCCGCAGGCCTGCAGATGTTCCACATACTCTCGCATACTGACGGCGAAGGCGGCACCTCAATCCTCGTGGACGGTCGCAGAGCATGGAATCTCCTCCTGAGTCGCAGCCCAGTAGCCGCTCAAGTTCTAGAGGAGTATCCTGTGGCTTGGAATGCTAGTGGAAACGACGGAATCATTATGACCCCTGAAACTAGAATGCCGGTGTTCAAGCGCGATCGCTTCCACGAGTCTGAGTGTACGGAGGCGCCACTACTACAGATCCGATGGAACCCGTATGATCTTGGAGCTGTGCCACTAACAGCGCCCATGCTGCATCGTGATGACAAGTGGAAGGCTGCATACTGGTATGATGCGGCAAAACTGTGGAATGATATTCTGAACAGCGAGGAGAACCAGTACAGGCCGCAGCTACAGCCTGGTCGAGCTCTGAGTATTCTCCCCGTCTCTTTTTCCTTTTCCGATTCTGCCCTGCTTGAGGTGCGGTAATCTGACGGTTGTAAACAGTCTTTGATAACTGGCGCGTCTTGCACGGACGGACTGCTTTCACGGGGAAGCGAAGAGTGTGTGGTGGCTACAGTAAGTGATTGGAGATCCTTCCTTCTAGCAGACCTTTTGCTGACGGTGCAAGTCAATCGTGATGACTTCATGTCGCGCTGGCGAACGACGAACATGACACGAGAAAAAGCAATGCGGCATATCGTGTGAAAGGGTTTTGTCGGTTTGTAGTTTCGACGGTACTCCCACAAACTCAACAAATCAACTGGAAATCAGGACCATCCGCCGTTGAGCCATTTTACTGCTGTCAACTCTCCTTTTCTCGCGTTCTGTCCTATTCTTAGCAGCCGAGGGTACCTCACAACCAAAGAACTTCCATCACTCTGGTGCGACTTTCACTGTAATTCCCCGTTATTTGGGAATATTTCGAATTACTTGGAATACTCCCAGTTACTTGGAATACTTCCAGTTACTTTGAATATCTCAAGTTGCTTGGAATACTCCCCGTCACTTGGAATATTTCGAATTACTTGAAATACTCCCAGTCGCTTGGAGTACTTCCAGTCACTTTGAATATTTCAAGTTACTTGGAATTCGTTGAGTTATTGAAGAAAAAAACCAAAGCGGCAGCAGAGCTATTTTTAAATAGGCTTGACCTGTATACGATTAACCTATCTGCGATTATAAGGCTCCAGATCATCAGACGTGATTTAGTGGCGCCCATGGGAAATTGCTTTACAGATGACACGCGAATCGCACTCCACGATCACGACCGACCGGTATTGGTGAAGCTTGTATCGAAGTTGAAGGTGAGAACTTCACCCTACGCATTTTCAGGGAGGAAGAACAGAGATATCATGATATCGAGAACGGTCTGGTTAGGAGCAAAGAACGGGGTGAAGTAGAGCGTGAAGTAAAACGGGAATACGGCCGCGCTATTGAAGTGAACCTAGACCGAAGTAAGATTGAGATTAAGATGGACGACAGGAGCCAGCAAACACTCAACCAAGCTTCACCCAGCTCATCAGATCGCTCATGTCCCACATCGGCGTTTCGATCCTCAGCACACACTCTTTCTGCAGAGTATCAGTTGATCGTTCATAGGAGCACAGCACAGCTCTCAACATCCCTCCCTCCTTGCCACATAGCAATGCCACAGACGGTGGCCGGACTGCGGAGAAGACTGTAACTGTCATGGTACCCTATCTGTGGTCAGTATACGGCGTCTTTGTCTGCTGAAGAAGGCTGCTTACTGTGTCAACCAACGTGAACAACCTATGGTTCGGTGGAATCTCATTCTTTAGTCTCTTGTTCGCAATATTCTCCGCCGGGTCAACACCAATTCTTTCCTTCTCATCCCTCGAGCAATAAGGCCCAGAAGAAGGCGTCCAAGTCAACCTCCCAATACAATTCCCAAAAGTCAGTTTCTCAATCCGCTCCAAAGGCAACGTACCCTCAAATCCCACAAGCCACGGCTTAGCTCCCCACACTTTGCCTCCATAGAGCGTAGTAATGGTAAACGGCGAAACAAGCAGCAGAATCAAGCCAACAATGAGCAAAAAAGCCCCGCCTGCCTGGTACCCAGGAATACCAACAAGAGCACATCCAGCGAGGAACCAGTAAGGTCCCGTACGCAATGCCAGACCAGCCAGCTCTTTTTTCCACGTATCTCGCACGATGGAGTAGATTCGGGGAATGTCTTTCCAGCGAATGGATATGCCATGGCAGCCATCGAGAATGATCGACTCGTCTTTGCACACGCCGGCGACTTGGCACAAAGGTTCGATATCCCAGAGATTGGCTCCTAGCTCGTCATCGGTTCCGAACCAGCCCGTGCCGGACTTGCCCTCGACTTGCGGATATTGCATGCACGCCATTCTCTCTACAATTCGGTCGCTGTCATTTGAGAGTGAGAGTCGAGCAAGGGCTTGGAGTGCGGAATCCGTTGGATCCATGGCTGGTCTGATGGCGAGAACCGTCATTAGGGCATATGCGATGTCGCCTGTTGGAAAAGGGTAAAGCCTCTACTCTGCATAGCCCGCAAGCTAATCGAAATAAGTTGCAGCCGACTAAGATTCAGCGATCCAGTGAAGTGCTCAGCTAGGAGTCGGAAGTCTTCTGTCATGATTCGATGTCTTTTCTCGGCGGCTCGATACTTTTCCATCGCAGCTTTGTACTCTTCTGTCATATGCTGATCGGGTGGAGAAGGTGATGGGCGAGGCTCTGAAAAAGGTGGCACCCAAGCCCGATAGACCAGGTCGACAACGTCGATAATTTCCTTTTCACCTCCACCAAAGACGGTGACTTCGTGGTTGCGAGCGAGCAGAGCTTCGGGAAGACACCAGAGCCGATCACCCCATGTTTATGTCCTCATAGATCATCACATGCAACAAGAGAAGAGAATACCCATTTCCAACGTTTATTCCGTGAATGCCAGGCATAGCCAACGGTTTTAAAGCTTGCCAGCTAGCCAGCCAGGAAAGAGCTTTGCTTTTTAGCTTCTTAAGGGCATTTAAAGCTTTGCTGGCTTTTTTAAAACTGAGGCTGGCGGGCTTTAAGGCTGGTTGGCTATAATGCTATATAATAATTTATATTATATATAAAAAAGATGGGCGGGAAAATTAAAAATAGCTGGCAATTGGTTTGCAAAAAGTATTGCTAGAGAGAGAAAATAGCGGTTTTTTAGAAATTTTATTTATACAGCTTTTGGCTAGCTGGCTAGCCAAGAGTTTTATATATTTTATATATAATTGACCAATAGCTAATTTTTTAATATAAAATCAATTATTTATATTTTTATAAATTATTATATGCAATAAAAAAATATTTTTAATATTTATTTTATAAATACCAAATATAGCCAATAGCTTTAAAGCTTACCAGCTAATTAACCAAAAAAAAACTTTGCTTTTTAGCTTTTTAAAAGCATTTAAAGCTTTATTAGCTTTTTTAAAATTAAGGCTAGCAGATTTTAAAACTGGTTAATTAGGCGGAAAGCAAATTATATTTAAAGGAATATTAAAAAAGAAAATTAAAAATAATATATTTGCTTATAAAGAATTAATGGTTAAAATTGAATTTAATAGCTAAATTATTAAAATAATAGCCTTTAAATACATTTAAAAATTATTGGCCAAGCTTTTAGATATTAAATTCTAATATATTATTATTTATAATATACTAAGCTATATTTTTATAAAAGCTATATTTAGCATAATTAGCAATATTAAAGCAATTAATAGTTTGCAAATATTTTTGAAATTTAGCGAAATAGGCAATTTAAATAAAGGGTTTTATAATATAATAAAATAGAAATATTATTAATAATTGGAAATTTAATATAAAAAAAGCTTGCAAGGCTTTTATAAAATAAATATAATTAATTGTAATAATAATAATAATATTTATATTAATATAATTAATATTGGATTATTATTTAGCGATATTAAAATAGCGTAATTGCCCGCTTTAAAAAATGCAATATATTGGTATTAAATTTTTATTTAATTAAAAAATAGGCAAGTTTTAAATTGCTTATAGCTATAAATTAGCTTTATAAAAAAAAACGGCAAAAGCTATTTTAAATACAATATTAATATTAAAATTAATTAACTGCCTTTTAATTATAAAGGCAATAGCGGATAATAAAATCCTTATAATAATACTTAGCAATTAAGCTTTAAAAAGCAGTGGAGCTTTGCGTTTTTATAAATTTTTCTAAATTTTGCGGCAATTTATTATAGCCAATTTTATTAAGGGAAAATTAAAGGCTTTTTGCCAAATTAAGCGGATTGTATAAATATAGTATAAAGCAAATAAAGCGATTTAAATAAATTTAAATTTAAGCTTGTTTTTTTTATAGCAATTAATACTATTATTGCAAAAAACAATTTATTTAATAATTTAATTTGCAATTACAAAATAAAAAGGCTTGCTTTTCCTGGTATTAAAATATTTCTTATAAATTAATTAAAAATTTATATAAATTATAAAAAGCTGCCGCTAAGCTATAAAAAATAATACAGCAGGCTTGGGGCAAAAGCGGGGTTATAGCTGCCTATTTTAATAATGGTATATTAAAATCAAGTTTAATTGCTATTATAAATACTAATTAGCAATTTTTTAAAATAGATTGCAAAATTATTTAAATATTGAAAAAAATACATAGGCTTTAATAAAATATTTTATTTAGCAATTAGCAATAAAAGCTTTTATAATATTAAATATTATAAGCTATTGCATAAATTATTGGTTTTATATTAGGGGATTAGCTGGCGGTTGGTCAATTATATGCATGGAACGCACAAAGCTTTTGGCTAGCCAAAAGCGCATAAATATTTTTTTTGGAAAATCGCTATTTTGTTAGCAATACTTTTTATAGACCGGCTATTAGCTATTTTTAATTTTTTAAATAATAATTACAATTTTAATTTTTTAATTAAATTTATTTTTTTCCTTTTTTTGCAATAGCAATTGGTATTAAATTCCAAACCAATGCTGGCGGCAATGCCGGCAATTGCGCCGAAAAGCCTTTTCGCATGCTTTTTAATTTTTTCGCAGCTTTCCTGCGCTTCGCGGTAATAATAAAGGCTATAAAGGCTGTAAAAATATCTATAAAAATATTTATAAAAATACTGCGAAAAGTGTTATATATAATAGTGCTGCAAATAATGCTAATTGCAAATTCCCAATTATTGAAAATTTAAACGGTTTTAATTTTAAATAAATTTAAATTTGCCTGGTCTGCTTAAAAACCAATTAATATTGGCGCTTTGCAAAAATTGCTTATAAAATTATTATGGTTTTTAATATTGCTTAAATTCGCGCGGCTAAAGCCGCTGCAAAAGCCGTTATAAAAATTGCTATTAATATTGCGGGCCTTTAAACCAATAATAATTATAGCGTAGCTTTTTTTAAAAATAATAATAATAATAAAAATAATAAGCGCTTTTTTTCTATTAAAATTTTTAAATTGGTTTTTTATTTTTTTAATATTTTATATAAATAGCTTTTTTAAATCGCCAATTGATTTTTTTTTCTTTTTGCTTTTTAAATAAGGATTTTAATACCAATATTGTGTGAAATTTTAACGTGGGTAAAGATCCTTTTATTTTTAAAGCACTAAAAAGGAAAGGGAATTCTGTAATTATAGGAAATAATATTATATGCGTGGCTTTTGCTTATTTATATAATAAATGGATTTTGTAAATAACCCGTAATTCTTGCATTTTTGCATTGCTAAAAGCTTATTTTAATATTTTACTTAAGCTTTATAGCGGTTTATATATACAATTATTATTTCCTTTATTTTAACGCTTTTCCAAAGCTATATTAAAATATCTTTTTCTTTTCCCATTATTCTTTTATTTAAAACGGTTTTTTATATTTAGTATACTTTTAAACCTTTTAAATTAAACCTTTAAAAATAGCTTAATAAATTCGTTTGCAATTATATTATATATATATATATATAATTTACTACTGATTTTTATTTTTTAATTTACGCACAAATTAATAAATTATATTAATATATTTAAACTTTTTATAAAATAAGATGTTTTTAATTAAAGTAATAGCCTTTTAATTATTGCTTTTTATATTAATATAATATAAATTTTTACCAATTAGATTATTATATCCTATATTCTTAAATATTTATTTAAGCTATTAGCCTTATTTAGCATTAGCAATTGTAGCAATATATTTAGCTTTGCAAATTAATATAGCTATATTTTTTTATTTTTTGCTTAATTATAATATTATATTTTTAAATAATATTGCAATAAATTCGCTAATAATCCGACAATTAAAAAATAATTTATAAAATGCATTATTAAATATTTTTAGCCGGTTTTTAATAATATTTAATTTTATAGTTTACAATCAATTTAAAATAACAAAATAACCAAATTAAACCAGCATTATAATATTTATATAAATTAAATATAAATTGCATTAGCCTACCGGCTATAAAGCAAATATTTGATTAAATAAATATTATAGTAAATATAAGCTTGCCGAATTTCCGCTAGTAGAAATTTAATTCGGCCTATTTTCTATTATTTTGAAATAGCATTATTATCTTCATATTATTTATTATAAGCATTATGTATAATTGTTTTTTTAATTAAAAAGCCAAATTTTTTATAAAACTTATTAATATATTATTTTTAATTAATTCAAATAAATCTGAAGCATTTATTCAAAATTACCTTTATATTAAAAATCTTTTTAATTTGTTTTCAATCCTTAGCAATAAAGCAATTAATTAATTAAAAATAAAAATTATTAAATTTAGCAATTATTTTAGCAGCGGGAATAATATTATTAATATAAATAATAACAATTATACCAATAGTTTTATAAATAATTAAATATAAATTATTAAAACTCTATTTAAAACCAAATTTAATAATTTTAAATTTAATTAGAAAATTTTAATTTCTAGCAGCATGCTCTAACTCGTATAAGCTTTTATTTAGCCAAAAAAAATTCTAATTAAATTATAATATTTTTTAGCGAAATTAAATAAAGAAACTTATAAAAAATAAATTTAATAAAAGCATTGCTAATATTAAAATAGCGGTATTTAAAATCCATTTATATTATAATAGCTAAAAAAACGCAAAAAGTATTTATTTAAATTATAAAAAATATATTAAAAAAATCCTTATTTTAAATTTAGTTAAAATTCTTGGCTTAAAGCAAATCTTGTATTTATTAATCCCGCTACTGGAATTTATTTTAATTATAAATACCTACTTTATAAAACTTAAATTAAAAGCGATATTTATAGCAATTTTAATTTAAATATCATTCGCTAAAATTTCCTTTAATCTCTATATAATAGCCTTTTGCTATTTGATTTTATATAAAAATTCGAAAATAGCTTTTTTATAATTTTTAAAAATAAAAATACTATAAATTAGTTTTATTGTAGCTAAAATAACTTTAAATTTATATAAATTATTATTTTCTTATTAGCTATTATAGCTATAATAAAAAACTTAAAAAAATAATCCCGTTTGCAAATTCTAGTTTCAATAATATTGCATTTTAAATATTTGCAATTATTAATTTTAAAAACCGGCTTTATATTAAAAAAAACTATAATAATATAGGCGTTATTTAGTTTTATAAAATTATTTATAATAATTTTTAAAAAATTGGTTATATTAGTATTCTCGCTTGCCAAAAATTCAATTAGCATTATAATTGTTGCACAATTAAATAATAAATTGGTATAATTGCCCAAATTATTAAATTTAAAATACAAAATAGCATTATTTTATGTTTTATAAAAGTTTAAAAAATTTGGAACAAGGATCATTATATTAAGCGCAATTGAAATTACTAATCTAAATTTAAAATAAATTTGCTTAAAAATCAATTTCCTAATTTTCTATTTAATAAAAATAAATTTACCAATATAATATTTATTAAGCAGTTTATTAAAAAATTCTTGAAGGCTATAAAAATTATTATAAAATTTTAAATTAAATATACTATTTTTAATTATTTTTAATTATTTTATTATTATTTTATATATTACTCTATTAGAATCCGGGCAATAAAATTTATATTATTTTATAATTTTAAAATTATAGCCAATAAAAATGCATTTATAAAATTGCGAAAATAATTTATCTTTTCTACTATATTTAAAAACCTTTTTACAATTAATATAAGCCTATATTTTGCAATTTTAAATATAAATATTATTTTTAAAAAACTTGCTAGTTTATATTTTTCTGAAAATTAATAATGCGGCCGTTAATTTCTAATTTAATTTTAATTTTATTCCGAATATATATTTTAATTATAGCAATTTTTAATTAAAATCCAATTAAAAAATTAGTACTATTTAATATAAATTAAATAAAAACTTTAGCAATTTAAATAATCTTTTTAATTATTCTATTTTGCTAAAATAAATACAGAATAATAATCCCAAATTTAATATCGTTTGCAAAAATCCAAAAAATAATTTCCTTAATTAGCTTTTTAGCATTATCGCATTGGACGTTTTCTTTTTAGCTTTTTGCCAACTGTTTTTTTAAAAAAAAGAAATAATATATATATATATGCAATTATTTATTGCAAAAAACCAGAGTTTATATATATAATTGTTAATAATTTCAAAAAGCCATTTATTCTTATATAAATTAAATATGAAAGAACCAGCAATATTAATATAAATTAGCTTTAGCGGCTTTAATTTATAATTTATTAATTTTTTAAATATTTATTTTTGCATTTTACCAATATTGCAAGTTTTATAAATAAAAAATAAAAATAAAATTTTAATTTCTTTTTTAAAGCTAATAATAGCATAAATACAATTAAATTTTATTAGGCCAAAATAAATATATTTTTAATAATATAAAGCGTATTTAGTTTATATAGCTTGCTATTAAACCTTTTTACAATCCGTTTTTTAAATTGCTTTACTTTTAATTTAAATTTAGCATTTTTAAAAAAATTCGGACTAGTTTTTAAAAATAGCTTTAAAATAAACTTTAAAATTAGCTATAATATTATATTATACTGGGAGCCTTATATTATATTAAAAATTAGCCTGTTTTGCGCTATAATTAGCATTATATTTTATATATTATTTTGCGCTATAATAGCCGGTATATTTAATAAATTAAATTAAATTGGATTTTTTAGCATATTTATAATATTTTGTTTTTAGCAGCTAATAACATTATTTAAATGTTATTTTAAAGCTTAAAAGCTTTTGCCAATTTTTAAAAAATAATTATAAAATTAATAATATATAGCCTTTTTTAAATTAATGCCCAAAAAACAAATTCTTTTAAATAACGGCTTTCAAAATATATATATAAAAAAAAGTTAAGAAAATCCCTATTGGCAAATTTTCCTGCCCAACAGCAAATTTATATCAAAATTAAAAATATAAAGCATATGTTTTAGCTTATATTATCCTTTATTTATTTTTATTATAATTTTATTAATTTGGCTTAAATATAATATTTCTTTTTCTATTTTTATTACCTTTTAAAAGCAGGACGATGTATATTTAAAAAGCAAATATATATATATATATATATATATATACATAATATAGCCTTAAAATCGGTAATTCAATTAAATTTAAAAATATTGCTAGCAGTAATAAAATTTTAAATAATATATTTTGGGGGTGTTCAGTTTTTCCTAAAATAAAACTTGCTTGTTATTTGCATTAATGTTTGCGATATTTGCTTTTGTTGTTAAAAAACTAATAAAAGCAAGTTTAATAATTTTAAATTTTAAAATATTTTAATCAATTTTTCAAGCAATCATAAAAACTAGGCATTTGCAAATACTATAACATTTGTTATTGCAAAAAAAAATATATAAAAGGCTTTTTGCAATTTTTAAATTATATGCTATTATTGCTTTTAATTTAGCGCTAATATAGTAATTGCCTAGGTTTGCTATTAGCAATATAAGCAGCCTTTTTAATAAATGCAAAAAAATCTTTTTGTTTTTCAAAAATAACAAAGCTTTTTTTAATATTAAAAAAAATTGCTTAATATATTTATTATAATGCTATATTCGAAAAACAAAAATAAAAGAAAACTGCGAAAAAGCATATTTTTAATATAAATAGCAGCATAATTAAAATTCGATTAAAAAATATTGCAATAGAAAATAAAAAATTTAATTTAATCTTTTTTAATAATTATATTAAATTCCTATTTAAAGCTACTAATTTTTTGCAAATAGCTATTAATTATTATACTAAGCATAATAATATATTTATAGCTCAATTTAATTTATTTTGCTATAAAATTTTAAAAACCGGCAATCTTTTATTTATTTATAGAGCTAAAATAAATATATATTATATATAAGGCCTTTTGGTTATTTGCAATTCATTTGGCGCTTTTAATTATATTTTATTTAAAATAAATTTTTCTTATAGCAATAATATTCCCGCTAGCATTAATATTTAATATTTAATTAATAATTTTCCTATAAATATATTAGCGTATAATTACCTTTTTAATATATTAAAAGCCCTAGTTTATTAAATATATTTTTATTAATTAAAACCAATTATATTAATTATTATAGCTAAAAATCATCGCAGCGCATTTTTAATTAAAAATAATATTTTTTATAATATATTTCAATTTTAATTCATTTAATAATTAACCAGAATTTAAATAATTAATTAAATATTAATTAAAACATTAATAGCAATGGGGAAAAACATAAAATATAATAATATAATAATAGCGCAATTGCAATATTATAATTAAATTTGCTTTTATCGATAAATTGGGTTTTAATAACCGTCGCTAAATTTAAAAAGTTTTTATTGGGCGTGGCATTTATTATTGATTAATAAAAATCCCTGCATAATGCTATTATTGATTTTTGGATTTTTAAAAAAAAAAACTTATTAAATGCAAAATATTGCATTAAAAATTATAATTTATAAAACTTTAATATAAATAAAGATTTTTTATTTTTAAAGCATTAAAAAAAAGGAATTCTACGATTATAAAAAATAATATTATATGCATGGCTCTCGCTTACCCATGTAACGAGTGGGTCTCGTGAGTGGCCCGTCACCCTCGCACCCTCGCATCGCCAGGAGCTCACTTTAATATATTGCCAATATTTTAGTTTTATTTTTTGGTAATAAATTTTGCTAAATTGCAATAATTGGTAAAATTTTAGCGTTTAATTTTAATTTTAAAATTCAAATATTTATTATTTATTATACCAATTATATATTATAATTGGGCTGCTGGCTGCTTTAATTCTACTATAAAATTATTAAATTAGCCGCTATTTATTAATAAAAACACGCCGTTTTTTTGGTATGTAAATACTATTAATTTGCAATAATCTTTGGATGTTTTAATTGGGTTATTTATAAATTTGTATTTTAAAATATTGGCTGATTTATTTAAATAGCTTTGTGTTTATTAATTCCATTTTTTGCTAAAAGCGCAATATTAATTTGAATAATAATTTTATTTTTTATTAAATATATAATAATAAAAATTGCAATTGGAAAAAAATGCAAATACCAATATAAATTCTTTATTTGCGGCAAGAAATATTCGCGAAAAAGCTATTTAGAGTTTAAATAAAATGCTGGCTATTTTAAGATTGGCAGTTTTGGAGCTTAATTTTTATTTGCTAAACGGGTTAAATTTATTAAATAATTGCCGAGTTCTTTACCGGTGCTGCCTATCTAATTGCGGTTTATTTTTCCCTTTTTCGCCTTTTTTCTATATTGGTTTCCAGTTTTTGAGAATTTCCAAGAATTTTTATATTGGCCCCTAGTTATTAAATTTCTTATTTGGTATTGCTTGCGCTGGTTTTCAACTATTTATTAGTATTCAATTTCCAATTTCTTTTTTGCTTTATTTTGCAAAAAAAAAAAAAAAAAAAAAAAAAAAATTACTTTATTATTATATTCCCGTTTTTTCCTAGCCCAATACCGAATTACAATTTAAAATATTTATTATTTTTTTCAACTTTTTCTTTCCTAAAAAAAATTTGGATTTTTTTTTATTATTATTTTGGCCTATTTTTATAGTTTTTATTGGATATTTTATATTATATATGCCTTTTTAGCTTATTAGCCTATATTAGTGATTGTTTTCTTGCAATTTAAAATTTTATATAAAAGCCTTATATATATTAAATACTAAAATCGCCAATAATTTGGCCTTATAATATATTTGGAATTTATTCTTTTTATTTTTCTTTAAATTAATACTTAAGCTTTTAAATATTTAACGCTTGATTTTTTTTAAACTTTTTAATTAATATTTTTATTTTAAAAAAGGCTGCTATTATATATTATATTAGGCTTTTATAAATTTTGAAATTAATAATTAAAGCCGGTAAAACTTGTACTTTTTTTAAAAAAAATACTTTTTATATAATTCTAATAGCTATTTTATATTAATAATTGCTGAGTTTTAGCTGGGAAACAAATACCAAAATAGTTTGTTTTTTAATTTGGCAATAGTATTATTTATTTTTAACTTTTTTGCGAAGGCTTTTAAATAGCTGCTAAAATCCTGGCTGCTTGGCCTAAATTTATATTACTATTTAAATAATAATGTTATTATATTTTAGTATATGTTTTAAAGGTTTAATCCCGTAAAAGCAAAATTTTAATTTACCTTATTAATTTTAAATATTTTATAAATTTTTTTTTTAAAAAAATACTGGGTTTAATAATTAATATGGAAATTATAATACTTTTAATTTTAAAGAGAAAATTAGTGAATATTTTAATTCTAATATTAAAAGCTTGCGTTTGCAAAGCTATTTTCCTATTTGAAATATAAAAGCTAATTGGGAATTTAAATTTTGCTATTTCAATTATTTAGTTGTGCGATTTTTATTATTATTATTTTTAAAGCTTTATTACCGCTTTTTTATTTAATATTAATTTCTTTTTAGTGCAAGCTGCTAAAAAGTATTAGGAATAATTTAATTTAATAGCGCAATTTTGTTTAATTATAATAGCATTTGATTTTTTAATAATAAGGCTAGATTTTTAATTTATTTATTTATAAATGCTTTAATTGGAAATTTAAATAGCTTTTATATTGCTAATTGCTTTTTAGCGCGCTATAATTGGCGTATTTATATTAGTATTTTTTTATAATATTAAACTTTTGCCAATTGCTTATTAAAATTGGTTTAAATATTTAATATTTTATTAAATATTAATATTTTCGAAATTAAAGCTATTTTTAAAGCGCTTAATTAATGGAAATTAATATAGTCCGTTTGCAAGCCGATAATTTATATTAATAGCTTTATAATTTAGCGGGATTTTTTAAATATATTTTGCGCAATAGCTTATAGCATTTAATTTTATAAGAATTTTTGCTTGTGGCTATAAAGCTGGATATTGTATTAAAATTTGTTTATTTTTTTAAATACTTGAATAATTTTACAAATGCTTTATTATATAATTTAATAAATAAAATAGCTAATTAATATTTGCAATAATATTTGAATCTGGTTTTAATATAGTATTGCTAAAATAAATAGCTATAATTCTTTTATTATTCCAAATACGCTATATGGGTTTTTATAGCTTAGTCGCAACTTTTTATAATTTACATTAATTTTTAATTAATTTTTAAAAATACTTTAATATTAGAAAAAGCAAATTGCATTATTAAATAAATTGCCTTTTGCAATAACGATATTAATTTCTATAAAAAAGAAAAATTTAAACCCGATTTTATTTAGGCCGCGTTATTTATTTTGCGCTATGCTTATATAATTTGCCTAATTGTATAAAAAGCTTTTAAGCTTTTTTAATTAAATTAGCTATAGCAAATTGCCAATAGATTTAAAATAATTTTGCAAAGCGCAAAATATTGCGTTTCTTTAAATGTTAAATTTTAGGTATTATTATTAAAGCCCTGTTTTTTACAGCTGCCTTTTTTATAAAAAAGCAGCTAATTAAATTAAATTTTAATATTGCGTTTGAAATTATTTTTGCTGTTTTTTTCTATACCGCTAAGCTTATATATAGCCGTAAGCAATTTAAAAATTGTTTATTTTTTACTTAAATAAAAATTTAATACCAATATATTGCGTTTTTGAAAGCAGGCAATTATATTATTTTTATATTATTTAATAGCAAATTTAATATTAATTATATTAATATGGATATTATTATTATTATTATAATTGATTATATTTGCTTTATAAAAGCTTTATAAGCCTTATTTACGCTGGATTTTTAATTATTAATAGCATTGCTATTTTGCTATTCTATTGGGCGTTTTATTTAAATTGTTTATTTAATTAAAATTTAAAAACGCTTGCAAATTATTAATTATTTAAATATTGCCAAATATATTAAATATAGCTTTTGCAAAGGCGTTATTTATTATATTACAAATAATAGTATATTGGAATTAGATATTTAAAAGCCTGGCTAATGGTTTTTAAATGCTTTTAAAAATTATTACTCTAATAGCTTGGCTATTAAATTCAATTTTAGCTATTAACTTTTTATAGGCAAGTATATTATTTTTAATTTCTTTTTTTAATAACTTTTTAAACACAATTTACTTTGCATTTGGCCGACCAGTTTTAAAGCCTATTTGCCAATTGCAAAAATGCCAGCAAAGCTTTAAATGCCTTTAAAAGCTAAAAGGCGGAGTTTGTTTTTGGCTGGCTGGTAAGCTTTAAAGCCATTAATTATACTTGGTATTATAGAATAGATATTGGAAATGGATTTTTTTTATATATAATAATTTAATAAAATATAAATAATTGATTTTATATTAGGAAATTAATTAGCAATTAATTAACTATATATATAAAATGTATAGAGTTTTTAGCTAATTAAAAGAGTATAAATAGAGTTTTTAAAAAATCTTTTTTTAGCAATATCTTTTGCAAATCGGCTATTAGCTATTTTTAATTTTCTCGTTTATTTCTTTTTATATATAATATAAATTATTATATAATATTATAGCCGACCAATTTTAAAGCCCGTTTGCCAGCTGCAAAAATGCCAGCAAAATCTTAAATGCTTTTAAAAGCTAAAAAGCGGAGCTTTTTTCTAATTAGCTAGCAAGCTATCACGGTGCAAAACGAAGGCAGGTTTTAGGAAATAGCGATATTGATTTATAAAGGAGAAACAAAAGCCAAAAAAGCTTAAAAGCTATATATAAACGCCAAGGGCTAAATTTAAGGCGTGGTGGTAATAGTGGCCTAAAGGTAGAAAATTAACCGGGATAAAACGATTATATAATTAAAAAATAATATAATTTTATAATACTATCTTTTTTAAATGGCTATTTATTTTTAAATAGCTTTAAAATAATTATAAGTTTTAAAAATATTATAAAAATTCTGGAAAACAATGCTTTTATAATTTAAAATTATTAAATAATTTAATATTTTATAATAGGAAACTATAAAACCAATTTTTATATAGAATTTAAAACTAATATTTAAATTATAATGTTTTTGGATTTATTATAGCTTTTACAAACCGGCTTTTTAAATGGGGCTGCTTGGATAATGATAAAAAATTTAAATTTGAAGGGCTTATTAAATTAAAAATATTACAAATTCTTTTTATATGCTTATTGCTTAATAATTGCTAGGGGTCCCGGCTTTTAAAATAATTTTATATACTAATATCATAAAAGTTTGTTTTAGCCAATTTTTTTAAAAAATCGCTAAAAAAAGTTAGTGCTTTTATTTTATTAAATAAATTAATTTGGCCTTTTTATTTTTATTATAAATATTTAATATTTCTTAAGTTTTTTAATATCGGTTTTTAATATATAGCTATAAATATTGCGGTTTTTTAAATAAATAATTTTATTTTAATCAAGTAATTTAAAAAACAAAAAAATTTAGCCGAAAAAAAAATAGAATATAGATTTTTTGCTTATAAATTTAAATAATTTAAATTAATAAGCTTGGCCGCTTTTATAAATTCTTTAAATTTGCCAAAAGCCGATTTATTTATTATTTTCTTTTATTAAACCATTAGTTTTTATATTTTTAATATTAATGTAAGCCAATCAGCGTTTTATATAATACGGAATTTTTAAATAGGGAATATTGGTATATCTTTTATATTTATTAATTAATTATTGCATTAAAATTTTAAATTAATTTTTAATTTTAATTAAGCAATTCGCAATAGCATTAAGTTTAAAAAATTATTTATTTTAGGCCAAGAATTATATAAAAAACAGGGATTTAAAAATCTTATATTTATACAAAAATAAAATCCATAATTTGCGAAAAATAATATTGTATTTATAATTTTAAACATTTAATTATTAAAAGCGAATTTAATTACCGAAAATTAGTTTTTTTATTTTTTTTAATAGAAAAATAGAAAATATTGAAAATATTGCTTTAAAATAGTATTAAAATATTCGATTTAAATTTTTTTTTTTTAAAAAAACGCTATGCTTAATTGTTTTAATAAATAGTTTTAAAATTTTAAAACGAATTAAATGCTTTTGTTAAAAATAATATTGTTAAGAATTTTACAAAAATAATAAATATTAAAACCAAATATATTAGCCAATCTTTTAGCTAAAACACCAATAATAGGAATAAAGTATTGCATTTTATTTAGCTAATATATTATAATTAAAATATGCTAAAATATTTTTTATAGTATTTATATTTAAGAAATATTATAATATAATTAATAGAAATATTAAACCAAATTTTATATGGAACGGGCAAGAATTTAAAAAAGTTAAATAGTAAAATATATAAAATTTTTATTTAATTATATAGCTAATAGGCTTTAATATAGCTAATAATACTTTTTAATATTTACTATTATTAATAATATTCAATAATTATAAATAACATTTTAATTTATTCCAAATAGCCAATTAATATTGCAAAATGCATATAATGAATTATTTAAAGTTCAAAGCCAGGCATATTTAATAAAATAAAAAATCAACTTTTTTAACAAAGAATTTTATTATCTTTCATTATAAAATTCGCTATTTACTAACAAATTCTTTTTTATAACTATTTGGACTATTTACGGATTATTTTATTTTTTAAAGCTTTTAGGGCAGATTTTGCAATTTATAATAAATAATAAGCATTTTAAATAATTTTATCAATTAATTGCTTAAAATTAGAAATTAAAATTTAAAACAATTTAAACTATTAAATTTAGCATTAATTAAAAATTTTAATAATTATAAATATATATAGACTTTAATAATTAATTATTAATTCAATTTGTTTTTAAATTTTATAGGTTTTCGAAATCTATTTTTTAAAGCTTTAATAATCGCTAAAAGCACTTTATTATAAATTTTATAATTATATTTAACTATTAAATATTTTGCAAAAAAAGAAAACTATAGGCCGGATTTTTTTTTTTAAAAAAAAACAAAATTATTTAAAGCCCAATTAAAAGCGTTAGTTTTAAAAATAATTCATTAAAAATAATTGAATAAACTTAAAATAGAAGTAATAATAAAAACCGCTTTAGAAGAATTAAAGGATTTTTGCTTAGCTCTTTTTTAAGCCCAAAAGGGTTTTTTTTAATTAAAATATAAAGCGGTATTAAGATTTAAAACAAATTATATATAAATTTTTAATAGAAATTTGCAAAACCCAAAAATTACTATAAAGTTTTAAATTTTATTGGTGGTGTTTATTTTATAATAATTTTAATTTTATTAGAATTTATTTTAATACTATCCGAAATAATATATAATTTTAAATACTTAGTTTTAATAAATTTAAATTTGCATTTATTAATATTAATTTAAAAGCCAATATTAATTAATTTATAAGTAACGTTTTATATATATTGCCAATATTTTTAAATAGAATTTAAAAAAATAAAAATATTATTAAAATATGCTATATAAATTTTATTTAAAAAACCAAATAATATATTATTAATATAATGCTAAAATAAAGCCGGGGCATTATAAAAATATAAAAATATAATTAATAATTTAAAAAAACCAAAGCAAATAATAAAAACTGTTTTTTATTTGTTTTTTTTAGCTATTTTAAATTTATTAAAAGCAGCAATAATATTTAATTTAATATAAATTTTAGCATAGCAAATAGCATTTAAGGTTTTTTTAATTAAAGGAAATGGATATTAATTTTTAATTATAGTATTATTTAAGCCTTTATAATCCTAGCAAATTTATATATTATTATTTAATTTAATAACCAATATAAATAGCAAAACATATTTTAATTTGAATTCTTAAATAATGTTTTTATTTAGCTAATTATTTAGCTATTTGCAAATATATTTAAATTTCATTAGAAATAGAAAACGGTTTTTGTAATACGAAGATTTAATTTCTAATATTAATTTAATTTTGTAATTAAATGCCCGGCGGAAAGGAAGTTTATTAATATTTTGCAATAGGAATCCGGCTATTATATTATAAAGCTATTTTAAAAGCTTTAATTTAATATTAGGTTTTAATAATTCAGGCTTTTTAGCTAGGAATCTACTAATTTTAATTTTAATAATTTAATTAAAAATTAGCGAATAGGATTTGCAATAAAAAAGGAAATTATAAAAAACCGGAGGAAAGCTTTAAAAATGAATTAAATTAGCTATGCCAAGCAAAGTGTTTTCAAAAATAAAATGTAAGATATTAAAAAAAAGTTTAATTAAAAAGAAATTTTGCTTAATTATTATAACATAATTAAATTCATACTATAAAATTTATATCATTTAAATTTTTTGCTATTTATAAAAAAAAAACCGAAATATTAAATTGCTATTATTTTTATATTATTTATTTTCAATTCCGGCTGCAATTAAAGCTTTGTACATTCACCTGGGGCACGGACCACAAGATGGTCCCTGCATTGGTAAGCATTAGGGGCTAACGGAACTTAGCGCCAAGGCTAGGAATGCCCTTATTCCCATGCCGGCGCCAGCCACTTTCCTTTTTTAATTATAATTAACAGCATATTGGAAACACCACGTGCACGTGACTCACTTATACCTAAGTGATTTTAACATTGATCAATGGAATGGCTGGAATTCCTGAACTTAAATATATTTATACAATTGCACACCCAAAGCACAAAGGACTCTCCGCCCAAATCAAAGCTGCTATTAATATTAAAGCTAAAATCAATGCAATATTCAACCAGTTTCATATTCATATCTATAATTATAATTATAATTATAATTACCAAAACCAATTTTATAATAATAAAAGCTTCCGGGATCCCAAATATAAAAACAAAAATAATGGTAAATTTAAAGGTAAATCCAAAAGTAAATATGGTAATAAATTCAGAAATGGATATTCCGATAATAGTATAAATTATAAGCGGATTTTTTCAAAACGCTATAAAAATGGCAAATTTAAAAATGGACCAAAAAAATATAATATTTGCAAAAATATTGGATATTAATTTACCAATTATAATTCTTTTGAAAAAAACAATATTGGAATAAAATTAAAATATCTGCATTCAAATATAGCAAAATAGCAATTAGGAAATTATATTATATTTTTTTTAAAAAAACTAAAAAAATAAATAATAATGCAAATTATAAAAGAAAATCCAATAACGCTTTTTTTAATAAAAATATATATAATTATTTTGCTTATATAAAATATATATAGCAATTCTTTTGCAATTCCTTTAAAACGCCCTCCGGACCCCTAGTAAAAAGAATTAAATAATAATAAATTTTATAATGCAATATAGCATTATGCTTTTAACCATAATTTTACGGGATCTAATAATATTTAAAAAACCCCTTTAAAACAGCCTTCAAATATTTTTTCAAATCATAATCTTTATCCTTTTAAAGCCAATATATATATAACGGAAAACTTCGGACCAATTAATAAAAAACGGATTATAAATGATTAAAATAAATAAGCTATAGCTTATATATTTATCCATTTAAACCTATTTAATCCAAAATGAGAAAAGAAGTCTATTTCTATTAAAAGTATTTTTACTATAAAAAGCAAATATATATTAGGTATTTTTAAAGCATTTTTTAAAGCATTTTTTTAAATAATAAAGCTGCAGGATTTTATATAGCCAATTGGGCTTAATTTAAAGCTTTCCAAAATATTATAAGTGGATTTGAAATAAATAAAATCGCAAAAAAGGCTTATTTAGTATTATTTGGAAACGATTAGCCATTAAAAGCTTTTGGTATAGTAAATATTTTTATTTAATTCGGAGTAATTCTTTTCTATATTATTAAAAATAATACTTTAGTTTTGCTATATTTAGCAAATATAAACAAATTAAAAATTAATTTTAATAAGTTAAGGAATATTATAATTTAAAGGAAATTTAAAATAGCAATTAAAAAACATAAGGCTATTCCTAATTTTCTTTTCCTCCCCAATATTAGAAATACAGCATTTTTATATACCTAATCAAGATTAACCTAAAAAATAATTATAATAAATGGAAATATACAAATATATTAAAACTAGCAGCCATTTTAATAGAGGCAAATAAGGAATTTAATAAAAGAATCCTTAAAAAAATTATAAAATTCTATTCTAAATGCCAATTTTGTAAAAAGAAACCAAAGGAACTTAAAATTAATTTAAAGCAGGATTTTAATTTTAATATTAAAATTTTAATTAACATATTTATTTTAAGTAACAAATTAATTAATTATATTATAAATATAATTATTAAATATTAGGCAGTTAAATTCCTATTTTAAAGAACTATTAAATACATTTGGAAAATAATTAAAATTATATAAATTAATATTTATTTAGAGTTTTTAAATAAAATTATTTATAACGCTAAAGAAAAGTTTTAATTTTTTTTAAATAAAAAGCCAAATTTTTCTAAAATTTGGACTAGATTAATTTTTATTAAAGCCTATTATACAATTGGCAAAAATAAATAGTATTATATTATTTTCCGCTATACTTTTAATATTATAAAAGCCAATATATTAAAATTTATTAAGAAAATGGTTTTTTAAATAGCAGTTAAAGCTATTAATAATATAGCAGAATTAAACGGACTAATGCCCATTTTTTTATATATAAAATATTTCCAAAATTTATATTAATTTTTTTCCTTAATATTAAAAAAGTTTAAAGCCATTTAAAATGCTATTAGGAAAATTAAAGAAATCTATGCCAAAAAGATTATAAAAAGATCTTTTAATATAAGAAATAAATTCAGCATTTTGGATATTAAGCAATTCTTTCCAGAATTTAATATCTTAATATAAAAAAAATAGCAAATAATATAGCCTTTATAAAATTATAAATATCAAAGGTAAAACAATGGTATTGGATATATTATATAAAGCTGCTAAATTGAAATTAATTTTAATGCGCCTATTTAGATTGGAAAATAACTTTAAATAAAAGAGAAAAGCTTTTATTAATAATAAACGCCCAGAAAATTTTAATTTTAATTTTTTACCCTTAGAAAAGAAAATTGAATATAAGTTTAAATTTGCAACACCATTTGCAAAATTAAATAAGCAATTAAATAGGCTAATCTTTAGCACCCTATAAATAGCCAATATTCCCATTTTTAATACTTTATAATTAGTATCCAAAAAAAATGGCCAAGAATCTATTCTTTTTCAAATTCAATATAGCCCAAAAAAAACAAGATAAACCGGCTAAAAAAAGCTAATAATTAATAAATTAAATGCTGCAGAATTTTTAGATATAATTAAAAAAAAGCGGAATAGTTTTACCTGATTAAAAAGCCTTTTCCAAATATATAAATTATTTTAAAGAAATTTTAATACTATTTGTATTATAATATAGTGGATAATACCATAATTTTTATAATTTTTATATTATTTAAAAAGAACTTAAATATGGCCCTGGCTATTTAATTAAGAAAAAAAGGAAAAACTACCATTTTAAAAAAGCCATTTAAAATATTTAACCAAGCTGAATTTAAAAATTTATTGGGAATGTGTGTTTTTGAATTCCAAATTTTTAATCCAGAAATCAATACGGGCAAAATCTTTAATAGCCGTATAATAAAAGAAATTAAAAATAAAAAAATATTTATTTTTTATAAAAAATCCAAATTAATAATTTAAAGCTATAGCAATACTGGTAAAAAGGTTATTTTAATTTAATTTCTAATTATTTAATAAACTAGCTAATAAAGTATTATTGCCCTAATATTTTCTATATTTTTATAATTTAATAATTTAATTTTAATTTTTAAAAATATTATCCAAATATATTTATATGCCCAAAATTAGCTATTTTACAAAATTTATTATTATTTGCTTAAGCAAATAAAAAGCAAATACCCTTTGGGCATTATTATAGCGGTTTTGAAATTATTATATGGCATTGCAAAATTTAAGCTTTATTAGTATATTATTTATTTCAAACGTTATATTAAAAAATTGGGATTAAAATTTTTAATTTTTCATTTATATGTTTTTGCCCAAATAATAAAAATTTAAAACTTTTTGCGTTAATTGATTTTTAAATTAATAATATTATAGCTTGGGCCCGCAAAATATAATTTAATAAAAAAGAAAAAAAATTGAAAAACGCTTAATTTAAGGCAAAATCCAAATTCAAGCTTTTAAATTCCAATTTAATTATTTTTCATAGGCATATTATTAGCAAATTTGGCCTAAATATTACTATAATTTAAAAGGTCTAAAACTTTAAAATTAAATTGGTAAATTTAAAATTCCTAAATATAAAGCCCCAGTATATTTAAAAGAAAAGCTATAAATAGGTATATATTTTTTATTATTTAATTAAAAAAATGTCTTCAATTTTTTAATTGCAATATAGCATTAAAATCCTATAAAGGAAAATATTAAAATTCTAGATAAAAGGCTATAAGAATATATAAATAATATTAAAAAAAAACCAACCTTTTTGCTTTTGGATATTAAAATAATAAAGCTGTTTATTTTTATAAATAATTTATTTGCAAATAATAAAAATTTAAATAGCCAATTAAATTATATAATAATATTAGCAAATAAAAATAATAATAACTAATATAGCTTATTTATTACAAAAAGCAATTTTTTATATTAAAGCTTTATTAAAAGCAAATTAATTATAAAGAGTATTTTAGTTTTAAAGATTTTAATTACAGTCTAAAACGGATATAGAAATAGCTATTTTAAATATTTTAAATATAATAGCTAAAAAGCTTGGCATTTTCAATATTTCAATTATTATTTATACAAACTTTATTTTATTTTAAAAGTGTTTTATTAAGCTAGAAATAACTATAAAAAGCGTTTTATAATAGATATTTTCCATTTTTATTAAAATTATAAAAAAAAGGGAATTCCAAAAAATAAAATGGATTTATAGGAATAATAATCCAGCTAATGCTATAATAAAATTGGTATTAAATAAAGGTTTAAAAAATTCTATTTTAAAAAACCGAATTATAATTAAAATTTAAAAAAAAATGAAAAAAGGAAAAACAAAAAGAAAAAGAAAAGAAAAGAAAGATTTAAATATAAATGGCTATTTAAAACCCTATTGGACCTTTAATTTGAAATTAATATTTTTGCTTTAAAAACAGTATATCCAATATTAATTTCGGCTGCAATTAAAGCCTTAGGCATTTATTTAAAGCACGGACCAACAAATGATTTTTATACTAAATAGCATTAGGGGCTAATAATGCTTAGCGCCAAAACTGGGAATGCGTTTATTTCCACGCCGGCGCCAGCCATTTTCCTTTTTTAATTATAATTAACAATATATTGGAAACCCTATATATACATGATTTATTTATACCTAAGTGATTTTAATATTTATATTAAGCGAAAAATAATAGAAATTAGATATTAATTAAAAAAATAATACAAAATTATTTAATTGCAAAAATAATTTTCTATTAATTCTTTTATAGCAATGCAAATTTTAGCGACTTTTTTAATTTAATAATTGCGAATAAAAAGTAATATAGCAATTAAACGGACTTGATTTTTAATTTTTAATAATATATAATTTATAAAATTATATTAGCGTTTTAAAATAAATTTAAATTTAATATTAAACGCTAAATAGCGATTATTTACAAACTATTGCTAATATTATTTAATATAATATTTTAAACTATTAAAACAAATAAAACTTAAATAGATTTTATTTAAATATAAAACAAAATTGTTTATAATGCTTTTAATTAAAAGAAAATATATGATTTAATAAAAATACTAGTATAATTTTGATTAATATAAACCAGGTTTTTAAAAAAAAAACAATTGCTTTAATAATATAAAAACCGATATTGAAACTTTTTAAAGTTTCAATTAATATTGGGATTATAAAGCAAAAGCTATAAACAATTAAAAATAATTAATATGGTTTTACCTAGTTTAATAATAAAACATGCCTATTTTTTATATATTTTTAAATTCAAATTAAAGCAATAATAATTTTAATTATAATAGTATTGGGCTTTTTATTTGCTAAAATAAATGGCTTAAATTTATATAAAATAAAAATAAAAAACCAATATTATTTTATAAAATTTTAATTAATAAATTTGGTATTAAAATAATTTTTATTAATTAGAGAAAAATTAATATATTTCGAAAATAAAAACAAATTAATAAAAATTAAATTTGCAAAATTAATTAAGCAAATATAAAAAACTTTAGTATTATATATAAAATATTATAATTATAAAAATTTAATTAAAAGAACGGTAATTAATTAATTTTAAAATGCCCTTTAGCAATAATTTAAATTAAAAAATTGCTAGGTTTTTGCTGGCTATTTTATTTAATAGCAGCGGAAATTTTATAAAATAATTATTAATTATTAAATGGTATTATAATTAATAAATAGGATTTTCAAAACGAAAAAACCTAATAGCTATTTTTAATGCTATTAATAAAGAATCTTTTACAATTGCAAGTTTTTAAAGCGCCGTTATTATAAAATTGGCCAAATTAAAAATTCTACTAAATTGCAAAAATAAATGCAAATAAATTTTAATTTAAATTATAAATATTGGCAGCGGTTTTTATAAAGCAATAATTAATTTGACAATTTGGTTTTTTATAATAGAAATAAAGTTTGAATTGCTAATAATAGGCTTTTTGCTTTTTCTAAAAATATATTGTAAAAACAAATTAAAAAAGGAAAACATTTATAAAATTATTAAATTTTTCAAAAGGCTAAAAACTAATAATACGCTAAAAAGCAAAAATTTAAAATTTAAATTAAAAACTAATAATGCTATTTAATTTAATCAATTAATTATATTTAAAAAGTTTTAAATTAATAATATAATTGCATTTAACATAATTTTTATTGCAAAATTAATTAATTAAAACTTAATATATAAATATTTATTTATTATAATTGCTTTTTTTAAAAATTATATAAAAAAAATTCGGGCTGCAAACAAATTTAATGGTTTTTTGCAAAATTCAATAATTTTGAATTTGAGAATAAATTTAATTTGGGCCGTTTTAAAATTGAATTTGGCAAGAAAAACGGAAATCTTCCTTTTTAATTTGTTTTAATTTTTTTAGAATATTTTTGGCTTTTTTAATTTTATTAAAAATAATATATATTTTTTAAAGCGCGGCTAAAGCGTTTTTAGCTATTTGCTAGGGCTAAATATCTAAATTATTAAAAATTATAAAAATTAAATAGCTTTACTTTTTTAAATTAGAAATGCAATTACTGAAATTAAATTAATATTAAAACGGTGCTGAATTTTAGTATATTTAAAATACGTATAATTGGTAAAATTGGTAAAAATTAATAAAAACAAATTGGAATTAATAATGCTAAAAATTGAATTAATATTATAGGGAAAGTTTTTAAATTCGAAATTTGCGATTGCAATTGCAAAATTAAAATAATAAATTTAAAGGCTTTGCATCAAAAATTGTATAAAAACGGCAAAGCTTTTTAAAATTAATAATAAAATTAAATTTAATAATTATTATTTTAAAGTAATTTGGAGATTTAGGTAATGAAGGCTGGTAATAATTAGAATTAAAATTAATAGATTAAAATTTATATTTTGCATTGGTTTTAATGAAAATTAAAACAATTGGCTTATTTAAAACAGAGAATAAAAATTTAAATTAAATTAATCTAGATTAAAAATAAACCCAAAATAATTAATAATAAATAAATTAAATTATTATAGTGCAAAATAAAGGCAGATTTTAAACAATAGCAATATTAATTTACAAAGAAGAAAAGAAAAATTAAAAAAGCTCAAAAGCTATATATAAACGCTAAGGGCCAAGCTCGGGGCGTGGTAGTGGTAGTGGCCCAAGGGTAGGGGGTCGACCGGGACAAAGCGATTATATAACCAAGGAACGGTATAATGCCGTGATACTAGCTTTAAAGCTATTGGCTATGCTTGGTATTATGGAATAAATATTGGAAATGGGTATTTTTCTTATTATATATAATAATCTAGTAAAATATAAAATATATTTGAATAGTTTTTGCTAAATTATAAAATTATTTATATAAATTATTAGTTTATAAATTAATTATATCAATTTTCATTAATTAAACATTTTAAAAATAGCTTCAATTTTAAGAATATTAATATTTAATAAAGCATTAGCTAGCTAGGGCTATTAAAATAATAAAAGGCTAGTAAACATTTAATATTTAAAAAAAATACTAATAAAAATACGCTAATTGTAGCGCGCTAAAAAGCAATTGGTAATATAAAAATCATTTAGGCTCATAGCTAAGGCATTTATAAATTAATAGATTAAAAATTTAATTTATTATTAAAAGACTTGGTTTTATTATATTTAAGAAAAAATTGCGTTATTAACTTAGGTTATTTTTAATATTTTTAATCAATTTGCATTTAAAGGAAATTTTAATGCCAAGCGGGAAAACGGCAATAAAACTCTAAAAACAGCGGCAGTAAGAATAGTTTAATTAAATGGCTAAAATAGTAACAATTAAATTTGCAGCTAGCTTTTATATTTCAAATAGGGAAATAATACTATAATACTGACTTTAAATGCTTTAGGCACGCGCCCGCGCCCCAAGCCCTTTCTTGTGCCAAGCATGTGATTTTAGCGCTTTGCGCTAGTTTGCAAGGCTTTTAAAATCTTGCAGGGCTGGAGATTTTTATTTTTAGCTTATAATATTATTTTATTCTAATTTTTATTTTGCTTTTAAATTGCCGTAATAATTTATAAGCTTTTTTTATTGGCTAATTTAATTTGAATATTTTTAAAATAATTATAGCCTTTTACTTTGCAGAAAAACGGCAGTCCAAAATTGCGCGAATTTTAAATTTGTTTTAGATTTTATTTTAAATTTTGCGCATTTTTATTCCAAATTTTATAATTTAACGAATTCTATAATTTTTAAATTAAAACTTTTGCGCTATATTTCTAATATCTATTGCAATTATTGCAAATGCAATAGCTAAGCAATTTAAAATTATAGAACTTTTATATTTTAAAGCCGCTTTTAAATATTTTATTAATGAAAAACGGAATAGTATTAACTTTAATATCGTCTTTTTAAAAAAAATATTTTTGCCAATTTTATAATTAAAAATTATATTTATTTAAAAACCTTTTTGCATAATATTAATAAAGCCATAAATAATTTATTTAGCTAATTAAATAATAATAAAAAGAATTTTAATATATATATAGCTAAAATTGCTAGATTTTAGAATTAGCTTATTAATATTAATTCTTTTTTTAAAAAAACTTATATTTTTTTAGCCATTTACGCTGCCGCGCCAAAAAATTTAAAAAATTTACCGGGGAAAATAAAAATTCCTTAGGATATTAAAAACAAATTCTGGTTTAAAAATCGGAATTGCATTGCGTTTTTTAGATTAATAATGCTATTTATAATATTAATTATAAGCAAATTCAGTTTTGTTACCAAAATAATTAAAAGCAAAACTATATATTAATATTATATAAGTTTAAAAAAAATCTATATTTAAATAATTGTTTTAAATAGCTTTCAAAAAATGCAAAAACTTTATACAATATTTTAATACAAATCTATATTATTCTGGATAAATGCAAAAAAGCTAAAAAAAGCTTCAAAAAAGCTGGAAAACAAAATGCTATATTTTATTTTAATTTCAAATTTTAAATCTAATTGGCCAATTAATTTAATAAAATAGAAATTATTAAATTATATAGCAAAGTCTTTAATATTTTAATTAGCCGTATTAAATATTTTAAAAAGACTTTTATAAATAATAAATATATTGAATAAATAAAGATTTTCTAATGCATTAATAACCGTATTAAAAAAAACTATATCAAAAAATTGCAAATTGTAATTAATAAGGGTTTTAAATTTAATAAATTAAAAAAGAAAAGCGCCAATACTAATAGCAATTAATTTAAAGCCTCTATTTTAGTTTTTGCAAATTAAATTCAAAGATACTTTAATTAAAATAATTTTATAATTTTGGATATTATATTTGCCCCAATTTAAGCATTTTTTTAAAGCTTAGCAGCAAAAATATTATTATAAATATTATTTTTATTTTTATTATAAAAACTTAAAATTATAAAATTATAAATGCATTAAAACATTGGCTGCAAATGCTAAAACTATAGCCAATAGCTTTAGTTTTAGCAATTAGTATAGAAATAATTACTTTTAAAGCAGATTTCTATTTATATCTGGTTTTGAAAATTCTAAATTTAAATAAAAAAAATATCAAAAAAATAGAAAAAAATTTGATAATCGAAATTAAAAAGGATAAAATTAAAAAAAGAAATTTAGCGCCTGATTATAATAAATAAAAGAAATTAGCAAAAATAGTATTTATAGCGGAATTAATTAAAATAATATTTAACAAAAGTATTTTGCCAATTTTAATTTTTTTTAACTTAGAAATTTAAATTTAAATTGTTTTTTTTAAATTTGGCCAAAATAAATACTTCCAAGCGGGAAATAGCAATTTTTTAATTTAAATTATAGCTGGAAAATACCACAAAATATATTATTAATTAATATAGTATTTTTATAATTTTAGAACTTATAGGATAAAATACTATTTTGCATTTATTTTAATAAAACCTTATAATTAATACTAATCAATTTTATTTAATTTTTTAAACGTATAAATATATATATACACGCTTTTATTAATAATAAATATTTTCATATTGGTTTTATTAATAAAAGATTTGCTAAAATATATAATTTGTTTTCATTTTTATTTTTTAATTTAAACTATTATTTTTAGCAAATAGAAAATTTCCTTTTTTAATTATTTAAATATTAATAGCCAAAATTGCTATTTAAAACTATTTTAAAAAATAGGCTTTTTTTTACCAAATCCTTTAAAATTATATTAATTATTTTTGAATTTCTATAGCTGGAAATTTATAATCCGGTTATTAATTGGATTAAAAAAGTATTTTATTAAAAGCAGGATTATTATATTAAAAATTATTTTCTAATTGCCTATTATTTAGTATTAATATATATCCTTAATAATTTTTTTTAAAACGCCCAAAAACGGGCCAAGTTTTAAATTAATATTTTTTATATTTATATTAATATTTTTAATATTTTTAATAATTTTGATTATAATAATACCATTTCTTTTACTTTATTTATTATAAAAAAAAGCTTTTTTTAAAAAAAGTAATTAAAGTTTTATTTTAAAATAAGATTTTTATATTATAAAAAAAATCCGAATTTAAATAAACCCAAATTTAAAGCTTGTATAATATATAATAGCCTTTTTAAAATTTTCTACCTTGCCTGGAAAATAACAAATAAAATTTGTATTATTATTAAAACAATAGAAAAGACAGTATTTTTATTATTAAATGCCTTTATTTATGCTTTTTAATTAATATTAAAAATTTATTAATTAAGGCCAAATATAAACAATATTAAAATAAATGCTATAATTAATTTTATTATATTTGCTTGCCAAAAAAAATATATATATAAAATTATTTAAAAAAAGCTAAATAGAATTTTAAAATTAAAAAAATTGCGTATTCAACAGAAAAAGCTTTTAGAATTATTAAATTTAATATGGAAAAATATTTTTACAAGCTAGAAATACCCAAATAAACTATATCTTTCATTTTTATTTATTTATAATAATTCTTTAATTTTGTATTATTTTAGACGGAAATTTTATAGTTTTTAGAATATAAACAGGCTGAATAAAATTATAAAAAAAGATATTACTAAATTTATAAAAGGAAAGCTTAGCCTAAGCAATAGAAAGATTTAGAATAAGCTTTTTAAATAGCTTTATAATATATTAAATGCCTTTTTTTAAAAAAAAATCTAAACGATTATAAAATTAGAAAATTAAATTATTACCTAGTATAAAACCACTATATAATAGAAATTAGCCCCTTTTATTAAGGAAATTAAAATGAATTAAAAAATAGCTTAATAAGCAATACGTTTATAAATTTATTTGAAAATTAAAATCCAAATATATTACACTATTAATATTAGCTGCTAAATTAAAAAAAGAAATATAAAAAACTAAATAAGATTACTATTCAAAATTGTTATTTTCTGCCATTAATTAAAAAAACTTAAACTCTATATATAAAGCTAAAATCTATATCAAATTTAATATTATTGCAATATTTAATAAATTAAAAATAGCAGAAGAAAATTAAAAAAAACCGGCATTTATTATTCGCTTTGGACTTTTTAAAGTATTAATTATGCCTTTTAAATCCTTTAATATTTCAGTTTTATTTTAATATTATATTAATAATGTTTAATTTAATTTGCTAAATAAAATATGCATAGCTTATCTAAATAATATTTTTATCTTTTTAAACAATTTCAAAAAATATAAGAAATATATTTGGAAAATAATCCGCCGTTTAAAAAATACCAGTTTTCAAATTAATATTTTTAAATATAAATTTAAACCCATTTGCATTAAATATCTGGGCCTTTATATTATATTAAATAATATAAAAATAAATCCAAATAAAGTATTAGCTATTATAATTTAAAAATTATTAACCTTTATTTAAAAAAAATTATAAAAATTATAAAATTTGCAAACTTTTATTAAAAGAATTTCCGGAATTTTTCCAAAATAGCTAAATTATTAAATAATCTAATTGGAAAAAAACAAAAATGAAAAAAAGCTTAATAAAATGCTTTTAATAAATTTAAACAGGCATTTCTTTTAGCCCCAATTCTGGCTTTTTTTAATTATAATAAATAAATAATTTTGGAAACGAATGCTTTAAATTATATTTTTTAAAAAATGATTTATTAATATAAAACAAAATGGGATTCTTCAATTTATAATTCTATAAAATACAATTATAAAATTTATAATAAAGGGCTTTTGGCCATTATTAAATGCCTAAAAGAATAAAACCCAAAAATTTAAAAATTATTGAAAAAAACCTAAAATTAAAATTAATTATAATAATGTAAAATACTTTATAATAATTAAATAGCTAAATTAAAAACAGATTTATTAATTTAAATTTCTTTTTAGCTTTAATTTTAAGATTATTTATAAATTAGAACCCCAAGCAATTAAGCCAAATATATTGAATAGCCTTTTAAAAAACCAATCTCAATATATTAAAAATAAAAATTATAGTATAAAATAAAAATATTGCTATTAAAATTAAAACCTTTATTTAAAGCATTAAAAAATCTAATAATGAATTTAAAAAAAAATAGCTTGCCCTAATATTAATTCCAAATCTGGAGCAAGGTTTGGAAAAACCAATTCAGGAAATTATTAAAATAATTTATAAAAAACTAAAAATTGCAATATTAATATTAGCGGCTTTAAAAAATAAAGATTTTAAGGCCTGGCTAAAAAACTTGTATTAGGTTTTAAAAAAATAAATATTAGATTTTTTTTATTTTAAATAAATAAATTATATTAAAACATTTAGAAAGCGCAAACCGGGTATAAATATTTTCTAATGCTTTTAATTTGGTAATATAAATTATTATAGGCATTATTTTACGGCCGTAGCTGGATATTTAAAAAAGATTAAAATTTTGATAAATATTGATTAATATTATTAATATTTTAAAATATTTTGAAATATTGCAAAGTATATTAAAAAATGCGAATTTTATAATAAAATCAAAGTTTTTAAACTATTATTTTCCGGGTTTTTATAATTCCTATTAATATTTTTCAGGCTTAATTGAATATTTTAGTAAATTATATTATATTATTATTTAAATATATTGAAAATAATTGCAGCTATTAATATATTATAATAATAATATATAAATTTACCAAAATATATTATTTTATTTTTATTATAGATTTTAAAGCTAAAAGGCTTATAAAAGCTTTTATTAATAGGATTTATTATTTTTATAATACTTTTAATAATATTATTTTCAATAAAGTAATTTATTTTATTTTTTAATTTTAGACAGATCTATTTAAAAAACTGGAAATCAAGCTAAAATCGTTTTATTTTACCCCAAAATGAATGAATAAATCAAACGATTTAACGCTTATTTAAAATAGTATTTAAAAAGCTTTATATTTTTGCCCAAAATAATTGGGTAAATTGGCTATTATTAGCGAAATTTGCTTTTAATAATTAAATATTTAAAATTATAGAAATAATGCTATTTTTTGCCAATTATGGATTTTACCCGTAAATAAATATAAAGCTATGCCAGCCTTGTTTTTTAAATATAATTGCGATTTAAAAATAAAACTTTTATAAAGCTAATATTATTACGGATTAAATAAAATACATTTTTATCCAATTTAAAATACTGGCTTAATAATTAATTAATTGCTATAAATAAAATGCCAATATTTATTATTTTAAAATCCCGGTTTTTAAAATAGGCCAATATATATATATCCATATTATTTATTTATTAATTAATTTTAATCGTTATCTAGCAACTAAAGCCATGCAATGGTGACTAAGGTAATAAATTAAGCAGGGCTAAAATTATAAAGAAATAAGGATTAAATGCGGATTTTCAATCTTTTCCTGGACTAAATTATTCTGACCTTTTTTTGTAGGAATAGCGGGGGTTTTTGATTGTAAATAAATTGCGGGCTTGTAAATTTTTAATGCTATGCCTTTAAATTCTGCTATTGCCAATTGCTATATTTATTAATTTAGAGATTTGGAGAAATACCAAGTATTTATATCCATATTATATTTCTAAGCCAGTTTTCTTTATTTTTTTGAATTCTTTTCTAGTTTAGCTAAAATCCGGCCTTTTTCCACTTTTTATTTCCCGGCTTTTTTTTGTTTATATGGCTTTAAATCCAAACCTTAATTTTTTTTAAATTACCGGCTGGCTTTTAAAAGGCTATTAGCTAAAGCCTTTTCTGGTATACTTTTTGCAATAGGCTGGCTTATTTAAAACCAGGGTTTTTTTTAAAATAAAGTAAATAAATTTTAAAAGTCGAGTTCTAAAGCCCCGGAATTTATAGCCCAATTTTCTTTTTTTAATACTATATTAAAGTGATTTTAAACTAATACGCTATTTTGGGATATATTTTTAAAACTATTAGCCATTTTTTTTTTCGAATAATCTTTTGCAATTGGCCGGCTTATTTAAAAAACGGGTTTTATATATAGGAGATCAATTTGGCTTTATACCCTTTTTTTAAGAAATTAATACGCCGTTTTAATTTGCCAATTTAAAAGCTATAGCCTTTTTCTTTCTTATTCAGCAATTTTCCGGGATATTTTTTAACGGCTTTAATTTATTTTTATTACCCTTTTTTGCATTTAATACTTTAGGCAAGCTTAATTTATAAAAAAGAATAGTAAATAAAGTTTTAATAAAGCGGCAATATTGGTTTATTATACTAATATTATAAATAAAGGTTCGCCGGATTAAAATTGGAATTTAATATAATTACTTTTAAAATATAAAAGCCATTATATATAAAAATAATATATATATATAGGTAAAATATTGGCCGTTCATTAAAAGCCAGCGGAAAAAAGGGTAAATTATAAATTTATAAAAAGCAGTATTTGGTTTAATATATATTAATTATTAATTGCAGAAATTCGATTTTTTATCGGCTATATACCGGCTATTTAACAAAGCTAATAGCATTTTTAAAATAAATAAATAAATAGATATTTAAATATAAATATTACGCCGGCCGTTTAACGGAAATTGGCTGGATATTTAAGTCGGAAAAAGAATAGGAGATTTATAAAATTATTATTTTAATTGGTATATATTATATTATTGATTGGTATAAAAAATATGGATTTTTAACGGATATTATATACTATTAAATTTATTAATAACGGCGAAAAAATATATAGCGGAAATATAAAAATAGCAAAATATATTTACTAAATTTGGATTTTATTTGGCCTTAAATTGGCTATTAGCTAGCTGGATTTTATATTAATATTATTATTACTAATTAATATTTTAATGTATAAAAATTTTGCAATACTAATTATAGTATTAAAAATAGCAGGATTTAAGGCCGGGAAACTATTAAAAATTATTTAAAATTATTTGTTATATTTATAATAATTAAAAACGATATTTTAGTTCTATTAAAAAGTAAATCTTTTTATTGGGCTTTAATAATTAAATGGCGATATATTAGCGGTTTTTTGAATTTTTTAGCAAAAGCTTAATTAGCAATAGCAAAATTAAAACCATTGCTACTATTAAATTAAAACTATCATTAAAATTAAAAAAGCTAATTAAAAATACGCTAGGGGTTTTCTGGCCAATTAAAATAGCCTAAAGCCGCCGCAAAGCGGTTTTGGTATTTTTCCAGATTTCTTTTAGCTATTTAATGGTAATAATTACCAACGGCAATAACGGGGTTAAATTTATTGCTATTATTAAATAATTGGCATTATTAAAATTAAAAAAAAAAGCTAAATTGATTACTATAGCGCTTAATTGGCCAAAGATCGCGGTTTGTAAAAAAAGGTTTTGCTTTTATATATATAAACGTATATTAATATTAAAAATATAAAAATTAATTGTTATATATATGTATATATATAAAAAGGCCGATTTATAAAAAATATTTAAAATGTATAAAAAAGCTTATTTTCTGGATTTTTTTAATAATATAAATATTTTTCCTATATTTTATATAGTTTTTTAAATTAAAACCAAAAATAAAAAGGTTTTTAAATCAAAAAGAAATTAATAAACGGAAAAGCAAAAATATTAAAAACAAAATATGAAAAAAAAGATGCAAAATATTATTAAAAATTAGGAATTTTATAGCGTTTTAAATATTTATAATTAAAATACCCGTTTAAATTAGGGCCTGATATATTATATTAAATAACTCAATTATAAATTAAATTGGCAATTAAAAAGTGATTTTTATAGCTTTAAAAAATATTTATAAAAATAGCATTAACATTACCCGGATAAATTAGAATTTTCATGCTTTTTTATTAAATAGGCTTTATAATATAGTAAAAGCATAATATAGCCTACCGTTATAATATAGGCAATCGCTTTAATATAAAATTTGGACCAAATTATAGCCGTATTTTTTAAAAAAAAGGCCTAAAAACTATAATATAAATAATAAAAATAGCTATTTTTTTAAAAAAAAGGAATGGCCTAGAAAAAATGAAATATTAAATATTTTTAAAAAAAGATAGTTTATTTTATAAAATTTATAAATTATAATTAAAAGATTTTAATTTTTTTAGCGCTATTTAAAATAAATAGTAATCTAAAAAAAAATACTATTATAATATTAATTTTAAATGCCTTAGGCGCGCGCCCCGGGCACGCGTTATACGCTTATATCTCGAGCCTTTTCCTATACCAAGCATATAACCTTAATGCTTTGCGCTAGCCTGCAAGGCTTTTAAAGCCCTGCAAAATTGGAGATTTCCTTTTTTAGCTTATAACGTTATTTTACCCTAACCCCTGCCTTGCCCTTAAGCTGCCGTGATAAATAGCTTTGCAAAAGCAAATTTTTAATATTAAGGCTAAAATATTGGCCAGTCTTTTTTTAAAAACTAATAATATTATAGTTTTTATATTAATTATTAGATTTAGTATTTTAATTAGTATTATTATTATTGTTATTTAAAAACATATTTAACATTTAATAAACTAGGCTAAAATTTTGCTTTTATAGGGCTAAAAGCTTTAAAAAATACATTAAAAATATAATATTATTATTATTTAAATAATAATGCGGGTTTGGATTAAGCAATTAGGATTTTAGCAGCTATTTAAAAGCTTTTGCAAAAAAAATAAAAATAAATAATACTATTACTAGGCTAAAAAAAATTAATATAAAACGTTTTTTTTAATTAAATTTTAGTAATTATTAATGCAACATAGCTATTAAAATTATATAAAAAGCGTTTTTTAGATTCCGTTTAAAAAACATTACTAGCTTTAATTACTAATTTTTAAATTTTTAAAAGCGTAACATAATATAAAATAGCAGTTCCTTTTAAAATAAAGGCATTAATTAAAAGATTTAAAAAAAAGAAAAATAATAAATTAGGTATTATATATTTAAATATTTAAATATTAATTTAAAAAAATTGAATTTTTTAAATGCGCTATAAAGCTAAATTAATGGCAATTTTATTATCTAATATATATAAAGTTTTTATATAAAATTTTAAATTGCGAGAAAGAAATTGCTAATATAAGCTAATATAATTAAAAAAGCAGTTATAATATAAAATATTTAATAAAAGCTATAGAAGTAAATTAAAATAATAATAAAAAAAATTAAATAAAAAAATAACGAGTTTCCTAGAAAAGTAAAATTAATAAATATTTTAAATTGTGGCTTGGTATTGGGCTAGGAAAAAATTGCAATATAGCAATAAAATAAAAGGAATTTAAAAACTGCTTGCTTTTATAAAATAAAGCGGGGAAGAATTAGCAATTAAATATTGGTAGGCACTTGGAAATTAGCGCAAGCAATATTAATATTAAAAAAAAATGTATTTAGTAATTGGAAATTAATATAAGGAGTTTTGGGAATCCTTAAAAGCTGGCAAATAGTATAAAAAAAAGAAACAAAAAAGCAATTAAGCGGGCAGTATTGGTAAGGGATTTAATAGCTATTTAGCAAATTTAATTTATTTAATAAATAAAAATTAAATTTCAAAATTATTGACGCTAAAATAGCAAATATTTTATTTAAATTTGGGATAATTTTTCTAGAAAAGAATTGCTATAAATTAAATATTTATATTAGCGCTTGTATTTTTTCTAATTGCAATTTTTATTATTATAAATTTAATAAATAATAATGCTATTATTTAAATTGGTATTATACTTTTAGCGAAAAATAAAATTGGCAAATATAAAGCTATTTAAATAAGCTAGCCGGTATTTTAAAATATAAAATTTATATATAATCCAATTAGAGAATGTTTAATTTTTAAAATAGAAAAGCTAAAAACTATTATAAATTAATGGTATGTTTTTATAAATAAATAACGGCTAATTTAATAATTTTATAATAAAATTAAAGCAATTAGCGGCTTAATTGCAATACGTAATTAATATAATAAATAATAAATATTTGGATTTAAAAAAAAAAAATATTAAAAGCCAAAATTTTGCCAATTGCCGCAATTTGGCGCAATTTATTATTTAAAAATAAAAATAAAATACTAATAATATTAATATTAACATCTTTTTCTAAAAGGCAAATAAAAAATAAAAAATAAAAAAAGCAATTAGCAATTTAAAAAAGCTACTTATATAAAATATTGGGAAAATAAAAAATTAATTTAAAAATTTTAATAAAAAAAAGCGCTTATTGTTTTTATTGTTTTTATTTTTAAAAAAAACTTTGCTATAATTATTGCTAATTTAAAGGCCCGCAATATTTATAGCAATATTGGCTTTAGCGGTTTTTGCAGTAGCTTCAGCTGCGTAAATTTGGGCAGCATTAAAAGCTATAGCAATTTTATAAGCCGCTTTAATAAAGCGCCGGTATTAATTAGCCTTTTAGCGGGCTAGGTAAATTTAAAATTATTTAAAATTAAAATTATTAAAATTTTTGGCCAAGGATTTACAATTAGCATTATTGGCATTATTGCTATATATGCTGTTTTTTGCAGCATTTCTATAATATTTCTATAACCCCTATAATTTTTATTATTACCGCAAGGCGCTAAAAAGCTGCAAAAAAAAGCATTTAAAAAGGCTATTTGGAGCGGCCGCCGGTATTGCTGCTGGTATTAGCATTGGCCTGGAATTTAATGCCAATTGCTATTGCAAAAATAAAATAAATTAATTAAAATATAAAAATTGTAACTATCGTTTAAAAAATTAAAAATAACTGGCAATTGATTTGCAAAAAGTATTGCTAGAAAAAAAAATGGCGGTTTTCCAAAAACTCTATTTGTGCGGCTTTTGGCTAGCTGGCTAGCCGAGAGCTTTGTGCGTTCCGCACGTGACCGACCGACAGCTGATCCCTTGATATAAAACCAACCATTAACAGCATGGTGATCATATCCTCATACTCAGGAAGAAGCACATAAACTTTATGTGCTCCTCTTGTAACATCACAGAAGCGATGAACGTCGTCCGTTAGTTCAGGCTGCGCTTTAGCCCGACAGCGAGAGTCAAGCCAGTAGGCACCGACTTCGGCCGATAGACTCTCGGCACGCTGTCGGAGTCGATCTTCGGCGGAGGCATCTTTGTAGGAACCTGCTGCATAGCTGATGAAGATGTATGGCCCGGGATAAGTGTCACCGGCGACGACGTTCCATTCGTCGCCTTGTAGAACAATCAGTTTCCGAGGGCGGAGCAGTCGTTAGTGTTTCTGGGAGATGGTGTACTCGACGTCCATGTCGCCAGTGTCATTTCCAACAGCGGGACGCACGCCGTGAACCGTATCCCGTGGAATTGGAGAAGCATCCAGAGCATTCAGAGCATGTTTCGGATATTCGTAGCAGCGTCCAAGAAACGGCTTGTACTTGGGGGCCGAGTTAGGAACTCTGCCCATTGGATAGGAAACGAGGAAGAATATGACAGGGACAGCCACAATGCAGCGTCCAACGATCAGCCAGACGGGGTCAAGTCTCCCTTTCTTTTCACCGAGAGCCCAGCAAGAGACGATCAAGAGTCTGGGAGCGTTTCCAGAGACCTCTTTCCGGCGCCAGTCTCCAGCAGGCTGTGCGTTGGGCGCCGCTTGCACTATCATGCGAAAAGGCTTTCCATAAGTTGGACTGATGTATCGAAGCAAGTACTTGGGGCGCCATGTTTTGCGGTGGAGGATGTCGCGGTGGAAGACTTCAGGGGTTGGTCCAACAGGGCCGTGACGTTCAGGATCGTGGACGGGATTGCGGTAGAAGAAACCTTTCCAAAAGCGAAAACCACCGTCAAATCGGTGACTAATGTCGACGATTCTGCCTTCTTCGAGATCCTTTGGATCCATGTTGAAAATTTATGGGGCAAGAAAAGGCTGAGAATACGCTCGAGGTGGGAGGAATATGAGAGATGAAATAAGGAGTGTCAATGAAAGGGAATGAGAAGCCCTTTTGAATGACAGATAGCCTCGAGCATTGTGGCCGCGCTAGAAAAAGCTCCCCCAGTATCACCTACAAGTCTTTGAAGCCACTTTATTAAACCACCCTCGGCGCTTTCAGCGGAAGACTACAGTAACATGCCAAGTCCATCATTTGCAAGGCCATAGGCAGTAGCAGCCAATACTTCCAGGGTTAACCAATGGCTAATTCCGCGTATATAACCTGGAGAAACCAAAACCATCTATGTGTATCGCATGACAGGGGGATCCAAGGCCCCAGGATCCTCTCTCCCGCTCAGGAGTCCAGTCAAAAACGTGGCAAGGTCGACCAAGCAGGCACTGGTGTAACGCCGATGGGTTGAACAGAGAACAAAAAGCATCAGCCAATACACGACTGCGCCATCTTCCACTCCGCTCCGTATCCTCTGTACCACACGGCATCTTGCAGCTTCTAGAGCCAGAACCAAGATGATGAGGCTCTGCCTTGCGTTGCACCAGACTCTGGGCAGCCCGTAAAAGGTAGGAGGAGACGAGGCTTAGAGGATTACTGATCAGTATCACTGCGCATACAATAAGGTGAAAAAAGTCTGACTCCCCCTTGAATCATGAGGAGTATCTCCAGTGATTAAGAATAGCCCCAAGGATTGGAAATATTCCAAGGGATTTGGAATATTGCAAGGGATTGGGAAATCCCAAAGAACAAAACAGGAGTACATTCTGACCACTGCCACACATGGATTGCAATTTGCAGGAAGAGGGGTGCAGACCTTTTTCGTTCCATTGTATCCTACAGCCTATCCGAGGCCATTCATAGATGATCTAGCTTGCGGCTTGCCTGTGTTTGCCAAGACTCAAGAGAAGGCTCAGCTGGACTGACTTAATGAAAGCTCGAAGCCACAAATCTTGGCAGGATAGCGGGGACATACAGGTTCGTGGTTCTGCCAATGAGACAGTACGGTAGCAGCATTGCTTCAGGCTTGTTCAAGTGTAGTACCTGCCAAGCGGACACGAATCTGATTTGGGGGCCAAGATTCTAGACTTAAAAGAGGGTCAGGGGGAGGTCCTGTGAGAATGTCAGCGTGTGAGATATGGGTGTGCTCCAGGTACGAAGTGGTACATGTGCTACCATGCCGGTGGGGGCCACGAGGCTGGGTGGGATACCGCTCCCGTCGGCGTCGCCATATTATTGGTATCTGCGGATTAGCTGAGTTAATTGTTGGTAAGGTTGGTAAGTTCAGTGACGGTGGATGAGCCAATTAAAGGATGGTTTGATCAGAAGTTGAAGTTCCTAAGTTGAACTTGCGCTTGAACTTGAAGCTGAGGTTGAGGCTGCGTTTGGACCTGACTTGAATTGATCAAAGTGAAGTTGTCGAGATGGAATTGTCAAGTTGAAGCTGTCATTGTTTGAACTTGGACTTGAAGCTGAAGCCGCTTGAAGTTGAAGTTTCCAAGTCGAAGATGCCAACTTGAAGTTGCGCCTGAACTTGAAGTTGACACACACTTAACTCTTGACCGCCAGAAAGGTACATTCATCGGGGCTTCTAGCAGGATCATGGTGCTTGATGGCGGGAATTGAAGGTGATCGAAATACCGATGCGGCACAGTCAATGACGAGTCACAACATACTATGCTTGCTCAAGGCTTCCATCGCCCGGCGGGGTCCCTTTCATCGAACCAGTCTCGTGATAACAAACCCGAAGCTCATAATAATATGAAATCCCCGACAACTTGCGTTCAAGCGTTTGGGTATTCCTCATCACTTATCCTCCCATCCCATCATTTCTCCACTCCTACCATCAGGCATTCATCCAAACTCCAACAATGGCTTCTCAGCACCTCCCAACAATCAGTCTGCTCCCAGTTCTCGAGACGGACTGGACCGATATAGTAGTCATCGAACAATCCGCTTTCTTCCACACACCCATTGCCGCCGCCGCCTTCGGCCCTCTCCGCTTCTCAGACGAAAATCTTCGTGTGCGGACAGCTCTGTTTTCCAATGCAGCTGGCGATGACAAGACCAAGTCAGTCAGAACCATGAAAGCTGTCAGTGATAGCGGAACCATCGTAGGATTCGCGGCCTGGACTTTCTTTCATGAGCCCCAAGGGTCGAGTCCCGGTCCCTCAAGAGACGCCTGGGGACCGAGTGCAAACATTGCCCTTTGTGAGGCCATGTTTGGCAGGTCTTTAGCTGTCAAGGAGAGATTGATGCGTGGGCCTTATGCTAGTAAGCCCCCATTTCAGACTTCACTCCTTCCTGTGAAGTATATTGCTTACTTCTCGGCCCACGCTTATACTCGAAACAAGCTCTCCGCAGCCTGGCCATTCTGCCAGAATACCAGTGTCTTGGTATCGGCGGTCTTCTACTCCGCGACGGGCTCGCCATAGCAGACTCACACAACCTCCCCGTCTGGCTCAGTTCTTCGCCCGAGGGCTACAACCTATACAGGCGACAGGGCTTCCACGATATCGACATCAACGACCTTGATCTTTCCCAATACGGAAGCCAGGGCTCCTACCGCCATATCAACATGCTTCGTCCGCCAAAATCCGAACGCGAAGCGAGACCTCCTCGGCCTACTGCTCCGAGACCCGTACAAGCCGAGGATCTCAAAGCGTTGGTCGAGATGGAAGCCGCAGTGTTTGCCAAAGATCCTTTTACGGTAGTAGCTTTCGGCCCCAAGTCTGCAAGCGAGGAAGCAAAAGGGATGAGGAAGAAGGGATTGGAGCAAGAGTTTGCTAACCCAGAGAATTGCTTCATCAAAGCTGTTGATGAAGAAACGGGGAGTATTGTGGGCTATGCGAGCTGGAAATCCGTAAAGACTTCCCTTGATCATGATGAGACGAGGCTAAGGGAATCCAAAGAAGTGAAGAAAGGCCACGATGACGCTGTCAATTCGAAAGGACGAATCGAGGGCAAAAGTCCGGAAGAACTTCAGGCCGCATGTCGCGAAGCGCTTTTTGGATGGAGCGGGAGGGCAAAAGCGTCGGTTGAGGAGCCTGAATATGCCAGTAAGTCTGAACTTGTGCTACATCGTATCGCCAACCCCAGACCCACGGCGGGGACCTATCTGTCAACCTCCAGAAACATACCTGATCTGTCCTTCTCGACACTTCATGTCTGCATACTGACCTCAAGCGCCCCAGCTCTATCCTTCATCCTAGTCTCACCTTCCCACCAACATCGCGGCATAGCATCTCTCCTCATGCATCACTTTCTCAGCGAAGTCGACAAGCGCCAACTGCCAACCTATCTTGGCTCCACGGTCCCAGGTCACCGCTTATACAAGAGTCATGGCTTCAAAGATGTGGACAAGATAGAGATTGACCTAGAGAAATACGGTGGGAGGAAAGGAGATTTCAAAGTGCATTTCTGGATGCGCCGATCTGCCAATATCAGTTGAAAAGTGCGTAGGGAATCGGGAGGTGGCTCTCTCTCTGCTCGGAAATAAAGTCATCCTATATCGTTAAGAAGGAACGTGGTAACGGTCAATAAGACAGGCATGTGTATATGCCTTGGAAACGATAATGAATTATGAACAAGAAGAATCTGTCTCGAAAACGCCAGTACCATGCAAACTGCCTTTTATGATTGGCAGAGAAATCGCTCGACGTCGCCTTCCCCGAGACCGCACAAACGCCTCCCACACATTCACAGGATCGCTTCCATCTAGAATCTAGCTCTGAGTTAGTCGTGTGCTCAGGAAAATTGAAGACAGTGCGGCAAGCAGTCATCTTAAAACGTACCTGATTTCATAACTTCCCGCCCTCGTCATATAGCGCACCCACTTCACCGACGAATAATTACTCTTCTCAAAAACCTTCAAATATCTGACCAGCAGCCCGGAACTCGTAAACATCAACAAACTAAAGTTCAAGCTCAGAGGCGGCCTTGACCACGCTTTCTGATTCGTCATGCTCGTCAGAGTCGCCTCGGCCGAAAGCACAAACTCGTTCTGCCCGGTGAAGCGAGGAATCTTCCACACAATGTTGTTTTCGCTGGGCTCGTACTTGGCTTTCCCCTGCGTACATCGCTCGGTGATCCTCGCAGTGTTCAGCGGCGTGGGGACTCGCACAATGACATTTGTAGCAAAGAGCTTGCTTCCATAATTTGCCTTGATAGCAATGCTATACTCGACTTTCGTCTTTCCGACCTCGTTGACAATAGCGTGGACCTTGAATGGCAGATTGACATTCTCAGTAGCGCGATATCTCATCAACTCGAATTCGCCATCAGGCGGGATGAACGAAATGATTCGATCCGTGTCGAACTTTCCAAGCTTGACGCATTGGTGGAACTGACAATCTTCGAGCGTCACACTTCCTGCTGCTGCCTTGGTGGCCTTGGTACCCATACGGTTTCCCGACGGCAGAGTCGACAAGCTGTCTCCGTCAAGTAAAAGTCGGTCGTTGAGCCCGAACTTGCATTCAGGCGTTCCAGAGAGATATGCGCGCATCACGATCTGACCATTGACATCGGCTCGCAGGACAGCGCCCGTTGCTGACATGAGGAGATTTACATCCTCGATAACGTCAACAAACGCTTCGTTCTTGCGATATTTAACGTCTGCCTTCCGCCAGGAGAGAGCGCCGGTAGCCTGCATCGTGATCTTTGCCGAGTCTTCCATGGTCCGCTCAGACTTGACGCCTTCGGTAGTAATGTACATTTTCAGGGTATCAGTTTCGGTGTTTTGCGGGTAACCGAAGTCCAGGATTTCTGTATCCGCGGAAGTCAGCAAGTTGGTTGTCCAGCGGAGACGGCGTCCAAAGCCATGGGTCACGATCAGAGGTCCGCTCACCGTCCAACAGCTCATAGACCAGGACAAAGTTGTTCTTCACGGCCTCCTCATCGAACTTGACAAAGTAGCCCTTCCCCAGGGCAATCAGGCGGTACAGGAACTCAAAGACCAGGGCAGCATTGGCATTGCTCTTCGTAATGGCCACCAGGTAGATGTTTTCGTGCTTGACATGGCTGAAGGTGGTGCTCCCCAGGGTCAGGATGGGCGAGCGGACCTGGGCGTTGGAGATGACCTGGATGCGGAAGACATCGGCAAGGCGAGGTCGGCAGTCGTTTCGAAATGCGCGGAAGATGAGGTTCTCGCCCTTCTGGTTGAAGATCAATATGCCGGACAGCATGTTGGCGGGTGGGACTGGTCACGGCTCGGGGGTGTCTGGCGGGGGGGTGTTCAGGGTTGGTTCGCACTGCCCGGCGTTGTGGTTTGACCGTGCTCCGGGCTTGGAGCTTTGGAGGGAAAGGTTGGCCGAGGCTTCGTTGGCGCTCGGGCCACGTCGGGGGCTCGGGAGGGGCCGAGAGGTTGAAGCTTGAATGGAAATCGGCGAACCTTATGGAATTGTATGAAGAACTCAAGGCTTGATAAAGATATATAAGGGGTACGGAGTGACTTCTGGTCTCTGGAATGAGGTCTCTGGAATGAGGTCTCTGGAATGATATCCACGGCTTCTTTACTTTACTACTTCGCCAGCAACCGCACGTGTTCTCATCCTATCCACGCGGCCACGCCCCACCATCGTGATCACATACATCAATGTATCATCTTGCATAGCGGGGCAGACTCGTAAGCAATTGAATATACAGCGAAGTCCTTTGATCAATCCAGCTTCTTTCCATCTCTACTTCCAGTTGGACCAGTCTCAAGAATGGCCACCGAAAAGACCTACAACGTGGGAATCATCGGATATGGGTAAGTCAAGTATCCCCAAATTCCACCTATAACCCACGACTAACACCCCATCCCCAGCCTCTCCGCCAAAATCTTCCAACTCCCCTTCATCAAAAGCATCCCCAGCCTAAAACTCCACGCCATCGTCCAACGATCCCCCAAGCCCGGCAACTCAGCAAAAGAAGACTACCCCGATGCTAAAGTCTATTCGTCAGCCGACGACCTATTCGCCGACCCCGAAACCGATATAATCGTCGTCGGCACAACCCCCGAAACCCACTATCCCTTCACCAAGTCTGCGCTAGAGGCTGGCAAGCATGTGCTGGTCGAAAAGCCTTTCGTGCCTACCGTCAAGGAGGCCGAGGAGCTAATGGCTATTTCGCAGAAGATGGGCAAGATGGTGTGCGTGTATCAGAACCGTCGGTGGGATACGGATTTCTTGACTGTGAAGGATTTGTTGGCGAAGGGGACGCTGGGGAAGGTTTATGAGTTTCATTCGCATTTTGATAGATACAAGGCTGAAGCATCCACGAATTGGAAGGCGCACTTGACCATGGAGCAGGGCGGTGGAGTAAGTTGCCTTTTTAGTGATAAGTGAAGCCGAGGAAGAGATGTTTTCGGAAATGCTAATGCGGTCACGAAACAGATGCTTTACGATATTGGAAGCCACTTGATCGACCAAACTGTCCAGTTATTCGGCATGCCCAACGGCGTAATGAGTTTCCTAGCCAACCAGCGAGACGACGGCCACCCAGAACCAGATAGCATCACAGTCGTACTCAAGTATACCACCGGGCCCCACGCAGGTCTCCTCGCGACCATCAAAGCAGGCGTCTTGAGTGTCGAGAAACAGCAACCGAGATACTGGATCAGAGGCCAGAAAGGCACTTACAAGAAATACAACCTGGACAGACAGGAAGACAATCTCAAGGCCGGCATGACTCCCAGAGATCCAGGCTTTGCAAATGATCCATCCACCAGCATCCTAACCACCCTGGATAGTGATGGGAAGCCGAAGGAGGAGGCCTACCAACATGTGGAGCCGACGAGCTATCTGGGTATTTTCAACGGCTTTGTGGATGCCTTGAACAAGAATGACCCGGAAGCTGTGCCGGTCAAGATTTCCGAGGCGAGGGACGTGCTGAGGATTATTGAGGCTGCAAAGGAGAGTGCGAAGACTGATCAGATGGTGTTCTTGTGATGACAAAACAAGGAAGATAGACGGGGAGCTTGAGTATCGCTTTAAGCTCAGCGTGGTAATTTTTTCTTAGCTTGGAGAGCCTATGGAGGGGAACAATTAGAAGCTGCAGATGAGTCTCAGCTAGCAATTCTCGCCGTGTAGAAAGAATATAGAATATAGACATTCGTTTTACTCCGGAAAACAGGAGCCCAAGTCCATTCTTGGCTGGATAGTCTAATCTATGTCTTCGTTTTCCCATGCGGTATGTCCAGTAGTACCTCGAGAGAAAAACTTTTCTCGCCAATTTCCGAGTTCCAGGACGGGGAATGGGTCTCGAATCGAGCGTTACTCAAGTCTACCCCAGTCGCCATTCGCCACCCGTTTCAGCTTGAAGTCGACAAGCTACGAGGACGTTGAATAGACATCGCGTACAGGAGCAAAGTAGAGCGCCGCTTTCCAGCAAAAGCCTCCTCGATAAAAAGCAGCCCGCACCGACTCCGAGAGCCTAAATTGCACCAACCCCCAGGAATTGTGCCTAAAACAACCCACCCAAATCATAACAGAAATCCCTCTCGTTATCGTCAAACATGTCCTTTCTCATAGCAGCAATCAGGCCAGTAAGAATCATCACTCCCTCATCACCCAGCCCTTCCATCTTATGAGTCGGCTCGTTCGCAGCCTGCCCCGGTGGATACCATCCTTGCTCCGGTGCATACCATCCTCTCCTCGCACAAACTTCTAAGCGATGTTTTCCTCGGCCGAACGATGCAGTACGCAGCACTATATCATCGGTACCATCCAGGCCCCATTTCTGTTGCGCTTGTTTCTCCATCGCCACTTCGTCAAGATTGTCAGTTCGGAAGACTCTGAGAAAGGGCTCAAGATAGCAGTCGCGCGTGAATAAGAACATATTGGGGATCTGCAGATTGAGTTCGGGGAGTAGGAGATGTGGGGAGAATTCGGATAGTTCGGTGAAGGATCCGTTGTGGAGTGGTTGCATGGATTGAGTTTCTGAGCTGTAGCTGGAGGTGCGCCATTGGTTGTAATTCAAGTCCAAATCGGCTACCATAAGCGTGCTTTGGAAACTGTAGTAATCTCCAAAAGGGTGCAAGGTGTCGTTTGTTCCCTGTTTGGACATGGTAATCTGAAAGGAAGTTGAATTTACACCGTCAGGGGGTGGACTGTCGTATGGCGTGTGGAGAAAGAAGTTCATACGAGGCACCGGTGGTTTTCCATTCACATCCATAGCAATTCTTGTGTCGAAACCGGCACATGAATCTCTCATCTGCCAATTCCAGATCTCGGTAGGCCCAAATACCATGCTATGTATGGGATCAGCGCGGCAAGTTGCAGTTTAATCGGAGAAGGAACCTACAAGACAAATGGCACGATACTCCAGAAAGCGATCCAGAGCCATCTCCCCACCGACTTCCTGTCTGGACAGCAGCGAACACGCGCATCCCCCACTTCACGCACAGTCCCCTCTTCAGAAGAAAAGAAGAGGTAGACAAAGTTGGACGTTGTCCAGAAGAAAGCAAAAGAGATGGCAATGGTATTCTCGTGCCGTTTGTCGATCTTATGGTAATCGTAAGGTTGTGTCTGGAATAGGTTGTGAAAGGCAGCCCATAACATAAAGGCGGCGTTCAGAGAAAGGAATATCCAGGGGGTTCCGCTGCAGGGGCCTTCTGTCTCCGCGCCCCTGCCATTGGGTCCACTATCTGTCCTGGCTCCTGTTCTGTAGACAGTCCTATTCCTACGACCTTCAAATGATCCTGAGAAAGCCCTTCGTCTAGCTTCCGATCGGTCCATCTCTCGGCGCTGGCCTTCTTTTCTTGCTACCTGAAGAGCGCGCGGTCATAAGAGCCCTCAATCTCAGCAAGTGAGAGACAGTGTCGCGAACAAAAGACTTCGCAAGGCCCAGGATGACATCGATCGGTACATCGTATACGAAGCCCCTGGCAATTCAGGCACGGTATCGTTCGATTGCAGACGTGTCCACAAGAATTCCGTGAGGTACTTGGAGCCATATGTGGTAAATCTGCCGTAGGATGTAAGCCGCACCAGCAAGTCGGTATTGGTTGTGGACTTGAATCCTCCGCCTTACACGACGGGCATCGCCAGTATGATCGTCTTCGAGTTAAAATCGCCCTAACTCCATCCTCCATGCAGTGAAAGTGGAACACCTTGAAGCAACTTCGACAATGCCACATTTCTGCATTTGCTTCCACGCATTCCAAGCAGATGGGACAATCAATTCTTGACCAGAGAGTCAGTCAACTCTGCAGAAATCATCTCTGCTTGGGGGCAACTTGGGGCGACAGTAACATACAAATTGTTTTCCATGTCCTCGAGAATGCGGTCCCCCATCCTTTTCTTGTTGGAGTGTAGATCACCTTTCGTCGTATCAGAAGACGTCCTTTGGCTGATGGAGGTGAGAGGGATCGATTCTGGCGGCTCTTCGAGTACTTCGTTTTCCAGGAAAGGAATGGAGGACGTAATCTTTGAAGGACCAGCCGAGACGGGAAGGCTTTGTATGGGAATGCTGTTACTGCGCCAGAGAGCAGGCACCTCTACAGTACTGCGGTCATCTGTCTCGTACACAGCTGAAGTAACATCGAGACTTGTCAAATTGGAAGGCGTGCTCCAGGCAGCGATCTCTGCATGACGGTGGCTATCGATGGCTTCGTCGTCGCAGAGGCTCCCTCGCGACATTGTCCCGTCCATCGCGACGGAGCACCAACTTGGGTGACAAGGTGGGTTTCAAAAGTTGAAAAACGAAGGATTGTGCGAGTGTTGAATGGGAAGTTGTGAAAAGAAATGGAAAAAGTTGATTGTTGGACTCCAACAGTGGTACACTAGGTCCTCGAGGCAGAGCGTGACCGTCTGCAGAAAGACGGATGCTCAAGGTGCAGAAAGCAAAGTTTCGACCACGGTACTTGCTGTGGTGAGAAGCATGGTTGAAAAGGGTTGTATACCTGATCTTGCGATATCCATACTTGTGGCTGGCAGATGAAGGAACGCGAGGACATCACACGCGACATAGGGAAACTGGAAAGTGGAGACTTGGAGTCTTGAGGATTAGTGTATGCAATCAGATACGAGAGGAACATAGTGAGAGGTGCACTGACGGTGCAGGCAGAAGGGGAGTGCATATATAAGGTAGGTACTCAAGTAGTGAGAATCAATTCGTCCTTCGGGACCCGGCTGTTTTCTCCAACTCGCTTCACATAGGGTCGATGCGGCTCTGGGAGGCCAAAAATTTCGCGCCAGATTGCCGTCGCGCTAAAGCTCTAGCGCGACCGATCTACAAAGTCAAGAAACAGGTCACGTGACCATATACAGAATAGAGGTCAATGCTGTTCGTAACTTGCATGGTCGGTCGTAATCCGAATTGTAATTGCACATGTGACGAAGATCGAAACGCTGGTGTGCGAGAAATCATGGGCGGTGTGCGCCTATCGCGGTCGCGTTCCTTCCGTGCCGGCGTGCCATCATCAAGTTCATGACCTCATGCATCCTACCTTCAATGTTCTTCGTGCTCCCTACTTCTTCGCTTTTGACAGGAAGCTGGAAACCAGCTAAGCCTAACCATTTCCGAACTTCGCATTCAGAATTAAAAACTTCGCAATCGTCAAAGATGGGTTATCAGCAGAATTCCAAGTCCAATGGCGCGAGCATCTTCGAGCGCGCTGGAGCTCTCCTTGACAACTTCGTCAGTCCCCAAGTGCGTCAACAGTGGTACAGACAGGCCTCAGCCTTTGCCCATGACTCTCCCTACCAAGCCGTAAGTCCTGAAAGACTCTCCCAGCTCAATGTGTCGTGAAATGTCGCATCAATTCTTTCTCATCGCAACGACTAATTCCGACCCCAACAGGCTTTCCTCTTCATCCAGCTCCTTCTCTGTTCTACACCCCTTTTCATCTTCATCGCCTTCCTCATAAGCACTGTGCTCTTCTCCGCCACTCTCGCTGTTCTCTTCACTTTGTTCTGGGCCGGCGTCGCCCTGTTCTTCCTCGTTCCTTCGCTGGTCATCGCCTTCTCCTTCGGTCTGGGAGTTTGGGTCTGGGCTGTCTCGTCCTTCTTGGTTGCCAGATGGATTTACAGCTGTGTGCCGGTGACTGTCAAGAGCCATACCGAGGTGCGCATGTCAAGTGGGAAGACGGCCGTTATCAACAAGTCTGGCAAAGGCCTTGCTGATGTGAAGGCGGATGTGGTGCCGAAGACGGCCGTTATCAACAAGTCTGGCAAAGGCTTTGCTGATGTGAAGGCGGATGTGGTGCCGAAGACGCCCGAGGGTAAAGAGACGAATGTGTGGAACCCATGATTGGGATTAGGTGTTTGCTGAAAGGATTTGGGGTTGGGACTTATGCCAGCGTGGATGGCACAATGAAAATGGGCGCTCGTGGAAAAGGCGTTTACATGGGAAACAAAAGGAGGGAAAGGTGCACTGGCATGGAAGAATGACTATGCGGTAAACTGCACGGTATTACTTTTACGGTAGTATTTACCAACCGGGTTAACGTTGGCCCATGCTCTGATATTCAAGTTGCATGGGAACGGTAGTATTACATTCTCGGACTCTTGACATTAGTAGTCACTCGAGGCAATCAATGGATCTGCCAACTGCTTTACAGACCTGTCTTCACATTGCTTCTTGCTAATCATACATGAGATTTTCCTCACAGGTCCAGCTCTCGCGAGCGAGCAGCTTCTCATCGCCAAATCAGATGCCTTCGAATGGGGCAATTCCCAGCACTGGCTTCATCCCATCCTCATCCTAGCTTATGTCCTCTCCGCCGCCAACTCCTCCGAGCTCACCGGCAACCTATCCCCCGTATCCTTATAATCAAACCTCTCCTCCCCACTCCCATGACCCACCTTCCCCTCACCCCCCTTAACATGATCCCTATCATTCCCCAACACTCTCTGCGTCTCCTCTCCCACACCAGCCCCCCTTCCCTCCAATCCACTCATCTCCTTCTTCTCACCTCCCCGAATCTCTCTCGCCGTTTGACCAGAAGGAGGAACGCCGTAACCTTTATGCACATCTGCGCTCGAAGCACCGACGATTGTGTCAGCAGCGGACGTCCAGGATTCTTTGGCGATGGAGGCGTTGTTGGCTTGACCGGGGGTTTCGTTGACTGGGTTGGGCGTGTAGGTGGAGGAGCTGGGGGCGCTGCCGGCGGGGAGGGTTTGCGCGTGGAATTCGGGTTTGGTGTCGTTGCCTACTTTGACGCCGGGGGCGTGCTGGGTGGTGTTAGTTTGTTTGAAAAACGAGGGTTGGTGCTTCCGGGATGGGGAGAACAGGATGGTGGAGATATTCGAATAGAAGCGGGTTTAGGAAGTCGTAGGAATGATTGGGGAGAGCGGGCACGATGGGAGGAGTGAAAGGATTGTTTTTCAACTAGGTAACTTACGCCTTTGGTCATCATAGGCTCATCTCTCTCCACGTGGGAGTTGAACTCGCCCTGAGCGGGCGTCATGGCATCTGCGTTCCTCGAAGCTGACATATTGGAGGTATTTGTAGAAGCGAGGTGTGGTTTTGATGGTTGGAATTGAAGATATCGCAAAGTTCTGGAATCGAAATTGGTTTTGGATTTTGAATTGGAAGATGAAAGGGTACGAAGCTGGGAGTCAGGTAAATGTATTTATGTCAAACCGTTCTGGTGGGGTCGAGTGACTGACGTCAAAGTGAAGCTGTTGTTACATCATGGGTCCCTCGATCGACATGACATGCATCGATTTGCTTGCAAACAAGCCCCTGATCAGGCAGCCAATCATACGATTATCCCTTGGGGGTTTCTAGAAGCTAGAATTCCTAGGCAGCTTTCATTTGTGAAGGGTTTCGTTGTTAGCAATTCCTCGGTCACGTGACGCCAGCTCTAGGAAATGATCCATGGAATTTTAACGAGCTAGAAACTATCCAGGTACATATCGAAAGTTTTCACTAGTCAGAAATAGTGAAATAGACTCAATGAACACTCAAAATCGGCATCTTGGAACATCTGAGTCGTTGCTTGTTTTAACTTGAGCTACTATGGCGGTGGCGAACTTACATAAGCACGAGCCAAGACGGTGATTGGTTTCTTATCGCGCTGACGCGGCCGAAGACAGCGCAAAACCTTCAACTCAACCCCAAAAAACCATTACAGAAAATGCATATTCCATCACGAACGAGTATGAATCTTCGTTTTTGGGTCCCTTACATGGAAGCCACGATAAAATGTTAGTCTTTGTGGGTCTGGGCTGCACGCTCTCCCGCCTACTCGTTGCCATCGTCTTCGCAGGACTTGGACGAGCCCTCCAGCAGCAACCACTTGCAGGCTCAGAATCCAACTATGGTTCAGCGACAAGCCCCTGGAAGCTGAACTTTACTTCTTCGGCACCTCACTTCTTTGCTTCGACTTATGGTCTTCTTCAGCAATGGCCAAACACTTTCTTCCCGCTTGGACACGGCATTGTGCCTTGCGAGATTCCGCGCTTCACCGAGCTGTTTCACGGGCATCTGGATGAGGGTTTCCCTTCAAGTCCGGAGTGGCTCGCATTTGACGTGTAAGTGGATTCCATATTCTTTCCATGAGAGCATTGCTCTTACTGTTTCTGTTTATTCTCATTCGTCACTCAATCGTTTCACCGTGTTGATCATATTTTAGCGGAATGGCATATGGTATCATGGGCAGCTCAAGGAACTCCCATCTTCTCACATACCAGACCACTCGCACAGTCAAGTGTATCTATTTCGATGGCGAATCTGCAACTCTCATGGGTGCAAATCGAATGGACAGTCAAATGCTGCACATCTATGGTAATGTCACTGGACTACCGCACAACGGGAGGGGGTTCCGAGGTTTGGTAGATGAATATCTGCGTGCTGACGGTCTCTGCAAATGGCTCGTGCAATCCGAACTTGGAGGAGCGGGCTGGGGCTTTGAAGGGATCATCAGGATGAATGCCGGCTTCGAAATGATCTGGTGCAATTTCTCCAGCCCTTCGTTACGCCTGACTTCTCATGTCAATGTTACCGCACCACTGGTGCCGGCCTCGTCAGATATGAATGTTATTGAAACGGATTTCTTTCCCATGGAACGACACGAAGCTTCAACGTCGTCGTCCTATTATCCTCTTCCATCGCCTCCTCCACCATCAAATCATTCACTTGAACCTATTGGTAGTCCACCACCAAATTGGAGGCACGAAGGTCAAGAAGAGCCATTTCTCCGAAGCCAGGGATGGGAGTAAGTTGATCTCCCGAGTTCATCTGTCCAACTGGACATCAAATCCTAACTGTTCAAAGATGGTTCAAAAGCGCTGCTGAGGTTTACGGACAATCCGGCCTCGGCCCTCTCCGAGGTGAAACCAAAGCCAAAATTATCAGTTGCAGGATCATGAGCTTTTATTCTCCAATCTTTCAACATCAGCATCTCAAAAGATCACTCGGCGAATGCAAAGCACTCAATCTCACCGAAGAAGGATTCTGGACCGGTCCAGGAGAGCGAGGGAATCGAACTCTCGCATTGCAAAAACTAAGTCGTCGCCGCCGGTCTCATACACTTGAACACGTCACTACAGAAGAGGCTGAATTGATGAGATCAAACAGCGAGCGCGTGCTGGCATCCATTTTGAATGACACCTCTGCTGACTCGGCACATTGCAGCGGTATGGATTGGCATGCGTTGACAAATGACATAGTCCAGCAATACGCCGGAGGCCTTCTTCGATACAGAAACACTATTGCAATGGTTCGGGACATCGACACGAACAACAAAACCGAAGTGAAGCGCTGGCTCTCTTATGTGAGAGACCACGGTCACACATTCCTCGTGACTTCCCTGAGATACCCTGCTGCCACTGGGACGGCCGAATTTCACGATATCTGGAAGCCGGGTTCTGCATTATACCAAGACACATTCTCTCGATGCCGCTTTCACTATACGAGATTGCTTGATCCGGAAGAAGGAATTGAGCTGAGTCCGGAGGAGCAGACGCTGAAGTGGGCTGTGGAAGAGACGATGACTGGTATCTGCTCGGTGATTGTAGATGTCGCCTTTGCGGTTGAAAGACAATGGGCCGCTCGCTATGGGTACTTCGAGAAAGCTCTCGATGCGAATGTGCCGAATTTGCTGGAGGAGAACGCTTTCTGGCAGGAAGGCCTGGAGGAGCTGATGGCCTGGCTAGGGTGGGCTGGCGAATACGCGAAATGTGAAAGAGTTTGTGCTTGGGATGTAAGTTCAATTCCTGATCAGACGGCCGTGCTGACACGCTGGAACTGACCTGTGTATTAGGAAATGTGTAAGTGATCAGACCAAGACTTGGTCGCCGACGTAGATACCTGCTAATGTGTTTTAGGCTATATTCCGATGTGGCCGATGGTAGGCAGACAGAAATTCGGCCGTCCAGCCCCTGACTACGGTCCGCCCATGCGTCCAGGTGATGGTCAGCCTCATGATCCTTACTCCAGACCGCCTTATGGATATGGTGGACATGGCGGAGGTCCTGGTAGGAGGCCTGGAGGCGGACCTCGGTGGGAGCAGGATGAGACGGATCTTTGGCAGCCCAAATGCGTTAAAGTGGATTATATCATGTGGACGTAGTTTGGAAACGTCTTTTGGTCATGAGTCATGGCGGGCTTACACAAACCTTGACAGCCAACCTTTTCATCGAGAGTCTTTGGTATTAAGCTTTCCTCGTTCGCCGATTCTCACTTCAACTCTCGATTCCAACTATCTCATTCGATTTCAAATTGCTCTTTCAGTCTCACTTGCTATGCTATATATAGCTTTGTTCCAGAACCCAAATTGGCAGCTAAGTACCGCTCATTGCATTTCATATTCCCAAATTGGCACGACGGTTGCCCATACTTTTTCTTTCTTATCTAAACTGAGTATTGACAGCAGGACTTAGAAGACGACATTCAAAGGGGTCTCACGAGTATCTGGAATGGATACAGATCCAAGAGATCCCAGATTATTGGCGGACGGATGTAAACAGGTGAGCAAGATGGGTTGCTGAGCGATTGAGTTGTCTAAACCGAGTACTGGAGCTCACGCACATTTATCTGTCTTCTACCAGTCGAGATCCCCGCTTACCAGGGATTAACGTGCTTCTCCATATGGCAAACCTTCGTCCTCTACAACGAATGAAGCTCAAGTACGCGCAAGATGAGCAGGTCCTTGCCCTCGAGACGTGGATGGCGCTCTAGAGACACTCTCTGCTGCAAATTGCCTCTGCTTCGAATCGCATATTCTCAACTCAACCGTTCGACCGCGAGTACTCTCTTGGGGTTGCTCTCTCCTTTCCCCTATGGCTATAGAAGGACACGAAAGTCGCGAGATTACACTATATTACTAACAATCGTTGCGCCGCCACTTTTGCTATTCAATTCGACTAGGTTTGTGCCTGATACGCGGATGAAAGTGGGATAAAGAGAATAGGTTTATACGGGTGCCTCCTCCAAAGCCTAAACCAGTCGACAAATTTTCCGCGGTATGGAGAGCCCGGTACGAGCCAGTGGGACAAGGCCGAATACTTCTGAAATATCCTCTAAAGGACCCGGACTTGAAACCAACTCGCGTCTATCTATCTTGTCTTGCTCGAGATCTCGCTCGAACATCATGCAATCCGACCACTCGAGTCCTCATTCACACTCCAGCGCCGACCTCCGCCTTTTGAAGCCACAATAGCTTCAAGTTTCCCGATAGCAGCACCGTTCCATTTTGCACAAAGAAAAAAGGGAGTACTGGAGACCTGAGCTTGACAAAAATCGAGTTTCCGAAAGTCAGCTTGATCACAGTCACTCGGTATTCTGAGAACGGCCAATGGTGGTATGGAAGAACCGATGCTGGCGACGCAAGCTGGTTCCTTGGAACGCACTGGTATGTTAGGTAGTTGAACTTGGGGATCCGGAGGAGTAGTGGTTAAGGCGGGGCAGGCACAGGTTGTATCACTGAGTCATCACGTGAACGGTTCACGTGACCCAGTCTGCTGCCCTGCGCTGCCGCACTCCTGCACATAGAGCTTTCCTGTATCTAAAGGGAGAAATCTCTCTCCTTACACAAGGAACGTTACTTTAACGCCCCACCACTGGTATTTACTGCGCACCGTGACACATGGCGAACCTGGGTCAAGCCATACGGGTCGAACCAATTGCTAGCTACGTCACTGATAATTCAAATGATGCACAATTCTCTGGGTTCTGGTTGTCAAAATAATTAGGATAATGAGTACCTCGTCTCTGAATTCAGACTGCGTGGACTATTTCCGTGTGTCTAGACTATGCTCGCACTACTTGCCTGGAACATTCCCGAGCAGTATGGCTTTGTCTGAGTTTGAGTGTTAGGAATAGCTCATGTAATCAAAAGCTCTCCTAGTTTCATCTTGATTATCGGATCGTACACAAACTTACAGACTGAAAAAAGTTTTGTTAGACGTGACATAAGTCGTCGCTACCCTCGTGATTTGACGACTGTCATAGGCCCTTACACGACAAATTTGGCTGTCAAGTGGTCTAACGGCCGTCTTCAAATTAGAATCAGGTACTCTCGCTTCCTGGTTTTCCACGCGTCCCAAGACCTCGCCTATAAAACAAGGACCCACCGTCCCGAAATCCCTGTTCCTTTCACTCACTGTGACAGTCGCGCTACTTGACCTACACCACCCAGATCTTCACACCCACTCCGCACACTTCATCGCCATCATTCTCCACGCACCGCCTTCGACAAATACTCAACAACAAAAGCCTCAGTCCGTCCCGCTCTGGCCATATCTCACACTCCATCGCCCACCTCCGCCTTCATACCCGCGATGGCTTCGAATTCAACCAGCAGCGAAGCTCTTGCTCCCAATGCGCCAGTCCTTCCCAACGAGCTGATCCTCAAGATCTGCTCGTTACTCGACAACCCGACTCTGAAGAATCTCAGACTGGCCTCACGGAACATGGCGAACCTCGGCGCTGAAGATCTCTTCCGGCAAATCCACGTCATGCTGCTCCCTGAATACATGCAGAAGTTCGCAGGCATCACTTCGACGCCCAAGTTGGCAGCCTGCGTCAGGTCTATCGCTTTTGTCGCCGACATGGTCGATGAGCGTTTTCTTGGCGATGATATCGTCCCCGATTGGGAGTGTACACCTCGCGAGATTTACGTCGGTGGCACCTCCGACTATGATACCGACATAGAAATAGGCTGGAAGAACATCCGATCTCTTGCTGAAGAGCAGCAGGCCTTTTTTGCAAGCGGTGCCGCGGTGGACATGTTGACAGCAGGTTTGAAGTTACTACCTGATGTCTGCTACATGTATGTTGAGATGGCTCATGGCCCGGATGACCATTATGACCCTGCTCAGAGCGGAGGTCCGATCGTTCGCCAACTACAAAGAAGAACAATGATTCGTGCGAATGACCTTCTTTGGTACGGCAACAACGAAGGGCAACCTTTGGCACTGCTTGCCTTGCTACATGCCAGTGAAGAGGTAGCAGCAACCTTAATTGAATTGAGGATCAACTACATCTCGTACTGGGACAAACGTGGCGAAGACCTGTTTGACAAGATGGGTCCGATATCCCTTCGAAACTTCCACAAGCTGTCAATATTGCGCATCTCGATCGAGTATTGCCCCTGGTACGAATACGATTCTGATACGCGCGAAGACATCGACAACAGTATCGCACGTCTTGATGACTTCGTTGTCTCTGCAATGAACTTGACTGAGCTGTATCTCAATGCAATGGAGCAGATCTACGAAGACGACCCTGTTTGTTTGCCAAACCTTTCAAGTCTTCTCGACAGACTCTATCTTCCGAAGCTCAAGGTCCTCCGTCTGATGTATGGCAACACCACGGATACTGCTCTTATTGGTTTCCTACAGCGCCACAAAGACACCCTGGAGTCTGTAGAATTGTGGCACATCTACCTACATTCCACACTTCGAGATCCCCGGCTACCCGGCAGTGTTGAGCTTCCCAAAGAGGTGGCCGCAAAATTGGGACCCTCGCATACCTGGGATACGAACAATACCGAGAACCTTCCATTGAGAACTCGAGGAGAAGCGCTTCAATATTACAGTGGATGGCACAATGTGGCTCTTAACATGCCAAAGCTTCCTCGACTGAAGAAGCTCAAGGTCATCTTAGCCGAAGATGAACAGCTACTTGCACTGGAAGGATGGACGGCAATGATTTACAGATACGCCAGGGACAAGCGCATACAGGACAGGTTAGGCAGGGAGAAAAGTGAAAGATTCACAGCCGCTTTCATTGAACAGATTCGCCAAGATGCTGAACGGTACGACACGCAGCTTACTCGAGAGATGGAAGCAGTTGCTAGGGGCTCTGATAAGCCGCTTGATCTGCCAGTCTTTGGCGTGAGTAGCTCGGATGAGTGGATAGAGTTCTGCGAGGAGATAAAGAAGGACAACCCCGAATACTTTCGTTGAAGGACAGAGCGAGCGGGAACACTTTCAACAAAGGAGGTGAGCAGAACCACCAGACATTGAAGACAGATGCAGTACAACGGGGTCCTCCCACTGTTGTTTCGGTCTATGCCACAAGGAAGCGCAATACCATCCAACTCTCCACCATTCCAACGGAGCGCATCGACTCTCCTCCGCTGCGTTGAGGCTCAGAGGCAAAAGGCAATCGGTGAAAAAAGGGCATAGAAATTAAGATGAGAATATGCAGCTGCGGGTGCAGCTTTCCATCGCGATACTATGATGTTATGCTAGCACGAAGAATCATCACCCTGAAGAAGCCCAATACCATGCGAGTGACAACGTGCCGCGATTAACAGAATTCACCATCGTAAGTTCGTAACCTTCTTGGGTAGTGGCCGTCTAGGTTACCTCGACGATCTTGCTCAGTTCCATCGCAGCCGCGCAAAATCCATCCCCATTTCGACCACACAGCCCAGTTCCCTGGGAACAACCCTACATGCCGATGCTACTTATACCTTTAAGCCTCGGTACTCTTATTCATCCGCGGCTGTGTACTCTTATTCAGTCTGACTTGTACCGATTTTCTTTTCCGTTCCTGCAAGCCTGCGGAATGAAGTTGGCATAAGGTTAAGCACGGAAACTATCGTGGATTGACTTCCGGAGCCGCCCCAAAAATATACAGAGTTTTGCACTTTACGCTTTCCGTCCGAGCGGTTTCTAGTCATCCGCCATTCCGCCACGACAAGTTTCTACTTCCGTTCGACCTTCTTCTTGTCACTGGCTTGATATCCGTATTTGGCCGATTGGATACGAGTACACGAAGTATACTTGCAATCGAACTGTAGGCCGCAGCTCCAGCCCGTGCAACCGGATGGAGATATCCGCTACGTTCTATACTTTCCGTCATACTTCCGCATGTCACCTGAATGTCTATTTCCATGACTAAGGGCGTTCAGACTGATTGGAGAGATCCCCGTCCTATCTATTTCCGGTCATTCCTGTTCTTGGTACCTTGGCTGCGATTCTTGGGGTTCCGGGTTCCGTCTATAAACGTCAGGTCATGAGTTCGGTAGCTTCGGCACTCGGAAGCCTTGCGAAAATTTGGGAAATGGCAGCGTTGCAATGGGTAGATGAGTTAAAGATATAAGGATACGACGAGACCCACCTTCATTTCCTCAAAGGTAGCATCAAACAATCACAAGTACTTCTCTACTTCCATCAGCACGAGCGTCTATCCCACAACCCTTTCATCCAGATCTGCTCAACTGCCTTCATACCACATTCCACCCAGTCAGACATCATGCAGTACTTCAGTGTCCTCGCGGTCCTCGCCTCTACCGCCCTATTCCAATTCCCAGTCCTTGCAGACCCTTGGTACAAGGTCGACACCCCTGAATACCGCCAGCCTACATACCAGACCGATGACTGCGAGGAATGTCACTTCGTTGATAATCTGGGCAGAGGCTGGACGATGTTCTGCCACACAGGTATGCAAGTCCCTTAGGCTGTGATGTTGGATTACAGCCGGCCAGCCTGAGCAGTCCCAGAAGAAGATCCATCATTGCTGACCTTTCCTACAGATCTCAATCCCGGTTTGTTCTTCCGCCCTGATAGCCCCATGAAGTCTCAACCCAGCCCCCGGGAGACGCGACCCTAATTCCCAATACCAAGGACTGGAAATTCTCGTTCAACTTACTGACACTTCGCAGGCTACGATATCGCAGTGAACTACGAGTACGCCTATGACTACGAATCCTGTGCCCAGTACGTCAACCATCTTTTTCATTTGCTCACAAACCCACCTTCTATGCACAGTGCTCTCAGCTGACACGAGACACTACACAGATCTTGCGAAGACTACAACACCCAGAACGGAGAAGGCTGCTGCACCGGAGCAGTCTGGGAGGCCAACACAGAGTGCTGCTTCTTGAAGAGCGGGCAGCTCACTGTGAGCTACAAGTCCACCACGCAAGCCCTGATTCCCGATCCGGTCCCCGGTCACCCCTAGGCTCGTAGCTGGCTCCGGGATGCACGCTTGTGACTTGCTCGAATGGCTGGAGTGTCGGGATTGAAAGTTTCGGACAGCATGATTGATGTCGCTTATGTAGGAATGGTCTAATGTACGGCGGCTAATAGCTATCTAGTAATCATGATATTGTTCATCTAAGCTGCTCTGCGGACTCAGATTAGTTTGGGATATGGGAAAGGAAGAGAACTTAATCAGAGCCTAATTATATGACCTCAAACTTTGCATTTTCCCTCCCTACACCGTGCTGCCACTTTACACTGGTCACGTGACTCATCACATGATAACACAGCCTTCTATAAGACACTAGGTGTGCACACTATAACTTTACGCAGTCTCACAGTCTGTAAGGAAATAGCAGACGGGCTGTATCCAACCAACTCGAAAACGGCGGCAATGCTAACACGCCATCCACAGCCGTACTGTACCGTAATCCCAAGACCAAAATCCACATACCGACTCACAAGGGACAAAGTCACAAGCCTCAAGATCTCTCACTCTCAAACTCAAAGCCAAAAACAGATTCTCATATTTTTAATATCATTTACTCCTGCACAAACCTTTATACGCCAAATTATCCACCCTAGTCCGCACCCTACCAAGATCACTGCATCGCATCTGCCCACATTCGTCATCCATCCACTCTCTTTGCATCCCGAATCCAAGATTCAAGACCCAGCTCGAACGTCCAGAAAATTTCAAAATAGTCAAAAAATAATACAAAAAGCCCTGCAAATCCCAATACACAACCACCGACGTTTTCACCTTGCCCCATTTCTCACTTTTTTTTGTGGGAATCCCCGAATCCCCGCCCCGCCGCCCCTTGCCCTCTAAACTCCTTTCCTTCCCCTTGCTTGTGTTTCATTCTTCTGGTTCTGGTTTTTTTTGGACTCCTCATTCACTGTCCTTTCTTCTCTGCTGCCATGACCAGATCCACAACCACCATCTCAAATTTTCAGCCGCAGAGGTGTCAACAAGCTCATCGGCACACACACATCAACTTCCGCGACATTACCATCCCCACCCGGTTTTTCGATGCATCAGATATTCTGCACAGAGCACCAGACCGCTGAGCAAACGTGAGATGCTTCGTTCCGACGCAACATCGGTCGCCCATCGTAGCATCGCATACGACACTCAGCGGCAAAGATAATCATACAAAGTGACCCCGCCAAACTCAAGGTTAAGAACCAGTAATGATGTTCTGTGCTGTTGCTGCCTTCGAGAAGCTCAAAGCCCATTGCCAAAGACCCAAAAACGCAAGGAAACAGAGAAAAACGAATGCAGGAAAAGAGAGGATGCAGAGGAGAGAGCAAGAACGCCACATTCTCAGCCCAGCCGAAATACGCTGCGAAAAGAGTCGAGAGTGAGCATGAAGGCTCAGACTGGATGTCGAGACTACTCGCTCAATCCATCTTCCACACCATCGTCGTTTTGTCTTTCCCCCAATTCTTCTACAACCACTCAGCCTTCACTCCCCACAGCTCACCAACACCGCCATCTCAACCCACTTTACGCAACACCCTGTCTCTTCCCTCCCATTTGATGCCCATGTCCATGCACACCTCCAACCTCACTACCATGCCCATGCCCCGCCATCCCCAACCCCGCCAAACTACCCGCCATGTGCCTTCCCATAAACACAGCCGGCGGCTGCGCCTCGCTCGTATGCGGCACATAGACCTGTCCCGAACTCAGCGTTCCAGCTTGGTGGCTCTGTCTCCTTCCTCCCACCAATCCATGGTTACCACTCCCACTACCTCCTTGAGAAGAAATGGAATTAGTGGCGTGAGAATTGAGCGAGGAAGTGGAGGATTGAGATGAGGGGCCGTAGTAAGCGAGGTCGGCGCTGCTGTCAGATGAGCGCAGTGGGTGGTGTGTGGTGGTGCCGGAGAGACCGGTGGAGGAGAGATGGTTATGGGCGCTGCCGCTGCTGCCGTGGGTGTTTTGGCTGTGGGGGTGTTGCACGTGCGAGGTGTGTGGCTGGTAGGTGGTATGAGAAGAGGGCGAGGTGGAGGTGGTGGGGCAAAGATCGGTACCTGAGGTGCCGCCAGCCGTGTTGTAAGCCGTAAGACCATCATGGGCTGTTGAAGTGTCCGATTGCGAGTGAGAGGAGGCAGTGGGAGTTGTGGAGGCGGAGTGCGCGGCCTGGGTGGAGGTTGTGTTGTAGGAGTTTAGTGAGTCGGGAGAGGAGGAAAGGGGAATGTAGTGTTGTTGAGTGGAGGGCATGCTGGATTTGGATGAGCTGGCTGTGCCGGTGTTGTAGGATTGGAGGACATCGCCAGTGCGTGTGTACGTGGGACTGTGCCGGGCTGTGGAGGGGATGGGAAGGAGACGATCGCCGTTGGCACTCCCGTTGCCGTTCATTGGGGAGGGTGTAGGAAGAGACGATGCCATCTGCGAAAGAGAGAAGTTGGAGCACTCGGCGCTGTTGACTGCTGGCCGCAGGGAGAGGTTGTGATGGCCCATTCCATTCTGGCCATACGAATTTGAATAATCAGGGTCGAGATACAAGTGACTGTTGCTGTTCCTGTGCGCTGTTTGACTGCTGTTCCAAGCTCGAGGAGTGCCTGCGGAGTTGTAGTTTGAAGGGCCGGGCATACTGGCTTGATCTTGACTCAATAGTGGGTAGGAGTTTTGTAGCGAGTAGTCCACAGTGTCGTCTTGGAAATCTTGCGTGTAAGGCATCGAGAAGTATGGTCGATAGCCACCTAGCATATTTGTTGTCCGGTACGGATCGGAGTTGCTGAGAGATGCGAGACCCGGTGTTGGATATGCGTTCGTGGCATTGGTGTGCAGACCGTAGCTATTGAGCGGCATGATACGAGCCTGAACTTGACGCGCGATGGCTCCATCATAGGCAAAGTCATTGTTAGATTCTCTCAGTGGTGCATCGACGGAATTGACCTGGTTTCAGTGTTAGACCGAACGTTGTAGCTCGGTAATTTGGATGGAAACTTACTCGGTTGAATTGACAACGGTCGGCGCCTGCCCCTTTACAACTGTCACAAGCCATGCCATTTCCTGAATCACCACTACACCGAATCTTTCTTTTACGGCATCGCCCACACTGTTTGTCGTATTAGCCCAAGTTCTTTCATATTCCTGTACTCGTAGCTTGCAAAATCAATCGGAAGCAAGTACATCATAGAAAAGCACACTGGCAACCCACAGCAACAGCTATCCTTCTCCTCGGTTGTGGGTTATTCGAATCCCCATCGGCATCTCGACTGCCATGACGACCACCATCGTGAGAGGGCAAGCTGTAGGTCCGGGACTGCCTCCCTCCCTCGTGCATTGCTGGGAGATATCGATCATGCGAGAGAGGATAGTTGGCTCCGCGGCTCGAGTAGCGACGAAAAGAGGCCTCCTCGTCGGGATTCCAGGCAGTCACCATCTGTGAGGCATCCATGTCAGAAGGGGCGATTCTCGTCAGTCAGGAGTAGCGGTGAAGGGATTGACCAACTGTATGTTCAGTCTGGGAGGGAAGGTAGACGTATGTATGTTGACGTGAAACAAATGTGCTGGCTTGGTCTGGTGAGGGGCTTATTAAAAGTGGGCGTCAGTAAAGGTCTCTCTGTCAAGGTTGTGTCCCCGTGTTGGTCGAGCAGCTGTGTCCTCCATATATGGCTTGGTGCTACGTCGAGACAGTGGTGGTTATGAGAGTTTAGATTGTTTGCGTCTTGCAGAGAGCATGAGTTGATGTATGTAGGAAGTCGGAAGTGCAACGTCGAGGACTTTATGGAGCCCATCGCAGTGCGACATTTCCATCCTGGTCCATAGCGTGGTGAGCGTGGTTATAGATTAGAGGCTTCAAAGGTTAGGCTTGGCGAACTCGTGTGTAACCAACGGTGGGAAGCTGCAGGAGTCCCATAGCATGGGTTGGTCGATATCTGAGGTGTGCAGGCATCAGTGCAGGAGGTGCAGGGCCCTGGCTGGTGGTGCAGATCGCAGCAAACAGAATCCCGGGGTTGGGGAGCGGGACAGGGTCAGGAGAGACTGGGTTGGGGTGAGAGACTGGGACTGGAGACTGGCCCAGTACCAACAGTGGCTGCGGTGCTGCTGAGACAAGCTGAGAGGCAGCAGTCATGTATCGGAATGATGAGACCCTTATCACATCTATTTGCAAACTCAGCCAGATGCGAGAACAAAGAGCTGGGCTGGCCAATCATGCAGACTTGGGGTTCCCCAGCATGGGGAAGTCCTGACGACGGTAGTGGTATGCCTCCTGCCGAGCATGCCATAGGTCGTGTACTGTTACTATGGCCGTTTTCTAAAGACAAGTCCTACTTCTCCCACACTGTTGCTGTGCGCGACCACTGCATCACCACCAGGGAATAGCAAACAATGTGCCGCGCAACGGTATCGTGCTACATATAGCAGAAGCTGGCTTGGGCGTCGCACCTGCAAAGCCATTTCACAGTAGACGTCAGGGAGCACAGGGGGCATGCTCGAAGAATGCAAATGAAGCTGTCAAATTGCGCACCGGCTGCACTGAGACGTGTGCCTGGCCTGCAAGTTGGAGGACGGCGAAAACAAGCCAGGCCCAGACCCTTGCTGAGGGATTGGCAGACCTGTAATTGGGAATCAAACGGGGCTTCTAGAGAAATCTGCTTTCCTGCGCTTGCTGACCGCCGGCCCAGACCTCAAATTTGATGTGCGAAGGTGAGGCTGCCTTTTAAATCAGTAGAGAAGCAAGTGAAACGAACCGGTCAGCGAAGATTGTTTGCTATGTGATATCATATTTGGGCGCCACGCCCCCACGAGGCGAGGCTCGTTAGCAAACACATAACAGGTGCTGAAGAACTTCCACTTGAAGAACCACTGCTGCAATGGCAAGCAGAGACACCGGCCTTGCAGCACTTGAGTCCAATCATGCTCCCGGGTCTGCAAGTCCGTACGGCAAAGTCGCACAATTCCATGCAGGGAGATCAGGTTCATGATCATCTGAACAATGCGACATTGGCGTTTGGGGCGACAGAGAGGCTAAGAGACAGGTCGTAAGTGTGTCGGAGGAACCTCCAATCGCACCATCAATCTGTGCCAAACACGCAGTACGGGGGTCCAGAGCGCTGCCTTCAAGGCAAGTTCTCGCCGCATGACATCGAGATCGGAGGGGGGTAAAGCCGGGCTCGGATGTCAGGTCGAGGGTCGAAGCCGGTCTTCGCCCCCCACCGGTGCACCAACATTGAAGGAGATCATGAGCACAGCATGAGAGAGTGTTGCAAAGGCGCCATCATCTTAATTTGCATCACGTGAGTCCATTCGTGGCTGGCACAGAATTCCCAGGACGGTGACTTCGAAACACCAGGATGAAGCTGCAAGAAACCAATGCATAATCGCAAGGGAATAAAAGAAAGCGTGACATAATCTGACATAAAACTCCGACACGTCTCTCATCCTGGTAAGGAAAGGTGTTGCGAGTATACGCCACAGACGCTAAACGATAATAACAAGCATAGTAAGAAGAGAAATGCAAGGCCCACCGAGCATGTGGTTGGTGCCAACCAGCAGATTCCCGTAGAAAAGTTTGGCGAGCCCTCGGACGGCGGTCTGAACTTCGTTGAGGTGGAGGCAGCTGCAGTCACAAAGCATGATGCATCCCATGGTGCTCATGATCATGTAGAGCCCGACCTTTGAGCCGGGTTCTCGGAATAAACAGCATATCAGGGCCGAGTTGGTGCCCAGGGTCCCAGATAAGACGGTCCGTTGCGGCGACGTTTCCCTGGCCATTCGAGCCGTTCCCTGATCATTGAGCCGATGTTGGGGGTCTCCGGTGCCGAGCGCTACAAAAGAAAGCTCTCCCATCTCCGTCGACTGTGACGCAAACTGGAAGTTGATAACTCAGAAACGATCGTCTCAAACGCTCAAACGACCAAGCTATTTTCGTGGATCTCTGTCAAACGAACATGAAATAAGCTTTGAGGGAGCAATGATTTACTCCGAGCCGGTAGTTCTTCCTTGACAGAGAGACCAGGTTGACTTGAAGATCTGCCCGAAATGCTTCAGCAGGGGTGGGAGCGGCAGGCCCCTGGCTTGAACGGACGAAGAGGCCTGATGCTGCGCCACGAATATGTATGATCGCCAGCGGCGGTAGTGGCCGCTTCGGGTAAGATATCCAGAATTCCCCGCGGTCGTGCTCGGTGGGCAGCGACGAAGTCCAATAGTTTGGGAGTTGGCCCCAGTTTCCGCAACACACCCGCACATTTTTGACAGGCACGTGGAAAGGCGAAGACTGGTGGGAGTACGGAGACTTACGAGGTCACAGTCGGCGGCACTCTGCAGTGGTGACATCGCGCAGGCAGTGTCGGAGGCTGTGGCAGATAATTTCGTCTGCAGCCAGCCGTGGCGGCCCTTGTTGAAGAATCGATCGGACCAATCGACGCCGATGCCCGCCAGCTCGAGGCGAGCTCCCCAAGTCCAGACGCTGTGCGAAGGAGCGTCGATTTCCCCGCCACGGGAGCCGGTGAAAGAGTGTGGGAGAAAGCAACAAGGCTCATCCTCGACAGGCCTGGCCAATGGTGGTGAGGCAGATAAAGTAAGAGGAAGGCCCTGCCTGAAGTTGGCAGTAAGACAATGACTTCAGACCCGACTTTTCCTTGAATCCGCAATTCCCAGGTGCAAACGCATTCCGAGACGCAGCCTTGCTCATAACAGCACGTTGGCTGGGGCTCAAGTCTCGGTCTAGTGTTGTCCGAGCAGGAGAAGCATCTCACCTGTTTTGGACTTCTTTGTCTGCAGTGGATCTGTAACTTAAGGAGCAGGATGGAGGAGAGCACAGCATGCTCGTCCATTGGCAGTAAACAGACGATGGGACCATTTCCAGGAAATAATTGGAAGACAGCGTGTCTTGCCAATGACGACGCTCGCACGTGAGCTGGCTGGGGCAAAGCGGAGCGGAGGGAGGAGTGGGATTGGTGGTGAATGGCGATTGAATCATCGAATATTGGCTTTCGAGCGGGTTGGACTCCTTTGGGGCTGTGGGGGACGCGGACAAACGAAAAGGGGCAGATCCCCGCCCACGGTGAGCGCAATCTGAAGAAAGGCAAGACGTACCTTACATGACAGAGATGCGAGATTTCCACAGGAAATAGTGAAACGAAAAGCGGCTCTGAAAGTGAGAACATGGTCGCCGCCGAGGTCGAAGAAAATGAGTGCAGCGTGCTTTTGAGTGAGAAGAGAGTGGGGGCTGAGGAGAACTGAACTGAGCGCCGGTGACTGCGGAACAACTCGGGCACCGCGTACCGAGGCTCTACCGTCTCGCGTGTAGAAGTCGCGACTTCATGTCAATATCGTGAAGATGGCCTGATTGAACGAATTATTTCCCGACACAACCACTTTCTATCACAAAAAACATTTATTACCACGAACAATTCTTCCTGGTAGCCCGAAACACATGGAAAGCTCCGGTGCTCATATCTCGAGGGCCTCAGCCTCCTAAGAACTTCACAGAAATTCAAGCTCAGCAACCCAACCCATCATGGCCGTCCTCCTCGAAACCTCCGCTGGCGACATAGTCATCGACCTCCTCTACGAAAAGTCCCCCAAGCTCTGCGAAAAGTACATCTCCCCCCACGCCCCCACATCCCCCCACCTCATCCCCCCAACTTCTCTCCCAGCCTGCTAACACTCCCTTCCAGCTTCCTCAAGCTCTGCAAAACCAAATACTACAACTTCTCCCCCATACACTCCGTCCAAAAGAACTTTTCCTTCCAAACCGGCGACCCGCTAGGCCCCTTCTCCCCCGACTCCGACGGCGGCTCTTCCATCTGGGGTCTCCTCCACGGCCCCTCGCGCCGCACCTTCCAAGCTCCCTTCCCACCCGGCCTCAAACATGTCGAGCGCGGCACCGTATCCATGGCCACCGCGCCCTCTTCCCTAAACCCCGACGACCGCCTCGCAGCCTCCCAGTTCATAATAACGCTCGGCGACGACCTAGATTACCTAGACGACAAAGCCGCCATCTTCGGCAAAGTAGCTGAAGGCTTCGACGTGTTGGAGAAAATCAACGATGCGTTTTGCGACGACAAGGGACGGCCGTTGGTCGATATACGGATCAAGCATACTGTGATCTTGGAAGATCCATTTGAGGACCCAGAGGGGCTGGTGGAGCCGCCTGAGAGTCCGGTGCCGAGTCAGGCTCAGCTGGCTACGGTGCGTATTGCTGATGACGACAAGATTGAAGAGGAGCAGGATCCGGAGGCTGTGGAGAAGGCACGCAGAGAAAGAGAAGCGAGGGCGCAGGCACTCACTCTGGAAATGGTGGGCGATCTGCCATTTGCAGAAGTCAAACCGCCGGAAAATGTGTTATTTGTGTGCAAGCTGAACCCTGTCACGACAGACGAGGATCTGGAACTTATTTTCTCGCGCTTTGGGAAGATCTTGAGTTGCGAGGTCATTAGGGATAAGCGGACGAGCGATAGTTTGCAGTATGCTTTTGTGGAGTATGAGGAGCAGGCGGCCTGTGAGCAGGCGTTTTTCAAGATGCAGGGGGTGTTGATTGATGACCATCGGATACGTGTGGATTTCTCGCAGAGTGTGAGTCAGTTGAGCGATACGTGGAGGACGGGGGAGAATGCGAAGAGGCGGCATGGTGGTGGTGGATGGGGCGGAGTTAGTGGGTTGGAGAAGAAGAGGCAGTACAGGGTGGATGATGAGAGGGGGAGGGATAAGGGGGGACGTTATGGGATGGTTGTTGATGAGGAGGAGTTGAGGAGGAGGGCGGAGAGAGAGAAGAGGGACAGGAGTCGGAGCAGGAGTCGGAGTCCCAAGAGAGAGCCAAGCCCTCCCAGAAGAGATAACTATAGAGATAACTATAGGGGTAGGGATCGGTGGAATGATGGAAGACGAGGGGGAAGAGATGATAGGAGGGATCGTGATCGCAGTCGGGACAGATACCGCGATGACCGGGACAGAGATAGAAGGCGTGGTCGAGGCGACCGAGATGATGACCGTTATAGGCGTCGATAGGCAGAACAGCGATCACGCCGATGACAACAAACTTCTGCTCCCCTTCAGGAGGTCAAAGCATTTCTACTGAACTTTCCATGTCTTCGAAGTGAAGAGAAGAAGTTGTCTACAAACTGTAGAGCTACCCTAGCCAGTTTGAGTCCCTAAAATGTCTATCTAACCGGCTGTACTCCCCAGGCCGCCCATTGCCAATGCCGAAAAACACCTACAACGTAGCGACATTGATGTCCCGACTTCAGCGATTTCGTCCGAGGCGGTATGCAGTGGGGCGACCAAAGTCTGCACCCCCTTCCATGGCAGTACTCAACTATTTGTTAAGTAGTATTCCCTATCACTAAGGAAATTCTTTAATTTTTAATTTTGGGGATATTCTAAATTACCTACCTTACTGCGGATATTCCCGACTACTATGGATATTCCAAATTACTGTGGATATATCATATGCATAATGCCCAGTTACAAGGAGGTTCTTATTTTTGGGAATATTTCCAATACACTGTGAATATTTCCAATGCACTGTGAATATTCCCAATCACGGTGGATATTACCAGTCACTGTAGATGTTCCTAATTATCGAAGGGGGGTTCAGACTTCTGTCGCATAACTGTAAGCAGCTAACAGAAGAAGAGACATCCCTAGACACAAATCAGCATACCTTGCTACTATCCTTGGACCTTAGATGAAGAAGACTTGCAACTTGTACCGTCTCAGGGGCTAGGCCATCAGGCACCACCCTGATAAGACTATGTGCTCAGGGTGCGCTGGCAAGGTCTTCAGCCTTCCCACCTGTCTTTCTCCCGCAAACCCTCGTTCGAGATACTAACCATTTCAAGACACGGCCAAAAATAGCTCGAACACAAGAGCTGGTAGTAGAGCTCTGGCCTTAACTGGCCTTCACCATCAAATCCGTGGTCCCTGGAGGGCATAGTCTATTTTTGGCTTTTAATCAGGAAGACTACAGGTGTTACACGAGCTCATATATGAGCCTTGGCATTCGGGGGAGTAGGCAGCGAGGACAGACGAGAGAAAAGAGAGGCCAGATGACATATAGGGGGTAGGAGTCATTGGTCGATATATCTCTATCATTGCAAAGTCAGGACATAGGGTAGTATTGTCAATTGACCGCCTCTGTTAGCAGTGTGTACCCGTGTACCTTATGTATCTCGCTATTGGCCGTAAAGTCCCTCGTGACTCTTCGCGCCACCAACACATGGAAACCTGACAGGTCGACAGCGGTGAGCAGGGCTTCTGTGCCCGCATTACAGCTGACCAAACGGAATAGCGGAAACGATCGCTATCGTTATAGTCTGATAGGTTGATGCAGGACGCGAGGCGAATATGCGGATTCCCCTGTGTACATCGAACACTGCTGGAGAGTTGTACACATCGCAATACACCGCTTCGAGACTCGAGAAAGCTATTCAAGGAAAGCCTTTCCGACTGAATTCATTAAGATCCTCGAATGGAGAGCGCTCAAATGGAGAACCTCCAGTTGAAGAAGGACAACATCGAGGACCCCACCCCAGACTCGGAGAAGTCGGTCGTCGTCCATTTCCCGTTTCTTGGACTTCACTGTGATAACATCATCGCCACTGGCTTTTCCGGACATGTGTTCAGAATATCGGATAGAATCGCTTTCAAACCTCCCCCGCGCTACGATCCCGATGCCCCAGAAATTTGTCTCCAGCGCGAAGAAGGGTCCGTCCAAAGTATGAAGCAAGAGCAAGAAATCTACGGCATCCTCGGAAAGAACCCCCACCCCAACATCGTCCGTGCCATCCTCTGCGTCCCCGAAGGCACATTCATGGAATTCATGCCCAACACCCTAAAGTCGCGCATCACAAACATTGACCAAGACAACACCGTAGGACGGCGAATCCCCACCCCAAACACCATCCCGCCCGCCCTGCAAGAAAAATGGATCCGTCAGCTCATCAGCGCAAACGTCTGGCTCACTTCTCTGGGCCTCGCACACGGCGACTTGCGACCCGAGAACATACTTGTCTCTGCCGACGACACGATCAAGCTTGTCGATTTTAACGCTGCCGTGCGCATCGGCGAGCAGTTAGAGGCTGGCCCGAACTTCGCGAAGTTTGAGGAAGGACAGGAGGAGTTTGGTTGGCCGTTGGCGAATATTGGCTCGTTGCAGTGGATGCTGGGGACTTATTTCTACTACATCCGCGATGGTGGGAAGCGTTGGAAGAAGGAGGATTGGACATTGGCCACGGAGGTGAAGTGGAAGGCGGGTGAGTTTCCGGATACTGAATGGGATGCTGAGTTTGGGACGTTGATTAGGGACTGTTGGAGTGGTGCTTTTAAGTCTGTGGAGGATATTGAGAAGGCTGCCGAGGAGGCTATTGCGAAGGGGGTGGAGAGGAGGCGGGAGATTGGGGGGAATGCGGAAGTTGGCTTGGAGGATTACCAGACGCCAACGGTGTTGGCTGATGCGGATATGGAGGCGCTGGTTTTGGAATGTGAACGTTTTATGCGCGAGAATCAGATCAAGGATGAGCCAACGGTGTTGACGGATGCGGAGAGGGAGGCGTTGGAATTGGAATGTCAACTCATGCACGAGAAACGGGTCAAGGACCATCAAGCTGCTATGCAGTGAGATCTTGACATGGGCCTTGGAAATGTGGATTAGGGAGCACTGGGGGAGCAATGGCGGAGATGGATGTGTGATTGGAATGGACGGCGTAATTTAATGATGCTGTTTTTGTGTTTAAGAGCTGGCTTCATCAAGATGCTTTAAATTAAAGGACTGGCAAAGCATGGCTTTCACGGCCATCACCAAAACGGTACAATGAAACGAAAAAGGTCTGGATACGGTATACAATATCCAAGTGATCGAGAATATTATCAGCCACAATATGCTTGGGCCATATCCAGACTTTTCTCATAGCACTATACATCTCAAAACACTATATTGCAGGGTGCCTGGCTCTTGGCGGACAGGTAATCGGGGTGGTGGGTAACCATTGGAATAAGCACTTGGCGCTAACCTTAGCACCCCGTCAGCCTCATTTTACTCGGACATAACCATTTTAAAAGCCACCCACATAGGCTAAAAAAATATAAAATATATAGCGCTATACCCAGCATTAAATTTAGCTAACCAAACCAATATTACTTTATTTTTCTGCCCTTTTATCGCTATTTAATCTTTAAAAATCAATCTTTTAATCGGGCCTAATAATATCAATTTATTGGTTCCAATCTTCCTTTTTAGCTTAATATTTTTTTTTATTTACTTAAGCCTTTTTTTCAGCCTTTAATTATTTCGCTTTTTTTAAAGCTTAAATTCATTATTTTTTTACAAAATCGCCTTAACAATACTAGGCTTTTTCTCGAAATTTAAAATTAACTCTATAATTTTTAAATTCCGAGCAATTTAAAATAATTCTTTTTACAACTTTTTAATTTAAAATTATATCATTTTATACTATTTAGCATTAATAATTACTTTGAATTTATTAAAAATATTTTAATAAAGATATTTAAATTTAAATTAACCTTGCTATTAATAACTTTAATATTATTATTATAAAATCATTTCTTCCTATTTTTAAAAATATTAAACCCAATGATACAAATTTTAAGCAATTTATAAACAAAAAGCAATTTAAATTCGCTATATTAATTTATTAATTTAAAAACTCTTTTTTTAACCAAAACCAATTTATTATTAAAAAAATCTAAAATTTTATAATATTAACAATTCTAAAATATATTTATAACGCTTTCGCCCAATAAATTATTTTTTATAAAAACCTTTTATTTTTTAAAAAAACAATTTCATTCTAAGCCCTATTAATGCCAATTTAATATTGAAAAATCCATTAATATTTATTTTAGCAAGTTTATAATTGCTATTTTTAACTAATAATATAGCAATTAATTATTTATTTACAATAAAGCAAAAATTATTGGCCTTTTAATATATAGCAATTAAAATTTAAAATTTAAATAATTAGCAGGTATTAAAAAGTTTAATTTTCAAGAATTTAATAAATGCTTTAATTTAATTATAAATTTGCTTAATATTAAAACTCCCAATATTATTAGCAAAATTTCTATTATAAAAGAATTTATCAGTTTTTTTAAAATCGTTTATTATAAAAAAAAGGCTGCAAATATAAAATCAATTATTTAAACCATTAATCTTTGGTTAGGCATAATTATTTAATAGAATAACAATCAATTATCCTTAGAAAATTTCTTTTTAAAAAACAAATTATTCTTCAAAAAAAAATCTGGTTTAGATTTTTTAATTCCCAAAAAAAAAACTAAAATTATCCTTGCAAAAATAGCTATGCTAGCTAGCAATTTTACTAATATCTTAATAATTTTTTTAAACAAATCAATTAGGAAAAAAATCGAAAAATAAATCAAATCCATTAAATTCCTATAATTTAAAATAAAAATATCGGATATTGTTTTAATCAACATAGCCAACTTTAATAAAAACAAAAAACATTAAATTATTCAAGCTGGTAAATTTAATTAATTTCAATTTTTTTAACTAAATATTCGAGCGATTATAGCTTATTTAATTTATTTTAATAAAGATATTACTATGTATATTTGCAATAATTTTTTAATTTTTTAAATTAATTATTACGCTAATATAAATAAATCTATTTTTAGCAAAAATAGCCAATTGCAAATTATTGCTTGTAATTTTTTTATTTTTAATATAAAGATTTAAAATAATAAAAATTAAATTTCTAATCCCTATATAATAATCAATGCCCAATTAATACCTAGCTATTAAATAGTTTTTACTTTTAAAAATTTGCTTAATTGTTTTTTTTAAAAAAAACTAAATCTAGCTATATTTATAAGAGCTTCAAAAAATTTAAAATCCCATTTCTTTTCTTATATAAATAATTGAAATTATATTTAATAAATATTACCAAAAAATCAAATTGCATTATAAATTTTGCTTTTTTAATATTTAAAACGCCTATTTCAAAATCAGCTCGCTAATATCAATACTTTTCAATTTCTATAAAATCATTTATTTCCAATTTAGCTTTTTTATAATATTACAAGCTTAGCTATCCTAGCAATAAAATTTTCCAATATTTTGAATTCTTAGCTATAAACGCTATAATGCTTAAAAAAACCTTAAACTATTAAATATAAAGCCTGCGCCCTCTCCAAAATAAAAAAGGAAATTAATAAGAAATTGCCAAAAAATTAAAACCCTTTTAAAAGATCTTTTAAAATCTAGTTTATTTTCCTATTATAAAAAATAATAGCTAATATATTTTTTATATTATTTGCCTAATTATTAAATTTCACTTTTACTATATTTATTCTAGCAAAAAACATGTTTCTTAAATTTTTAAAAATATCACGGCAAAAGTTAAGCATTAATTTAATATTAATATAATATTTTATACAAAAAATATTTTTTTGATGCTATATCCTATCAAAATAATAATAAATTTTAAATAACAATTTATAAAAAAAAAAACAATTTATACCCAATAATCAAAATTCAAATAATAGCGCAAAAACAGCCAATTATATTATAATAATATATATATAAATTCTTTATTTTTATATTAAATTTCCAATATTCCTATAGTCCAAAATAGCTTATATTATTAAATGTTTTTTTGATTAAATATTTTTTCAATTAAAAAATTAATAATTGCCAATTAAATTAATTACCGGGATTAAATCGGATTTATTGCATTTGCAATAATATAGCTATCAAGCCTATTTTTTTTAAATATAATATCCCAAAAATTAAAAAGCTTAATTCCAAAGCTATTACAGTATATTTAATTACTTATAAATTATTTAATATTTTTCGGTTATAAATTTTTCCAAAAAGCAAAATAATTAAAATCAAAAATATTATTCTTAATTATAAAAAACTCTATAATCCTGATAATTTTAATTAAAAGAAATTATAATTGCTATAATTAATAATGTTTTTAACGCTTTTAAATTTCTAAATATTTTAGGCAAAAATAAAGCCCAATTAAAAAAACTTCCTTTATTCTTGCTATATAAATTGATATAATAAAATATTTTAAAACCAATTATTTATTTTTAAATTAAAATAATAGTTAGCCAAAAAATATATCAGCTTTTTACTCCCAAACGTATTATATTTCCAAAGCCTATTTTCGTTTAATTTAATAATTTATAAAATAAAAATTCGCTTCAAAAAATAAAGCTATTTGCGCTATTCATTATTTATTTAAATAATAATACTTATTTCAAATTCTTTTATAATATTAATAAAAACAATCGCAATTTTTAATTTAGAATTTCAAAACCAATTTAAAAAAAATTCCCCATTATTTTTTAATATTCAAAAACCTATTTTCCTATTTAGTAAATCACTAAAAGAAAATCCGCAACTAGCGCTTAAAATAATAATTCGGAAATTATCTATCCTATTATTTAATTTTAATACCATAATAAAGCTTTAAAAACTATAAAAATTATTAAATATTTTAATTTAACCAATATTATTAAAAATCGTATATAATATAAATATTATCCTATAATATTTAATAGCAATATTAATATTTTCTTTTTTTTCAAGCTTTTTAACAAATTTTCAATTTTTATCCAATTATATCAAAATTAAATTTAGCCAAAATTATCCAATTGGTATATTATATTCCATTACCCCAATAAAAAGCACTATTTAAAAACTGCTAAAATCAAATAAACGGCTTTTATAAAAAAACCTTTAAATCAATTATAAATTTAAAATTTAAAAATGTTAAATATTAAGCCAATTTCTTTGATATAAATGTTTAATTTAAAATTCAATATTTACAAATTTTTTTTAAATTTAAAGCTTAATATATAACTCGTAAAATGTTTTATTTAACCAATAAAAAAAACTATTTAGCTATTTTTGCTATATATTATTTTTAGGCCTTTTAATTATAATAATTTCTTTCGGTTAAAAATCCCTTTATATAAATGATATTAACGCTTATATAAACGCCAAATTTTAAAAAATATTACATATTCATAAATTTAATAATTGCAAAAATTTTAGCAATCCAAAACACTTTTTATAAATTATATAAGAGTTTTATAAATTATCCGTCTCTGCCTTTCTATAAAATAAAAATATTTTAAAAACTTTTCTTGCTTATAAATTTAAATAGCTTTCTAAATAGCCCTGCATTTTTATTATAAAAAATTTAATAATATTTTTTTATATTAATAATATAATAATCATATACACTCCTTATCGCTTAAATCTAGCAAAGCATTTTAAAAATTTTTTATATTTTTTAAATTTTTTTTAAAATACCGCATTATTTATAATTGAGTTTAAAAAAAGCTTTAGTTAAATCAAAAAGCTTATATTTTCTAGGTAGTAAAAAACTATAATATTAATTTAAATAAATATTTATTTAAAATACCGCTATTAATTAATCTAATATTTATTCCCAATTTTAAAAAACCCAATAAAAGTTTATATAAAAAATATTTAAATCTAATAAATAAAATCAACTAATTAACCAATACTATTAAAAAAGAATTGCCCTTACTTACAATTATTTAAATTTAATGCCAATTTTTTCCAAAATTATTAAAAAACTGCCGTCTATTATTTAAAATTATCAGAAACCAATGCGGGTTGGTCCTTTTAAATATATTAAGCAACTAGGAGAAAAAGAAAGCTATTTTACAATACTAGATATATAGGTAATTCCTTCGCTTATATATATATGCTAGGGATATAAATGGATTTTATACCCGAAGCTTTATAAGCTCCGGACTTATACTATTTTGATTTAAACCAATGCAAAGGTATTCTAATATTTTTTTAAGCCCAATAATTATTTAATTAAGCTTCCTTAAAACCAAAATCTTTTCATATAAAATTTTATATTAAATTAAAATTTTATTTTAGCATAAGATTTTATATTAATTTAAAATTTTATTTATAAAGCAAAATGACAAAAAAAGAAAATCATTCAAACGTTTTTTTTATACCTAATACCTAGTTTCTTCTTTTTCTGTTTCTTGCTTTTTCAAAGCTATATTTAATTTTAAGAGCTTTTTAAATTTAGAAAATTAAATCCGGTTTAAAGGCTTGATAAAACCATTCGCTATTATATTTTGCATTTAAATATAAATGATTTTTTATTTTCGATTACTTTTAAGCTTTCGAATAAAATAATATACTATACTAATATGCTTGAAATTTTTATAAAGCTATTTTTTTTATAAAAATAATAGCATTCTAATTGTTCTTTTCTTTTCATATTTATATAATATAATTTTTTTACCAGTTTTTTAAATCCTTCATTTTTTAAAATTTAAGCTATTTACTAATTCTATTTAATATTAATTACAGCTGCTATATATTTAATTTTGCAAATAAATATTGCAATGCTTTTTTATTTTCAATTAAATTATAAAACAAAATCGCCAAATAATATAACTATAAATTTGCTAATATGTTTGTAATTTAATAGCAATTTATAAAATACATTATTATAATTTTATAATTTTTTTAATTTATTTAATCCGTATTTAATTTTTTGGCTAATTATAAAATTTAAATAATAAAGCAATTATATTATACCAATATTATACTATTTATAAAAATTTAATAAAAATTATATTAACGTTTTAATTGTAAAGCAAATATTTGATTGGATAAAAATTATAGCATATATTGTTTTGCTTAGCTTTTTTTAAAAAAACCCAATTTTTATTCATTTTTTATTATTTTAAACTGGCTTAATTGCTTTGCTTTTACTGGCTATAAAAATGAAATAATGTCACAATGGTCAAAAATAGATTGGCAGATAGGGTATATTATATATATTCCTTAGCTATAAAAAATAGCCGCTGCCTTTCTTAAGTAAGAATAGCAGCGCCTAAATATAGTATACTAGGAGCCTTGTTTAACTTTCTTAGTAAACATCGCTTGTTTCTTATACACCTCTAGCATATATATTTTATAAGGTGTTTATAGGACGTCTTTCTTAATCCTATATAACAACTATCCCTTTTTTTATAGCTCCGGGTCCTGGAGCTCTTAAGTGCGGACTCTTACTCTCTAGTGGTCCAATATTTGGCTTTGATTATTGATTTTGGTTTTTTATTTTAATTATATAAATTGGTAGGCTTTTAGTAATTCGCTATTATTAATAACCACTTTTAAATTTATTATTGCTTAATTTTTAAAGCCTTAAATCTTGATATACAGCTTATACAATTTATTATTAAATTGATTTTAAATTCTTATTTAATTGTTTTATTATTCTAAATTTTTATTTTTTTATATTAAAGTTTATTAAGGTTTTATTATTTTTATTGGCTTTATATATACTATTTTAGCTTTTATATGTATCTTTTTTATAAATACCGGAAAGTTAATATAATAGCAGCTTATTTCGAGTAATTGGTTTTAAGGTTTCTTTAATTTTTTATCTCCTTTCTTTTTATATATATATTATATATTTGTTATAATAATGGTATATTAACCTTTAATTGCATTTTTAATATAAAATCTTTTTTTAGCTTTTTTAATAAATTTTAAATTTTTTCCCCTTTTTTAGTACCTTTTCTTTTATAATAATTATATTTAATTTTACTAAGGCTTTATTTATATAAAGCAGGCTTTTCTATCTCTATTAAACTTTTTTTTATTATTGCTTTTATACGGGTTTTTTAATATACGCTTTTCAAATATAAATTAGGCTATTTTTACTTTTTTTTATTTTTTATTTTTCTTAATTTTAATATTATAGCCTTTAATATTTCGAACCATAAAAGACAAAATTTTGGTAATAGCCTATTTCGAGTCCTATATAATAAAGGTTTTATTTATAATTATAATAGTGGTATTAAATTTGCGGTTTTATTATAAGATTTAAATTATGCTTTTATTAAACTTATATTTTTATTTTAAATTTAAATTTAAATTTATTATATATAAAGCTTTTATTTAGACTTTTTTTATTAAATCTTTAATATTTATAATTAGGTTATAAATAATTTTAAATACAGCTATTATTATAATAATTATAAACCTTTTCATTATATAATAAATTTATATTTGGCTTTTTTCTTTTAATTAACTTATTATTTTATAAATTCTTATTATTTAAATTCCTTTATTTAATATAGCTTATAATGCCTTTATATTTTACCACAATCGCTATATTAAAGTCTAGGTTTTGTTTAAAAGCCAATATACCAATTATAATAAGGAGTTAACCCAATTAAAAAATAATATAAAGGCTGCTAAGACTTTTTTATTATTTTAAAATTTATATTTTTTAAAATATAAAATACAAATTATATTTAAAAATATTATAATTATAATAATAGTTTTAATTAAAGTTATTTTTATAATTTATACCTTAATATATATAACAATTAATATCTAATATTACTTGATAAATTTATTTCTCGTTTTTTTATATATATTTAATTAAGGTATAAATAAATTATAATTTTAATTACTTTTTTAATAATATTTGATTTAATATAAAAAGGAAAACCAGGTTTTTAATAATATGATATAAAGTATAAAAACTATAAATTTAATATACATAAATTAGTGTTTAAAAATATTATAAGTTTTTTAGCCTTATTAATTAGGTTTATTTTATATAATATTTATTTTAATTGGATTATTTAATATATAAGGTTTATAATTTTTATTTATATATTATATAACTTTTAATTAAATTAAATTATTATCTAATTTCCGATTTCTTAATTTAATATTTTTATAATACATAATTTAAATTGGCTTAACTTAAATTATAAAAAAATAATTAAATCTATATTTTTATATTTTAAATACCTTTACTTCTGTTTTTATTTAATATCATATATAACTGAATATTTCTTATTTAAATATAAGGCTGAAATTGGCCTTTTAATATCTTTTTTTTAAAGTTTACGCCTTTTTTATAATTTTCCTACTATTATTATAATCCAGTTTTAATATCTCTTTAATAAACCTATTTAAAATTATTAGGACATTTTTAAAGTCTTTTTAAACTAATATTTAATTCTAATTTGAATTCCAGCCTTTTTAATATATATAAAATATAAGCTAACCGTTTTTATTTTTTTTATATATTATAATCTTTTCGACTTTTTATTTTTAATTATTTTTAAAGTTTTTAAAATTTATAAAATATAATTTATATATACTTTTTCAAGCTATTTTAGCAAATTTTAAAAAACTAATATAAAAGAATATTATATAGTTTTTTTTAATTAAAATCCGGATAAGAACTTTAAATAATAAACTTAAGTTTTTATTTTCTCGATAATTAAAAAAAGACTTATATACTTTTTTACCAGTTTCCCGGTTTTAAAGCGTATATTTTAATAAATAGAAAAATCCAGTTTTGTTTATTAAAATCTATAATTTTGGATTTTTTTATATATTGCTCTATATATTTATTAATGGTATTTTACTAAGTTTTATAATAACATATATTTATTATATTATAGTTTTTTTTATATTAGATATTTCTATTTTTATAAATTATATTAAAAAAAATTAATTTATAAATAATATTTATATATTATTATAAATAAATTCTATTATAATTAATTAGGTTATTTAATTTAATTTATTATTATTATAGTAATATTATATATAAGTTTTTAATATCTAGTTTACTCGCTTTATTTATTTATTTATTTAAAAATATTATATTATATTATATTTATATATTATATAGAATTTATAATAAAAGGCTTTTCATAATATATTAGTAAATATAAAGCTATAATTAAATATAATAATTTTAAAGAATGTTATAAAATAAAGAATTCTATCAAAAAACAATTTTACTAAAAATTATATATTAATGCTTTTAATTATATATATAAATTACACAATTTTAATATAATAATTTACTATTTTTAAAATAGTGTTATATATTTTATTTATATATTATAATTCAAATAAGTTTATAATAAAATTCTATAATAAATATATTTATAATTTATTGGCTAGAAATAAAGGCTATAGCTAATTATAAAATCTATATTAATAGGTTTTATTTTATTAATAAATATAGCAATTATATATATAATCCTGTATTTTTGTTTTTATATCTGGCTAATAGTTTTCATAATAAACCAAAATTAACATTCGGTTTATTTTAAAATAACCTATTAATTTATTATTATAATAAATATATAAAAATTTATTATATAATATATTTATTATAAAAACATATAATTTGCCTCCTTTATATAATATACTATTTTTAAACTATTATTATTTATTTTTATATAATATAAATTATCCTTATATTTTTATTATATATTTATTGCTTTTTTAAATCTTAAAAATAATTGTAAAACTTATTTTAATTATTTTAGCTTTTATGTCTTTATAATTTAAATAAAATATAGCTTTTTATTTGAAAATTCGTATTTATAATATATAAATAAAATATATAATATTAATTTCTTAATTTAATAATTTTAATTAAAATGCGATTACCGTATTGATAAAAGCAGCTATATTTTCTAAAAACCATATATTTAAAATATAATTAAATAAATAATAGGGCTTTTATTATAATATAAATAAAAATATTTTTAATATTTTTAATTAAGTATTTTTTACTGTCTTTTTATAATCTAGCCTATAAAATAAAGAATTAGCGGGGTTTCTAACTCCTATAATATACTCGATATTAAAGTTATAAAATCCTAATTTTATAATTTATCTTATTTAGTATTTATTAAGTTCTTTTATATTTATAAAATAATATAAAATATTATAATTTAAAAACACCTAAATTTTATAAGATATATTTTTAATATATTATATTTAATATTAAAAGGATTTTATAATTGTAAGTAATTTAGTATTATATATCTGGTATATTAAATTTATATTTATTAATTTATAGGACCAAAAGGCTATTAAATACTAATAATATTGTATTAAATTATTCAAATTTTCAAATTGCTTTAAAATCCCTAATATTATAAATTTAAAAATATTATATATAATTTATAAATATTTTATAAAATTAAAATATTATAATACTAGCTTATTTATAAATATATCCTTAATATACTAAAAAGCGTTTTATATTTTTAAAAGCCATTTAAATAAATCCTTTTTTTATTATTTATACTATTAATAAACAAATTAATTATAAATAGTATAATTCTACTATATCCTAAAATAAACCGCTTATAAAAATTGGTTTATTTTAGAAACAATCGCAATTCTATATATATAATTAGTATAGGCTATTTTTAAATAGCTTACACCTTTTCCAATTCTATATATATACCGTTCTTTTTTATTATAAAGCCTACAAATAAGACTTTGTTTACTCCAAATTTATATTTGCTGTCTTTTATAAAAAACGACTATTTTTATGGTTTTTTAAATATAGTTTTTATATATTTGTTATATTTGTTAAGGTTTGTTAAATAAATTAAAATATTTAAAACCTTCTTAAATATTATATTTGTATAAGTTTAAAATATAATTAATATATTCGCTAATCTAAATAATATTATTAAGTATTTAAAATAGCTATATCTTATGTGAAATACTATTTTTTATTTATTTATTTTTTATATATAAATTCTATAATATATATTTTTAAAATCCAGCTTAATAAAAATTTCGGCTTTTTCTAATTTAATTAGAGATTTATTAATTAAAACAAATAGGTAGCAATTTTTAATAATTATATTATTTAATCTTTTATAATTAATATATAAATATAAGCTATTATCCTTTTTAAATATAAATAATATAAAGGTTTCTACTAGGCTTTTTAATTTATACATCCAGTTTTTTATTAACATATTATTAAGATATTTATTTAATTTAACTAACTTTTTTTTAAATAGCTTATAAATAAATTAGTAAAATAAATTTATCTCTGTTTTTATAATATAATCCTAATTAAAATATATAAATAATATACCAATTTTTATTATATTAAAAATATTTTTAAAATGGCTTGACTTTTTTAGTTTTTTATATTCTAATTTATTATTCTAATTTTAATTTTAGTTTTGTTATATATCTTCTATAGGTATTTCTAATACTTCATAATTTATAGCTTTAAAAATATACTAGAATCTAATTTTCTTTTACCAAAACTCTAATATTTTATTCAATATATATATAGTAGGATTTCTATTTAAATTTGCAGTATCTTTTAAAAAAATAGCGTTTTATTGATTTTATTAAATACTATTTTATATAATTTAATATTATATTTCTAGCTTTTATATATAATATATTTTATATATAATAATTCCTTATTTATTATATTTAAAATATAAACTACTATATTTTACTCTTTTAATTTATTTAGCTTATTTTAAATAATGATTTTATATTTAATTTAGCGTTTATAAATAAAGTTGGTTTTAGCCCAATTATAGTATTTGTTATTTATTTATTTAAACTAAGATATATTTAAAAGCAAGTTATATAAATATATAAATATTTTATATATTTTAATATTTTGGTCTTTTATATTACCTTTATTATTAAGAATTTTAATAAAAAGTTTATAGTATTATTTAGATTTGATTTTATTTTTATTAAAAAGGCGAATTTATAAATATTATATATATATATTAATTTATTTTTATTTTTTTATAAATATTAATAATATAAAATTTCTATCCAATCTATTATTAATAAAAATAAAAATAAAAACTATATTCTGAATATTAATCGCAATTAAGTAATCAATATATACTTTTATTTTATAGAAAATTTATTGAATTAGGCAACGATTGGCGACCTTTTTTAAAAATTATTATATTTATATTTATAATTTATAAAGTTAAGGATTTTATTTATAACGTTTATAAAAAAACCTTAATTATACCTATTTTAATTATAATTATTATAATCTCAGTTATAATTAAAACCCTTTTTGTATAATTGGCCTTCTTTTTCTTTATAACCGCTAAAGCTATTACTATTTAGAATATATACTCTATTACTGGATTATTTATATTTGTAAGCTATATATTTAAACTTTTAATAGTTTTAATATACATTTTTTTTATAAATACAATTAAATAAACTATAATTATTAAAACCATAATTAAAATATAGAAAAAGCTAATATTAACCTTAATTATATTGTTGGTCTTTATTTTAATAATAGCTACTTGTTTTGTTTTTATAATTAAGTGGGTATTAAATCGCTATATCATTATCCAAAATATTATATAGATTTTATAATGTATTATAATTATTATAATACTTTTTTAAATCATTTATATTAAACATATTTTTAGCTTCAAATTAAAAATTAGGCTTATTTTTATATTTAATATTCCTGGCTATATTCAATATATATTATATATTAGTTTATAATTAATTGCCTTATTAGGAAATAAAATTCTATTTAATATTATCATAAAGCTTAAAAATAAATTGGTTATTAAAAAATATAAAAAATATATCTCTTGTGTAGGAAAATAAAATTTTCATTTTATAATAAAACTCTTTAAGGTTTTTAAGCCTTTTGAATAAACTGATTTAATATATATAATATATATTATTGGTTTATATTTATTATATTTAATATCAAGTTTTTAAATTCTTTTTATAAAACCTTTTTTAATTTATAATTTGATTAATAATACTATTATATAATATACATATAGCCTTTAAATACAATTAAAATATAAGAAATAAAAATTGTATTATTTTTTTAAAAAAAGGTTTAAAACTTTATATTAAAATAATTTTATAAGTAATTAAATTATTTATAATATTTATATATATTATATATATAATATAGCTCGATATTTAATATATAGGGATTCTTAAATATATAAAAGCTTTTAGCAATTAATTATTTATTATTAAAATTTAAATTAGGCAGGCTATATTTATAAATAAAGATCGCGATTTCGGTTTGCAATTCCGCAATCCTTTTCTTAGTTTCAAGTTTTTAAATAATTTATTAAACAATTATAAAATTATTAAAATCTAAGTTTGTTTAATTCTAAATTAAATTAAAAGCGGGAGCTTAATTGACTTTATTTTTATATAGCATATATATATTTTGGACTAAAACGCCTTAATTATCAATAATAATACTATCTTTATTAGCACTATTAATAAATGCATTATTGTTTTTATTAGATATAATTTTTTAAATTAGTATACGGGTTCCACTAATATTGTTATTAATATTAAGTGTTTTTGGGATTAAACAAAATTGGGTTTTCGGGCTTTTAATAGAATTTTTATAAATAAGATTATTATTGGATTTATATCTAATAAATTAAGTAATTATTATTTTGCTAAATTATTGACTTTTAAAATAAAAGCGGCTATTTTGTTATAATAGTTAAAAACAAATTGGTAAATAAATTGGTAAATAAAATGTATTATATATATTCCTTAATTATAAAAAAAATAATTATTGCCCTTCTTAAATAAAAATGGCAGCACCTAAGTATAGTGCGCTAGAAGCCTCGCTTAGCTTCCTTAGTAACCAACGCTCGTCCCCTACGCACCTCTAGCGTACATGCCTCGTGGGGTGCCCGTAGGGCGTCCTCCTCGGCCCCGTGTGATAAATAAAGAGTTTTGTTTTTTACGGAAATTTATATTTAATATAAAAATCGTTAATATATTGCTTTTAATTAATTTATAGGATTTTGGCTAATTTAGTTTGAGTAATTTATATATTTAGAATTTTTTTAATTTTCCTTAAATCTTTGGCTATAAAAGGAAAAGGCTGGTAAAGAAATCGTTTAGTTTTTTAATAATTTTAGCGGCTGCGATAATATTGTTAATATAAATTAAAAAAATTATATTTGTAATTTTATAAATAAATAAATAAAGGTTATTCAAATTTTGCTTAAATCCAAGTTTAATTACTTTGGCTTTTAAAATACAATCCTAATTTTTAGCGGTTTATTTTATTTTATACAAACTTTTATTTAGCTAAAGGATATTTCTTGGCTTAATAATAATGCTATTCAAAAGAGCTAAATATATTAGTTTTTTTAAATTGGCTTTAAAAATGCGTTTCTATTGTTAAAATAATAGTATTTAAAATTTTGCTAAATTATAATTGCCAAAATAATATATAAACGTATTTATTTAAATAATGAAAAGAAAAGTATATTAAAAAAATTCTTTTTATAAATTTAAAAAGATCCCTGGGCTGTTAAGCGAGTTTCGTATTTATTAATGCTATTATTCAAATTAATTTTAATAATAAATATTGATTTAATAAAAACTAAATGAAAAGCAGTATCTATAATAATTTTAAATTATATATTATTAGCTATTAATGCCGTAATTTGTGAAATCTTAACGTGGGTAAAGATTCTTTTATTTTTAAAGCATTAAGGAAGGAAGAAAATTTTACGATTTTAGAAAATGGTATTGTATATATAGCTTTTGCTTATTTATATAATAAATGGATTTTGTAAATAGCCCGTGATTCCTGTATTGCTGAAAGCTTATTTTAATATTTCCTTTAAGCTTTATAATAATTTATAAATATAATTAGCATTTGTTTTATTTTAATGCTTTTCCAAAGCTATATTGGATTTTCTTTGATTTTTTTTGAAATGGTTTTCTATGCCTAATATATTTTTAATTCTTTGAAATTAAATTTTTAAAAACGATTTAATAAATTTATTCGTAATTATATTATATATATATATATAAATAACTTATTGCTTGCCTTTATTTTTTAATTTATATATAAATCAATAGGCTATATTAATATATTTGAATTTTTTATAAAATTGGAAATTTTTAATTAAATCAATAGCATTTTAATTATTGCTTTTTATATTAATATAATACCGGTTTTCATTAATTAATTTGCTATAATTTATATTTTTAAGCATTTGTTGAAATTATTGGCCTTATTTGATATTGGCAATGTTAATAATATATTTAGCTTTGCAAATCAATATCGCTATATTCTTTTGTTTTTTATTTAATTATAATATTGCTCTTTTAAGCAATATTGCAGTAAATTCGCTAATATTTCGCCGATTTAAAAATATTTTATAAAATATATTATTAAGTATTTTAAATCGATTTTTAATTATATTCAATTTCATTAATTCGTATTTAATTTTATAATTTATAATTAATTTAAAAAAGCGAAATAGCTATATTAAACTAGCGTTATAATATTTATATAAATTAAGAATAAATTGCATTAATTTACCGGCTGCGAAACAAATATTTAATTGAATAAATATTATAGTAAATATAAGCTTGCTAAACTTTTGCTAATAAAAATTTAATTTAGCCTGTTTTTTATTATGTTTTAATAATGCTATTATATTGGTATTATTTATTATAGCCATTAAATATAATTGTTTTTTTAATTAAAAAATTAACTTTTTTGCAAAAATTCTTAATATATTAATTTTAATTAATTTTAATAAGCTTGAAACTTTTATTTTAAGTAATTTTCATATTAAGATTTTTTTTTTAATTTTGTTTTTAATTTTTAATAATAAATTAATTTATTAATTAAAAGTAAAATTAATTAAACTTGGCAATTGCTTTGGCGACGGTAATAATATTATTAATATAAATTAAAATAAATATACCAGTAATTTTGTAAATAAATAAGCAAAAATTATTAAAGCTTTATTTAAATCCAAATTTGATTATTTTAAATTTCAATATTATAGTTTAATCCCGGGTAATTTATTTTAATTTATAAAGATTTTTATTTAGCTAAAAAACGTTTTTTAATTGAATTATAATATTTTTTAGCAAAGCTAAATGAAAACGCTTGCGGAAAATGGACTTTGTAAAGGTATTGCTAATATTAAAATAATAGTATTTAAAGTCTTTTTATATTATAATACCCAAGAAAATGCAAAAAATGTTTATTTGAATTATAGGAAAAAAAAAAGTTTTTATTTTAAATTTCATTAAAATTCTTAGCTATGAAGCAAATTTTAAATTTATTAATCCCGCTACTGGAATTGAGTTTAATAATACATATCTATTTTATAGAAATTAAATTAAAAGCGATATCTATAGCAATTTTAATTTTAATTTTATTAATAAGGATTTTCTTGAATTTTTATATAATAAGTTTTTGCCATTGACCTTTATATAACAAATTGGAAACGACTTTTTTATAATTTCTTAAAATAAAGATATTATAAATTATTTTTAAAGCAATTAAGGCAATTTTAAATTTATATAAATTATTATTATTTTTATTGGCTATTATAGCTGTAATAAAGCTTTTAAAAAATGGTTTTATTTATAAATTATGATTTTAATAATATTGCGTTTTAAATATTTGCGGTCATTAATTTTAAAAACCAGCTTTATAGAGTTATTTATAATACTTTTAAAAAAAAAATTATATTAATATGTTTGCTTGCCAAAAATTTAATTGATTTTATAATTTTTGCAAAATCAAGCAATAAATTGGTATAATTGCCTGGATTATGAAATTCAAAATACAAAATAATATTATTTTATTTTTTATAAAAGTTTAAAAATTTAAAACAGGAATTACTATATTAAACGCAATTTTAATCGCTAATTTAAATTTAAAATTAATTTGCTTAAAAACTAATTTTCTAATTTTTTGCTTAATAAAAGTAGGCTTATTAATATAATATTTATTAAACAATTTATTAGGAATTCTTTAAAGGCCGGAAAAATTATTACAGAGCTTTAAATTAAATATATTATTTTTAATTATTTTTAATTATTTTTAATTATTTTTAATTACTTTTAATTACTTTTAATTATTTTTAATTATTTTTAATTATTTTATTATCATTTTATTATTATTTTATTATTATGTTGCTAAAATCCGGATAATGAAATTTATATTATTTAATAATTTTAAAATATATTTAAAAAATTGCGAAAATATTTTTTTTTCTCATTATATTTAATTTTGTTTTTCCAATTAATATAAGCCTATACTTTATAATTTTAAATATAAATATTGTGTCTAAAAACTTTATTAATTTCTATTTTTTTTAAAATTAATAATACGGCTATTAAGTTTCAATTTAATTTTAATTTAATTTTAAATATATTTTTTAATTATAGCTGCTTTTAACTAAAATTTAATTAAAAAGCCTATATTATTTAATATAAATTAAATATAGGCTTTAATAATTTGAATGGGTTTTTTAATTATTTTATTTTGCCCAAATAAATAAAAAATAATAATTTTAAGCTTAATATTATTTACAAAAATTTAAAAAAGGAAAGTTTTAACTGATTTTCCAATATTATTATGTTGGATTTTTTTTTAGCTTTTTGCCAATTTTAAATTTGATTTTCTTTTTTAAAAACAAATACTATATATATTTATACAATGTTTTATTGCAAATAGCTAAAATCTATATATATAATTATGAATAATTTTAAAAAGCCATTTATTATTATGCAAATTGGGTAAAAAGACTAATAATATTAATATAAATTGATTTTAGCGGCTTTAATTTATAATTAATTAATTTCTTAAATACTTATTTTTGTATTTTACCAATATTGCAATTCTTACAATTAATTTCTTTTTAAAGCTACGAATAATATAAATGCAATCAAATTTTATTAGGCTAAAATAGATATACTTTTCATAATATAAAGCGTATTTATTTTATATAATTTGCTATTAAGCTTTTTTATAATTTGCCTTTTAAATAGTTGTACCTTTCATTTGAATTTAATATTTTTTTAAAAGCTTTGAATTGGTTTTTAAAAATAGCTTTAAAATAAATTTTAAAATTAGCTATAATATTATATTAAATTAAAAAGCTTATAATATATTAAAAACCATATCATATTGGGATTTTTATGTTATATTAAAAATTGGTTTATTTTGCATTAAAATTAAAATTATATTTAATATATTAAATTGCGCTATAGTTAGCAAAATATTTAATATACTAAATTAAATTGGATTTCTTAATATATTAATAATAGGAATTTTTTTAATAGATAGCAATGCTATTTAAAGATTATTTTAAAGCTGGAAAGCTTTTGCTAATTTTTGAAAAGTAATTGTAAAATTAATAATATATAATTCTTTTTTAATTAATATTTAAAATATATATAAAAAGAAATAAGCTAAAAGGTTTCTATTAATAATCTTTTTGCCCAAAAGCAAATTTATACTAAGGCCAAAAATATAAAATATATTTTTTAATTTATATTATTTTTTATTTATTTTTGTTATAATTATATTAATTTAATTTAAATATAATTTTTATTAATTTATTTTTATTGCTTTTTAAAAGCAAAATTATATATATTTGAAAATCAAAAACAACATTATATATAATATAATTTTAAAATTGGCAATTTAATTAAAATTAAAAATATTATTAATAATAATAAGGTTTTAAATAATCTAAGCCGTATTTTATTACTTTTTATTTTGAAATAAAAATTGCTTATTACTTGTATTAATATTTGCAATATTTGCTTTTTTTAAAAATCTTTAGCTAAGGCCAATTTAATAATTTTAAATTTTAAAATATATTAAATAAGTCTTTAAATAGTTATAAAAAATAGGTATTTATGATTATTATAAAATTTATTATTATAAAATAAAATATATTTTTTTACAATTGTTAAATTATATATTATCATTAGTATTAATTTAATATTAATATAATAATCATGTCAATTTAGTATTAGCAATATAAACCGTTTTTTTAATAAATTCTTTTTTTTAAAAAAAAAGGCTTTTTTTAAACGTTAAAAAAACATTGCTTAATATATTTATTACAATATTATATTTAAAAAGCAAAAATAAACAAAGGCTATAAAAAAGCATATGTTTAATATAAATAGCATTATAATTGGGATTTAATCAAAAAAACTTGCAGCGAACAATAAAAAGTTTAATTTAAGCCTTTTTAATAATTATATTAAACTTTAATTTAAAATTATTAATTTTCCGCAAATAGCTATTAATTATTATATTAGAAATGATCACATATTTATAGCCTAATTCCTTTTATTTTATTATAAAGCTTCAAAAATTCCCAACTTTTTTCTATTTATAAAATTAAAATAAATATATATTATATATAAGGCCTTTTAATTATTTGCAATATATTTAGTATTTTTATTTGCATTTTATTTAAAATAATTCTTTTTATAGCAATAATATTCTTATTAATATTAATATTTGAAATCTAAGTAATAATTCCTTTATAAATATATTAATATAGAATTACGTTTTTAATATATTAAAGGCTTTAATTTATTAAATATATTTTTATTAATTTAAATTAATTGTATTAATTATTATAGCTAAAAATTGGTATAATACGCTTTAAATTACAAATAACATTTATTATAATATATTTGAATTAAATTTATTTCATAATTAATTAAATATTGGCTAAAACATTAATGGCACTAAAAAGAAATTGCAAATTAATTTTTTTTAAAAAAAGGTTTTTAAAAAATAAAAAATAATAATAGAAATAGCGCAATTATAATATTATATATTGAGTTTATATTTATTACTGAGTTAAATTCTAATATCTATTAATAAATTTATTAAAAAAGTTTTATTAAGCCTGGTATTTACTGCTAATTAATAAAAGAAAATTATATAATACTATTATTAATTTTTGGATTTTTAAAAAAAATTATTAGATGCGAATTATTAGATTAAAAATTTTAATTTATAAAATTTTAATATAAAAAAGAAATTGAAGCATTAAAAAAAAGGATTTTATAATTATAAAAAATAATAGTATATATATAGCTTTTGCTTATTTATATAATAAATAAATTCCATAAATAATTTATAATTTCCATACCGCCAAAAGCTTATTTTAATATAATTTCCTTTATAATAGCTTTTTTTTATTAATTTTTATATAAAACATTAAAGGCGGCTTTTTTATAATTGCTAAAGATAAAAGTTTTAGAAATTTGATTTATTAAATAAACAAATTTATATATATTTTTTTTTATTTGTAATTATAGCTATAATAAAAGCTTTAAAAATTAGCTTTGATAGATAATTTTAATTTTAATTATATTGAGTTTTAAATATTTTTATTTATTCATTTTAAAGATTTTTTCTAAACTAAATAAAATAAAAATCGCAATATAAATATTAAAATAACCATTTTAAAAATTAAAAATTAAATTGCTTTAAATTTAAATATAATTTATAAAGGCTTGGGTTTATAAGCTTTTTATTTAATTTGTTATTTTCTAATTAATATGCCAAATAATAAATATTCAAATGAGAGGTTTAAAATATTTTATAAGCTACTAAAAATATTTTAAAGCTTGAAATTAAACTTTGTATTACAGATTGAGTTATTTTATTTTACTATTATATTATATTTGTTTTTAAATTAAAATAATACAATTAAAATTGCTTTATAATATGAAGATTATAGCTAATTAAAATATATTTTTAAAAGTAAAAAATAAACTTATTTTAATGCTTATATTGCTTTTTAAAAATATAAAAATAAATTTTACAGCCTTAAATTTAAATATAAATTATAAAAGCAAATTTACCAATTTATTTTCCGGTGTTTAATTTTTAAATTAAATATAAAGCGGCTTTTTAAAGAGATTTTTTATTAAGCTATTAATTTCCAAAATTTAATAAATAATTAGGCTTTATATAATATAACTATAATATTACTTTTTGCAATTTAAATAATTTGTTTTATAAACCCGTTTTATTATAATAAATAATAAATAATATTTTAAAAATAAACTCTATTAGTTTATATTAAATAAAAAAATAGTTATAAATATTTATTTGCAATTAAAATAATAATATTTATATTTTTCAGCTATAATTATTTAAAATTTTTATTATATAATAATTATTATATAAATTTATAAAAGATAATTTAATAATATTAAGATAAATTAATTTAAGCAATTTAGTTTTATATAAAATAAATTTTTTTAAATTTTTAGATGTTTTTATTATTATTATATAGTTTTTATAGCAATAAAATGTAAATAAGAAATCAATTTTATTTTTAATATTAGTTATATTAAAGAATTATTCAATTTTAGCGGGCTTTATATATATAAATGTTTTTCAATATAAAAGATAATTTAAAAAATTAGAATTATTGCTTGGCTTGTTTTAAATTAATTTATTATATAATATTTTTATTAATTTTATTAATTTTAATTATTTAAGCAGCTAAAGCAATTAAAATATTTATAATGTTTTTACTATATTTAATTGCTAATACAAATAAAATAAAATTAATTATAAAATTTATAATATATATTCTTTTATATATAAAAGCTTTAAAAATATATAATTTAATTATCAATATTGTTTAATAAGCTTTTTTAATATATTTTCCTATCTAAAAATAAATTAATACCAAGTTTTAAAATATATAAAACATTTTTAAAAAAGTATTTCTTTAATTATGTTTTTATTAAAACGGTATTAATTTAATTAAAAAAAAATTACTTTATTTTATTAACCTTTTAGATATAAAATGTTATGATTTGAAAAGATAAATAAAAATTAATTATATATAATATAATGTTAAAATTGGCAATTTATTTAAATTTAAAAGTTTTACCAATATAATAAAAAAAAATTAAATAAAATAGCCTATATTTTTACTCTATTCTTAAAATCGAAGTTTAAATTTATAAGTGTATTTATAATTAATTGTTTTTTTACAGCAATTAAATAAAATTATCTTTTAAAAATTATAACTGGCTTAATAATATTCTTTTAAAAAAAGACTTTTTAACTATTAAAAGAAAACAAATTGCTAATTTTATATTTTGGGTTTTTATAAAAAGAAGTATAGTCAGCAATATTAATAAATGCTATTATTATTACTATTGCTATTTTTAAAAAATTAATAATTATTATAAAATATTAAATTTTTTATTTTCTATTTTGGTTTTTTTAAAAAATTAAGCAATATAAATTGCGTTTTTTTAAGCTTTAAATTTTGTTTTTGATATATAATAAATTTACTTTTTTAATTATATTAAATTTATTTTAATTAATAATAATATTTTTAATAATAATATAATTTGCAAAAAAAACCAAAAAAGATAACAAAAGACAATAGCTTTAATATATATAATTATATATAAAAGGCTATTTTAAATATTTTGCTATAAAAAATAAAAAGCTTTAGTTATATCAATTTAATTATAATTTTGGCTTTTTATATATAATTAGCGACTTTTTAAATATATAAATTTATAGCAAAATTGGTAATTATTTAAGATTTGTTTTTAAAGATCTTTTATATATTTATAAAATAATTCTTTATATATATATTTCTTTTTATTTAGCTAATTAAAGCAAATATAATATTTATAAAATTATTATTTATTAATATAAATACAATATTTGTAGTATTTTTATTTATTTATTAGCAAATATAATATTTATTAGCAAATACAGCATTTGTTAAAACAAAAATATAAATATAGTATTTATAATGCTTTTCATATAATATTATATATTAATAATTATAATTTATTAAAAACCAATATAAATTGTTTTTTTTAAATATATTAAGCAATTAAAAGAAAAGAATTATAATATTAAATATATAAATAATTTTCTTATTTATATGTATATATATTAACAATATAAATAAATTTTAGATTTAAAGCTTTATAAGCTCCGGGCTTGTACTATTTTAATTTACATTAATGCAAAAGCATTTTAATAAAAATACCTAATTAAATTTGCTTATTATATATTATATTTAGCCAAAGCTGAAAAATGTAAATTTAGCCATTTTTACTAATACTAGCTTTATTAATAAAATAAAATAAAAAGCTTTTAAAAATTTGTAGTAGAGTTTTCAAACAATATAATTAATTAAAAATTAAGCAGATAAAAACTATTATTGCAAAAAGGCTAGTTGCATAAAAATATTTTTTATTTAAATAAATAATAAATTTAATAATAAATTGATTTTTTATTATAATAATATTTAAATTTTACGCCATTTAAATTTAAAAACGCCCAAATTAATTATTTCGCTATATTATATTAATATCCATTAATATTAAACCAAAAAAGATTAATTAGGCTAAATTAAAATCAAATAAATATTTATAATTAAAATACCAGCTAATATATTAAAAATAAATAGATATAAAAGCATAAAATAAGGGTATAAAAAATATTATATTATATTTAAAAAAGTTAGAATAGCTGAGAAATTGAAAATAAAAATATTTCTATTATATAAACGCTAGTTTCTTTTTAATTTAGCTATATATAATAGCTATTTTATAATAGCTGCTATTATATTTATTTTTTAATATTGTTTTATAAGATTAGCCAGTTGTTTATAGCGTTGTATTCTAAACTTTAATATTTTTATAAACTTCTTAAATTTAATTTAATAAAGCGGCTTTATGAATTTATTAATTATTATTTTATTTATAAAAATATATATATATATTTTTTGTTAATTATATTTCTATATTTAAAACATTTATAAAATTTTAAAATTTTAGTTACATAAAACAAGCCTTAGTTATTTTTGAATATATAAATAAATTACAGACTTTTCCCAATAAATTAAAAAAATCCCAAATTTTTAAAGTTTTGGCTAAATTACTAGTTTTATTTAATATAATTAGATAAAGCAATATATTTAAATTTAAAAAAGAATAATACTATTTTCTATTTTTATATAATATTAGCCCGGTATAAAATACAATAATAATATCAAATATGCTTATTTAATTAATTTTATTATGAATTTAATTAAAACTTGAATAAATTCTTAATTTATAATATAGTTTTCTAAAATCATAATATATTTTATAAAAGTGTATTGAATTAATATAATGCAGCAAATTTTTAAAAATATATCTATAATAAATTAATAAATTATTTATATATTAAGCCAATTTTTTAATTGCAAAAGCAATATTTAAATAAATAAAAATTATACCAAATATAAAGCTTTTAATAATTTGCTAATATCCTTTAATATTTATATGCTTATTATTAAAAATAAAAAGTTTAAAAGCTTTATAATTATTTCTAAATATACGCTTAATTAAAATTTAAAATTTGGCTATATTAATTGTTTTAGTATTTAGTAAAAGTATTATTTCGAATTGAAATAGAAAGATTTGGCCTTTCGGTTTTATATTTATTTTTATACCAGAAACTTTAAAGAAATTCCCCAAATTTTTAGCATTAAATTAAAAAAAAGAAATGAAAAATTAAATAAGCTATTTTTTATTGCAAGCAATTATAATAATATTATTAATATATATTAAAAACATACTATTGCATTTTAAATATTTATAAATATAAAACTTTATAAAGCTTTAAATAAAATCCTATTTCTTTATCTTTTTTATAAGCAAATTCCAATTTTTAATTGCCTATTCTAAATTATATAAATTTTTAAAAATTTGAAAAATATAATTTAATAAAATAATAATTTTTTTAAAATCTTTTTAAAAAACTTTAAATATTATTTTGGCTTTAATAAAAACGTTTTTAATATTAAATTATTTATATCTCAAATTTTCGCAAAAAAATAATAAAACAAATGGTAAAAGAAATCTATATAAATAATAAAAGTAAAAATTTTAATATAAACTTTATCAAATATTCAATTACAGCTTTAAATTAACAGCCAAGCTTTAAATTATTCCATCATTCTATTAAGTTTAGTTTTAATAACATATATTTATTTAATAAAAATTGAATTTACTTTCTTTGGCTTTTTAATATATTTTTATATTTTATTTTGCAGTAAACATTTTAGCCTTTTAATTCTAGCAAGCTTTTATTATTTATAATACGGATTTTTCAAATTCATAGCTTCTTTATAAAATTCTAAAATTCTAATTTTGCAAATTTTTATTATTAAAGAAACAAATTCTAATTAAATTTATAATTTTTTTAATATTATTAATACTATTAGCATGATTAGTAAAAAATAAAGCTATAAGCCTATTTAATATTATAAAAATTAATATAAAGTTTGGTATATTTTAAATTATATTTTATATAATATTTTATAATATTTCCAATATATTATATTGCAATTTATTTAATGCATTAAAACTTGGCGTATTTAATAAGCTATATTATAGTTTTCTTAATATAATATATTATAATATATTATTTAATATATATTATAGCAAAAACTTAAACTTATTATTAATAGCTTTTAATTCTTTATAATATTAATATTCAATTGCTTAATATTAAAGCCTTTTTTTTATATAAAATTCCGCTATTTTTATTTAATAATTATACTTTAATTATTTAAAAATTTTCTGATTTTTAAATTAAGCTTTAATTTAAGTTTAAATTTTCAAATTTTGATTTTATTTATATAATACGTATAGTTTAAATTTAAAAGATAAGTTTTAAATTATTTTATAATAATATTAAAATCTTTTATAAAAATATAAAAATCTTTTATAAAAATATAAAAATATTTTATAAAAATATTAAAGCAATTGGTATTAATAAGCTTTTAATATAATTAATTTTTAAAAATATATTTTAAATTAAAATAAAAGATATATAAAAATTTAAATACCCTAATATTATTATAAAAAAATAAAAAAAATATTTTAAGCCTTTTTAAAACTAATAAAATAGCTTTTAATAATTAGGCTAATAAAAGCGCAATTATAAATATAAGTATTATATTTATCAGCTTTATTCTAAAATTTTAGTGGCAATTTTACCTTTTTAAATAAAGTCTAAATATTAATTTCCAATTATTGGACTTTTTATTTTGCAAGGCTATTTTAATAAAATAAAATTATTATAATAAATTGCGCTTTAATGTTTTTAATATAAATTTCTTGCTTAATTGCTTTAAAAAATTTAAAAACATTATTATTATAAGCTGCTTTGATTTCTTTTTAAATTTATTTTTAATTTATAAAATTTATTTTTAAAAAACATAAATATAATTATTTTTAATAGCTAATAAAATAATTTAAAGTTTTTATATAAAATTATTAATAATATATAAAAAATACCGATTGTTATAAAAAGAATAAAAATAAAAATTAGTAGTATTAAATTAAACAAATACAAATTTAACGATTTTATATTTTTTTTAAAAAAAAAGAATTTAACAAAAATATATATTTAAAAAAAATTAATTAAAATTCTTTTTGATAACTTTTATTAATATAGTAATTTTATAAATGTTATTGATTATAATATTATTAAAATAGCAAAATTCTCTATATTATTAATTTTTAATTTTTAATTTAAAAAACGTAGAATTTAAAAACTTTTAAAAATCAAAATAAAAAAACCATTAATTATACTAGTATTTAACTCGGCAATAAAAATATAGCTTTTATATTTTTAATTTATATTAAACATGATTTATAATTTATAATTTATAATTTATAATTGCATTGATAATTTAATAACTTAATTTCTTTTTATAATTTTCTTTTATTAAAATAATTTAATAAATTAGCCGCATATAATTTTTAGCCCAAAATTGAATTAATTCCAAATTTTAAAATAAAAAAATATCTTTTAAAAGCAATAATAATTTATTTTAATATTGAATTTTTATAACATTTCAATAAATAGCTTATAGAATTTTTCTATTAATTTTGATAATACATAATAATATTACTTTTTTAATTATTTTAAAAAAAACATTAATTAAATATATATAGTAACATATTAATATTTACACCCCAGATAAAAAGGATAGCTTTATTAATTAGCTTATGGCTAATATAAGCAACTTCTTTATTTTCTTCGGAATTAAACGGAATTTCAATAGCGTTATTATTTTTGGAATTATTATTAATTTCAGCGGCGTAATCGCTGGATTTTTTATAGCCAAGTTTATTGGCAAAGTAAGACTTTTTCTTTTCATTCTAATATAATGGGCTTATTTGAAAAAGAAAACAATAGCGAAAACAAAAGCGATAGTAATATTTAAAAGAATTAAAGCGAAAGCAAAAGCAATAATTATAAAGCTTAACAACATTATATACGAGGAAGCGATTTCTTGGTTAAATCAACTCCAATCGCCTCAAGAGTACTATTAATCGAATTAATGTATTAAATTTACTTTATTAATATTATAGCTATTGCTAGCATATTATTAATATCGCTATTGCAAGCTTACTAGTATTTTAGGGATACTAAAAAACAATTTAATACTATAATTATAATAATTATAAACCAGCAATTTAACTATAAAAAGATACTTAGTATTTTTAGCAAATTAATTAAGCCAATTCTTTAATTCATTAAAAACACCACCAGATTTAAACGACTTAATAATATATTCGCAAAGGCTTTCCAAGGCTTTATTAATAATGCCAGAAAAACTTTTGTTATTATTATGAGCGTTTTTTAAAAGCTTTTTTTATTTTCTATAATTAAAATAATCCTTTTTATTATTAATATTATATTTATTAATATTAATTTTTTTATAAATATTATTAAAATCACTTAGCATTTCCAGTACTTATTTACCGCTATCCCGGCCATTTTTAATAGCTAGCCTATTTTTATTTAAGTCCTTAGAAAAGCTATTACCGGAAAATCGTTAGTCCTTTATTAGCAAATCTCTAATCCTTAAAAATACAAAATCAAGATTAAAATACTTAAAGAAAGCCTAATTGCTGTTTAGCTCTAACAAATATTTATTGCTTAAATTATCGAAAATATTAATAACGAACTTAAAGAATTAAATATTATTGATAACCCATTTCAAAATATCCAGAAACTCTTTAATAGAGATATTATACTCTAAACAATTAATATAAAAGCTATTAAACCTTCTATTAAAAACTTTAACTAGATAAAAAAATCATTATTTTAAAGGCAAAGCTTATTTATATATTTTATCCAATTATTATTTATACTATTTTAAAAAGGTTTTATTTTAAAAATACCGATTAAAAGATATTAATTTAAAAAATCCAAAAACAGAATATGCATAATATTCTGGACTTTAAAATAAAAAAAGTGGCTTAGCTTAAAAAAACCCGAGAAAATAATAAGCATTATTGTTTTTTAATTATTCAATTAAGAAGTTTATTAAATAAAAAATTCTAATAAACTTTAAAGCCAAAATATATAAAGGCCTAATACACTACCGCTTTATTAAGCGCCAACGTTTTTTTAATATAGACCTAATAGCTAGTTAAAAAGCCGCCAGCAAACTAAAAAACTTGATTCTTAACCTTAGTTACTTTTTAGCTATTATACCAACTATATTTAATAGGACCAATAATAATAGTATAGCCTAAAATAAGAGTAATATTTATAAAAAAAATATTATTTATAAAAAAAATAGCATTATTAAGGCTGTTTTATATAATAAATAAGTATTAAATAAATTTATAGCCTTGTTATAATTTATACCAAACTCTAATTATGTAAACTTGCTAAATAAATTATAATAATAGAATAAAACAAATCTAAACTAATAATAAATATCAATATATTTTAAATACTGTAATATAATATTTATAAATCTAGTAAGGTTTTTAACTTATTTTTTAATTTAATAAACCTTATTAACAATTTCTAAATATTCGCTATTTAAAAATTTTGGATTTATCTTTTTAAAAATAATACTAAAAACCTAAAACCTAGCGGCTTTAATTTCGCTTTTTTTCTATTGGAGATTTATTTATAAATTGCTATATATATTAATAAGAAAATCCTTATTAGTAATTAATAAATTAAACATTTATTACCAAACCTAATATATATTAATCTCTTTCTTTATTATAATACTACTATTTTTTAATTTAACATCTATAATATCTATAACCCTTTTTATCTATATTATAATAATAATTCCAAATCCTTTATTTTCTTATTATTTATTAACGACCTCTAAAATCGCTTTATAATTTTTTTTAATTGGAGACTTTAACTTTTATTATTCTCTTTAAAACCTTATTACCACCTTTATTTAGTATATTTATATTAAAACCCTATTAAAGATTATTAAAAAATACTAATATAATTTACTAATCCCTAAAAATACCATTATCTTTAATACTAAGAATGCCAAAATATATATCGATTTGTTTTCTTTTAACCCGCTAAATTACCGATTCGCTTATTATATATAAAATAAAGAAAGGCCTGGATTTCCAATTGGACTATAAATCTATTAAAACATAGTGATAATTAAAAATTAATAAAAAATTAAGAAGTCTTTAATAAATATAGAAATATATTAACCTTATAACTTTTAAAACACTCTTAATTTAATTATTATTATTTAGCAATAATGGGTTTTAATTTGATTTTAAAAGATAAATAAATAAAAGAATATAAAACTTTTTAAATATTATAAATATAGCTATAGCTAAAACAGTCTTTTAGATTAAATAGCCTAAATGGTATAAAATATAATAAAACTAAAAATATAAAAAAGTGGTAAAAGATTATAAAAGGATATATTAGATAATATTAATAGGTTTGCCGGCGTATTTTCGGACTATAAAAAATAAAAATAAAACTATCTCAAAAGCTAAAACCATTTATTAAAGGAAAATAATTTATAAATTTATAAGCGATATAACGATTGTATAATTACTAACATACTAGATAAGGCTTTATAACTATATATCTACTAATGTTTTATAGTTTTCGTTTTTAAGGTTTACTAATATACCACAAATAATAGACTTTTGTAATAATTGCAAAATTTTAAAAATACAAATATTCCCTTTTTTTAAAAAAAAACTATTTTTTTTAATATAGCCAATATTAAATATCCACCAAAACTTCTTATAAATATTATTTATTAAAATTAGGAAATAAAGCAAATAATTAAAAAAAAATTAAAGCCTTAAAGCTATTAAATATCCTTTTTTTTATTTGGAAAAGAATATTGCTAATTATTATTAAGGATATTTAAAAACTATACAAAATATATATAAATTTGGGATATTATTTAAACTATTTTTAAAACAAATATAAATAGTGGTATTTTATAAACCAAAAAAAACCAGATTATATTATATTAATAAATTACTAATTAGTCGCCCTTTTAATTATCTTTAATAAAGAACTCGAAAAACTTGCAGCCTTTATTTTTATTAGTATAATTAAAATTAACCACTTTTTTTTAAAAATACTAAATAAAAGAAAAAAGAAACGGCAATACCTATTTAGCCTTAAAGCTTCTTATAAGCCAGATTTATAAAATTTAGAATATTAAGCCCGGCTATATTTGTTTAGTTCTTAATTTTAATATAGCCGAAGTTTTTAATAATATTTTTATAATTGCCTTATTTATATTTTATATAATAAAGGCATTTTTAACCAATTTTGAAAATAGACTTAAAGCTTTTTTATTAATAAAAAACCCATTTTTATATTTATTAATAAGAAATCAGAGATATTTAATATAATTATTAATATTTTTTAGAAATCCCTAATATTCTTTATTTTGTTTTTCTTTTTTAATTTTAAATTCCTTAATATTTGCAATCCTAATTATAAAAAAGCGAGCATTATAGGCTTTATTAATAATATTAATATCCTAGTTTAAGGCCTTATAATTAAAAATAATATTATTATTTCAAACAGGATTTATAATAGGTATTTGAAATAAGCCAGTAAATACAAAGCCAAGTTTGTTTTAGAAAAATATAAATTTATATTTTTTTTTAATACCAGCATTTCTTTAATATAAAATCGGGGATATAATTAAAAGATATTAATATTTTTTTATTAGTATTAGAAAGAATACAAATATTTGGCTTTTAATTAAATTGCAAAGTTAAATAAAATAAGCATTATAAATATAAGTCCTAGTATTTATTTTTTTAATTTTAGGCTATTAAATATCTTATTGTATTTATTTAAGAGCATTATTAAGATATTTTGATATAATTTATATTATTATTGCCAATGCTATTGTAATTTATAAAAGTCTAATTATATATTATATTATCAAAGATAAAAAAACTAGATTATTTATAGTTAAATTATTAATAATAAAGCAAAATAATATACTCTAAGTTTTTATTAAAGGCTTTAGAGCAATTCTAATACTGCTATTTAAAACCGAAACTGGTATTTTATTATTACTAATCTATTTTAAATCCCTTATTATTACCAGATATTTTAAGACCGAACTATATTATTATAAACTTATTACAAATACTATACAATATATTTTTTTAATGTTTTTTAGACTAGTAAAAAATTGTTTTTAAAAACCGCTATTATTACTATTTATTAAAACCTAATTATATTAAATAGCAAGCCTCGATTCTAATATAAATAAGGATCTAGTTATTGTTTTCCAAAAATAATAAAAAACCCATTTATTTGAAATAACTAATAATATAATTAAGAGTTTTATAGTTAAATACGTTTATTATAATTAATAAAAACAATGGAATAGATATTAAAAATCCATTTATAAAAAGAACTGTATTCCCGTTTATAAGAAAGATAGCGTTTTTTTCGATTATAAGTCTCTTTTTAATAGGCTCCCTAATATATAATGCTTTTTAATAATCCAAATTTATACCGAGTATATTAGACTTAATAGTTTCCTGGCTTATTAAAGAGTCCTTAATACAATGCCGGAATATTTTTATAGCTTTATCCGCCAAACTTTAAAATATATTCTCTTTTTTTATCCGAAATATAATATAAAGAAAATAGTTTATTTAAAGATTTAATCTAATAATTACAATAATATTATAAATACTAAAAAGAAGACTAATTTTAGCTATAAAATGGCTATTTAAATAAAATCTATTAAAATAATATAAACTCGCCAATTTTATATTAAAGGCTATTAAAAACAATAAACCTTTATAATATTATAATTATTAATATTAAGTTTTAGTCGCAAATTAATTATAAACATATTCTATTCTAAATGCTATTATTCGGGGTTTAATTAGCTAATAATTATTATAGCTATCTAAAAAACAGAAAAAAAAAGAAAAAGAAAAAGAAACAATGCCATTTTCTATTACTCGAGCTAGAATAACTTTAATATTATACCAGAATACCTTTATTATTAAACCGCCTTTATTTTATATATGTTTTTAAAGATATATTCTTAGTCTTTTTTATTATAATTCCTATTACGCTTTAAATACTTAATCCAGGCTTTTATCTAATCTATCTCTCATTATATTACTAGCTATTTAATAGCTTATTACTATTGCAATTTGGTTTTTTCCAAATCCTTTTTAAAATGAAGATTATTTTTTTACTTTTTTAGTATAGCCTTATAAATTATAGTAGTCTACTAGACTGCTAATAGAAAATAATAGGCTATTATTAATTTACGCCAATTAGTATTATTAAAAATAAATAAAAAGCCATCTATTATTATATAAGGCTTTTTTTAATAAGTGTAATTAATATATTTCTGGTTTATAATAATAGCTAAAAAATATATATTATTTTAATAAAATATAAGCTTTTTAATATACTTTATATAGGATATCTAATATAAAAACCCTATTTCCTTCATAGATTTAAACCCAGACTTTTAAATATTTATAAATCGCCGCTTTTTTTTGGAATCTTATAGCGGTTTTTATTTCTTATTTGTTTATTAATGGCGTAATAAAAATACTCGATTTAATAGTAATTGGTTTTAAAAATAAAGATATTAAATTTAAAAACTTAAATTATATTAAAATTTAGTTATAATCCTATTAATAAAAGAAACACTTATATTAGTTTAAAAAAACGGCCTTCTATTCTTATTATTTATAATACCATGATTATCGCTATTATTATTATTGCTAATATTTAATAATTTATAGGAATTTTATTAATAATTTAAAAAAGCAATAGAAACTGGCTTAATACCTTATATTATAAAAAAGGCTAAATAAGAAAGCCGGTTATAAGGGTTTATAAGAGTTTGGCTATTTTATAGTAATTTATAACTATGCAATTTAGAAACTAAAATCAGAGTTAAAGCTATTAAATTAAGAGTCTTGATTAATAAACCTTAATTAACTTTACCAATATTAGAAAACTTATTATTAAAAAACGTTTTATTAAGCTTTGGAAATATATTAGTACTATTCTAATATTTAACCAATAAAAGTATATCTTATATTAATAATAATGGCACCTTTTTAAAATCGGATTAAGATATAAAAGTAAAAATAATAAAATATATAAAATAATAAATAAAGGATTAAAAAGCCTTATTTATAAAAGCAATATTAATATTGCTTTAAAATATAACCAGTAATAATATATTTTATAATTAAATAAAAGAAGTAATAAAACCTTAAAAAGTTTTTCCAATCGACTTTAATAATAATAACTGTTTTTCATATATTATCTACTATTTTAGATTAAAGCCTAGCTTTATATTCTTAATTTTTAATATAAATATAAATACTAAAATAATATTAGCGTCTATTTAAAATATATTTAATAATAATACACCTTATTATATATTGGAAAAACTAAAAGCATTATAATCTAGCTTAATCTAAATAGTATCGAGGTTATTAAAGATTTTAGTATTTTTAATAACCTTAACTTTATTTTCCAGGTTTTTAAAATACTATCAATAACCCTCTAGACTAAATATAGCAATAATATATTTTAATACAAAATAAGATTATTAAAGTCTTTAAATTAAAATTAATAAAAAGCCTTAATAAACTCGTTTAGATATACCTTATTATTAAAAGCCAAGTATAATTTAAAGCCTTTAAATAAAGAAAGCTTAAACCTAGGAATATTAAAATGATTATATTTGGGGCTAAATAACCGCTTTTGTTTTTTTAAATCCACAATCTTTTAAGAAATAATACACAGGCTAAAAGGCTTTTTAAAAATAGAACACCACTTTTTTATCGGCTTTATTTTTAATTCAGGCTTAGCCTCTAGCTCCAAAAATTACTTGAATACCAGTTCTTTAATAAAACGCCGATTAGCCGCTAGCTATATCTTAATTAGCTGGCTAGCGGGATTATGATCGTTATTATTATTAATTTTGTTAAACCTTATTAATAATTTAACCAATAAACCTAATAATTTAATAACGACTAATAATAGTTAGTTAAGCAATTTATACCAAATCTATATTAGCAAACCTATTATAACGCTTTTTATATTTATCAATAAGCCTTTTTGGGTTTTTGTTTTTTAATTCTTAAAAAAATCCGGAATTAGGCAAATTATTAAACTCGTTTTTAAAGCCAATATATTATTATTTACACCATTTTCTCTTTGTTCCTTTTTTTTTCACTTTTTTTTTCTTTTGTTTTCTTTGTATTTTAATAGGATAGCTAGTTTATATATTAATAAATTAAACCTTTTAAAATGGCACTATTAGACTAATGGTATAGGCAATTTACCTTAGATAGGCTATTAGCTGCTACCTTTATAAGGTTTATTGGATTTTTAGGTTATGGTATAATAGGCGATCAGGATAATTAATTCAGTTTTAAAAAAGCTTTTTTTTAATAAGACGAGAATGAGAATCAGTTAAGGACTTAATTCAAAAAGATATAAAGATATAGAAGTTATAGTAATAGGAGACAATATATAAGATATATCTAAGTCTAGATAATGCTATTTAGAGTTTATAATAATATATATTCTTAAAACTCCGTCCGCATTATTATAATAATATACTAATACAATAATAGTTAAGGCAATAATACAGTCTCCGGTCTTTTTAAATTATACCAAAAGGCTTTCATTTATCTTCATCCATTTATTAGGTTTTTTTAAAAGCTATTTAATTATAGCTCGATAATATAATTTATAAGGCTTGCTAAAAAGGTTCTAATATAACCCGGATAATAGGTTTTTTTTGCAATTGGTTTTTTATTATAAATTTAAAATATATATATAATAGACGCTAATTATATATCTTGTTAATTAAATAGATCGGACAATAAGATGAGTATAAAAAAAATATAAAGCTTTATTTTTTAAAAAAAAACCGAAGTTATATATCAAGCGTTAATTGGCAAGAAAAAGAATTAATATAGTTCTTTTTTTTAAAAAAAATGGCGAATAAAATAAACGCTATTGCAAAAATTGCAAAATTTAAACTTATCAATTTTATTTTATTAAAATTGCTTTCTGGCTTTAATAATAAAAGCATAGTTTTTGCTATTGGCAATTAATATATACTATTTTTAAGCATTTTTCTTTAAATTTTTATTATAATACCAATCAATATAAAAATATTAATCATAATAGTATAATTATTGTAAAAAGCTTAATTGAAATAAAAAAATAAAATTTTATTACTATAAATATTGGTATAAGATTTATTAGCAAATACCAATTTATATTGAAATTTGCAAAGCTTATTTTAAATAAAACGGACAATAGTATTTTTGCCTTAAATAAAAATAAAACTTTTAATAATATATATGAAATTAAAACTAATACCAAATTTTATATACCTTTTTTTAAATGGTTTTATAAGTTTTTGGCGGTATTATATTTATTACAAAAAAACATTATTAAAAAGGCATTTAAATAAAAGATTAATAGCTTTGGCTTTGGCCTTTTTATATTTTTTTGTGTTTTTAATATTTAAGAGAGCGTTTTTGCCTTGGCCGATTTTTTTTTAAAAAATTTACTATTAAATTTATTAATTTAATTTTTAATTGATATAGCAAAAAATATAAATTCCAAATCGGTTTTTGGAATACCAAATTTAGCGGAGAATACGCTATTTTTATTAATAATTTTAAAAGCAGAAGCAATGCCAATATATTTGGAGATAATCTTTTAATAATAAATTTTAACTTTTTTTATTAAAGCAGATTTTTATATTGCGGAATTAAATTTTATAATTGGTTTTTAATAATATTAAAAACGCTTTTTTGGTTTTTTTATTATTAAATATATTGGCGAATATGAAAATAAAAGCAATCAATTGGAAAAAAAAGAAAAATAATATTATTATAAAAGCTTTTATTTAGCTTTTAAAAACAATTGGTAAAATAACTTTTAAATTGGCCGGATAAATTATAGAAAAACCCTTTGTCACGGTATTGACTTGCCTTAATGCCTCAGGCACGCATGTGCCCGGCACGTGACAACCGGTACTTTTTAGCGCCGTAAACTTTTCAAAGGATTTTTATAATTCTATCCGGCTGGAGAATTTCCTTTTTTAGCTTATAATATTAGTTTATTTTAACCTTTGCCTTAATTTTATTTTGCGCCGAAATAATTTATAAGCTTTTTTTATTAATTAATTTAAAAATTCCGAATATTTTTAAATTTTTGCGATTCCAAATATAATTTTTTATTTTATAATAATAGCGCGTGGCGCAAATTATAATTTAAACTTTAATTTCGATGTTTAATAATTTTAATGTTTTTAATTTTGCCAGTACTATTTGCGCAAATTTATTTTTATCAATTCCAATTCTGCTTTTGTATTTAATTTAAAGCCCTGAAATTTTAATTAATACCATAAATACTATTGCAAATTATATAGCAATTGGTGCAATTATTTTAAAAAATGTATTTTTGTTTAGATTATTAAACGAATTAATAAAATATATTTGCTTATTATTAAATTAATTTAAAAATTCGCTAAAAAACTTCTTATTTGCATTGCGAATAAAATTAAATAATTTTAAGATATTTTTATTATATTTAATATTTTTTTGCAATATATTAATAGCAAAATTAATAATAAGAATTGTAAATTAAAATAGCAAAATAAAAGCATTGTTGCTTTTTATCTTTGTTTTAAAAAATTAAACCAATATTACTAATACCAAATTGCAAATTAGAAATTATAAATTAAAAAATATTAAAAAATATTAAACAAATAGATTAAAAATAATACCTGCTTACGCCTATATTTAGTTTTTCGCCCCGTGCTTTTCCCGGAAAATTAAAAATTTTAAAAAGTTTTTTAAAACTAAAATACAATTATTTAAGCGTTAAAAAGCATTTTTAAATTAAACTTCTAAAATTTAATGCATTATAGCTATTAATAAAAACGTTTTTAATTCGAAATATAAAAGAATTTAATATATTATTAGCCAATTGGAAAAATACTGCAAAATTTAGTATAAAATTTTATTTAAACAAATTATTAATAATTTTATTAATAATAAAAAATAGCTTTAAAAAATTTTAAATATATTTCTTAATATTTTAAAAAACGATTATAATTTTAAATAATATTAGAAGAATCTAATAGTATTTTTATATTTTAAAGCAAAGCAATATAAGTTTTGCTGCTTTTTAGTTTAATTACAGCTATATAGCAAATTAGGTTTAGCTTATTTTAAAGCTAAAAATAACCGGACTTTGTATTAGAGTTTTAAATAGTTTGGCTAATAAAATTAAGTTTTTAAATAAAATATTTAATTTTGCTATTTATCATAAATAAATTAAATGTTTTTAAAATATTAATAAATATATTGAAAAAGAATATATTGAAAAAATACCAATTTAATATTAAAATTGCTAAAGATAAAAAATTTAAAAAAGATTTAAACAATATTTTATCTATTAAAAAACTAAATATTATATTAAAATATGCTTTTTGTATAAATATTGGCCAATATTAGTATATTTGTTTTATTTTAAAAATAGCATTTTTATTAAAAATCCCAATATTATTTTAAAATAATTAGAAAAGAGGGCAATTTTTAAATTAAAATTTTTTATATTTTCTAAATTGGCATTCTTTAAATTAAATGGACCAATTTTTAAATTAATGTTTTTTATATTAAATAAGCCAATTTTTAAATAGATATTTTTCGTGTTTTTTGAACCGGCATTTTTTATATTAAATAAACTAATTTCTAAACACATATTTTTTATATTTTATACATTTATTAAATCTGCTTATTTTTGTATTTTTTTAATTATAAAAAATAATAATAAAAAATTAATATATTTAATGTTTTCGTTTTTTTGAAATTAATTAAATTTTTATTTTAAAGCGAAATTTTGATATTATTAAACCAAATCCGAATCTAAAAAAATCCGAATTAAAAGCCTATATAATATACAGTAGTTTTTCGAACTTTGTTTATTTCGCTAAAAAACAAAACGAAAAAAATTGGTATTATTATTAGAAAAATAGAAAAGGCATTATTTCCATTATTAAATGCATTTATTTATACTTTCTAGCCAATATTAAGTATTTATTAATTTAAGCAAAATATAAATAATATTAAAATAAATGCTATAATTAATTTTATTATATTTGCCTATTAAAACGAAATTCAATATATAAAACTTATTTAAAAGAAATTAAACAATATTTCAAAATTAAAAAAACTATATATATACAAAATAGAATTTTTAAAATTGCCAGATTTTGTATAAGTTTTTTTTATTGGCCAAAGGCATTCAAATAAACTGTGCTTTTTATTTTTATTAATACATAATAATTTCTTGGCTTTTTGCTATTTTAAATAAAATATTTATAGCTTTTAAAATATAAATAAATTAAGCAAAATAATCGGAAAATATATTGCTAAATTTATAAAAAGAAAATTTAGTATAAGCGATAAAGAAATTCAAAACAAGCTTTTTAAATAGCTTTAAAATATATTAAATGCTTTCCTTTTCAAAAAAGCAAATAAATTGCCTTTCAAATAATTTTGAAATTATAAAATTAAATTGCTATTTGAAATAAAATTATTTTATTATAAAAACCGCCTTTTCTTATTAGAAATAATTAAAATATATTAGAAAATAGCTTAATAAGCAGTTGTTTTATAAATTTATTTGAAAATTAAAATCCAAATATATAGCGCCGCTAATACTAGCGGCCAAATTAAAAAAGAAATTAAAATATATTAAAATTATAAAGGTCTAAATAATATTATTCTTAACACTTGCTATTTTCTGCCTTTAATTAAAAAAATCCTAAATATTTTATATAAAGCCAAAATTTATATTAAATTCAATATTATTGCTGTATTTAATAAATTAAAAATAGCGAAAGACAAAACAAATAGCATTTATTATTCGTTTTGGTTTTTTTAAATTATTAATTATACCATTTGAATTTTATAATATTTTCGTTTGTTTTTAATATTATATTAATAATGTTTTATTTAATTTGCTAAATAAAATACATATATTTTTTTAAATAATATTCTAATTGTTTTAAATAATGGGAAAAAATATAAAAATATATCCGGGAAATGGTTTACCGTTTTAAAAATATAGGCTTTTATATTAATATTTTTAAATCTAAATTTAAAATTATTTGCATTAAATACCTGGATTTCTATATCATATTAAATAGTATAGAAATAAATTCAAATAAAATGCTTTTTATTTTAATTTAAAGATTATTTACTTATATTAAAAAACTTTGGAAATTTGTGGAATTTGCTAATTTTTATAAAAAAAAACAGAATTTCTTTAAAATAGCCAAGCGATTAAAAAATTTAATTCAAAAAAAAAGTAAAATATATATAGAAAAGAATTTAGCAAAATGCTTTTAATAAATTTAAGCAAGCATTTATTTCTGCTTTAATTCTGGCTTTTTTTTATTATAGCAAATATATAATTTTGAAAACAAATGCTTTAGACTATGCTTTAAAAAAAAAAAAATAGCGTTTTATGCCCCGTGGTTTATTTGTTAAAAATCTATAATCCTGCTAAATGCAATTATAAAAGTTATGATAAAAGAATTTTGGCTATAATTAAATATTCGAAAAAATAAAATTAGAAATTCAAAAACTATTGAAGAAAATTGAAATTTAAATTCATTATAATAATAAAACATATTTTATAATAATAAAACAGCTAAATTAAAAACAAATCCGCTAGTCCGAACTTTTTTCCAATTTTAATTTTAAAATTATTTATAGGCCAAAATCCCAAGCAATTAAATTAAATATATTAAATAGGCTTTCAAAGGTTTAATTCGAATATATTAAAAATAAAAATCTGCAATATAAATTAAAAATATTGCTATTAAAGTTATTTTTTTTATTTAAAGCCTTGCATAATTTAATTAAGAAAAATCTATTTTGCTCTAATATTAATTTCAAATGTTAAAAGAAATTTAAAGAAATTTATTAAAACATTTATTAAATAAATCTATAAACTATTGAATATTGCAATAATTGCATTGGCAGCTTTAAAAAATAAAAATTTTAAAGTCTGGCGAAAACAATTACATTGAAATTTTAAAAAATAAATTTTTAAATTTTTTATTTTAAAAGAAAGAATTATATTAATAGGCTTAAAAAATCAAATATAAATATCCCCTAATATATTTCATTTGGCAATTTAAATTATTTATAAATATTATTTAATAGCCTTAATTAAACATTTAGAAAAAATCAAAATTTTAGCCAATATTAGCCAGTATTATTAATGGCTAAAAATATTAAAAAATATTAAAAAATATATTAAGAAATATAAATTTTGTAATAAACTTAAAGCATTTAGATTAGTATCTCTAAAATATTTGCAATTTCTATTAATATTATTTAAGGCTTGGTGGCAGAGTTTGCGTTAAATAAACGAATTTTTAAAATTATAAAAATAATATTTTATTTTCCAAATTATAAATATCATCTTTAAATAGATATAGAATTTGTTTAGCCCTATTTTTTGAATATATTAGCTATTTAAAAGCAATGCTTTTACAAAGCAAATATAATAGCAAATTTTATAAAAAGAATTTATATTTAATTAAAAGCTTTAATTTAGCAATTTATTAATAAAAAAATAAAAAAATAAAAATTAATGTTGTTTAAAAGCTTTAATATTTAAAAAAGGCCAATTGGTATATATTAATATTAAAAATATAAAAAGAGAAATTATAAAAAAAAAGGAAAATAGACCGGACTCTGGCTAATAAGTAAAATTTATTAAAGGGCATGCAATTTGGAATTTTTAAAAAGCATAAACTTTTTTTTAATATTTTATATATCCCTTTTTAAATTAAAGCCAAAATTGAAAAACCTATTTAATTAGAACAAAATTAATAAAATAAAAAGCAAAAATATTAAAAACTGGATATTAAAAACAAATCCAAAACATAATGGAGAAATAGGAATTTAATAGCGTTTTAAATATTTATAATTAAAATTTAAAACCGGATTAAGAATTTATATATTAAATCAAATAGAAAAATTACAAATCAAATTGGCAGCCAAAGGCAGATTTGTATAAATATAAAATATATTTATAAAATTGATATTAGCAGTATTAAAATAAATTTAATTTATTGGGTTTTTTAATTAAATGGGCTTTATAGTATAGCAAAAATATAGTATAGCCATTTATATTTATAGTATAGCCAAATAGCATAGCATAATTAAACGGTATAGCATAGCCAAATAATATAATATAGCTAGCCGCCGCAATTATAGTATAAGGCTTTTTTAAAAAAAAGACTATAAAAGGAATTATTGGCATTTGAAGCTATAATAAAAAAGAATTACGTGGTTTTTATAAATAGAAATATAGATATTTTATAATTAAAAAATTACAAATATTTAAAAATAAAAAATGATTTTCAATGCTATTTGGAATAAATAGCAATTTAAACCGGAGATATTGTTATAGTATTAATTTGCTTTAGTACCTTAGGCATGCATATGCCCGGCACGTGACCCCCGGTATTTTTTAGCGCCGTAGAGTTTTAAAGGGATTTTTATAGTCCCATCCGGCTAAAGAGCTTTCCTTTTTAGCTTATAATATCAGTCTATTTTAACCCCTGCCTCGACCCCTGCCCTGCGCCGTAACATCCTTTTATCAATTTTAATTAATTTTGTAAAATAGTATAATATTATTGGCAAAGAAATAAATATAAAAACACTCTTGTATTGATTTTAATTATTTTGCAATAAATTATAATATTAAAAGAAAAAGAAATTTGCCAAGCTATAAAATTTTTATTAGGATAATATTAAAAAATTATTTAGAAGCTTACGCAATCCCGGGTTTATAATTTATTGGAAATAAATGGATATAAAGGTATAAAATAAAGATGTAAAAAACATTGTATTATATTTAAAAAATTTAGAATAGCTAGAAAGTCCGAAATAAGAATATTTTTACTATACGGACGCTAATCTCCTTTTGGTCTAGCTACATGTGATGGCTACTCTACGGTGGCTGCTATTGCATTTATGTTTTAATATAATAGTATAATTAAAATTCTTCCTAAATAGCATTAAGCTAATTTTATATACCAGTTAAATTTTAAAAATATTAAAAATCGCTTAACGTAATAAATAAAATATAAAACTTAAAAATTATAAAATTATAAAAATTTTATTAGGTTTTTATAATTTCCGCTATTTATTTTCTAGTTTCCTTATTTTTTTAATATTCCTAATTACTTTTTTTATTCAAAAATCTCTTTTTTTATAATTTTTAATTTCAAACTAGCCAATATTTTAAAAACAGTATCAAACCTTAAAATTATTATCAATTTTTTAATTTGCTTAATAATAAGTTTATTAAATACGGCTAAATCTTCTTTATTATTTAATACTATTTTTAAAAATACTGTACTAATATTTAAATTTTAATAAATTATGTTTTTAATTTTTTTAATTATCGGTTAATATTGGCTATAAAAAAACTTCATTTTATTTTTATATTAATTACCTACTATAATATTTTTTTCCCTAAAATTTTATTATTTATGCATTTTAACTACTATTCGCCGTTTTAAGCTAATTACAAAATTTTAAAAATCAATTAACAATCACGTGGCATTATTACAAAGCTTTAAAAATCTAAATTTTTACATTATAATAAACGGCAAAAAACACTTAAATTAAAACTTATTTATTTTCTAATTACGTTTCTAAAACACCCTTCCCAAAATTTAAACTCTGTTACCCAAAAAGCCTAAAAAAATATATTGCAAAATACCTGGCTTTTAGCAAATAAATAGTCGAAATAATAAATAACCATTAAAATAACCGCTTAGCGCTAACCTTAGCACCCCGTTAGCCTTATTTTACTCGGATATAACCATTTTGAAAACCACCCATATAAACTAAAAAAGTATAGGATACATAGCACTATACCCAGCATTAAATTTAGCTAGCCAAACCAATATTATTCTATTTTCCTGCCCTTCTACAGCTCAATACACTAGGTCCGGAGAAAAAGCCTCAATCGTAATTTATGCTCTATCTTTCATATCCCTCTTCCCAACGGTATTTATCGAGATTCATGCCCAGCCAATGACACAGGGTACCATAAACGGGAAATCCATATTCCTCCCAAGAGTTATCTCTCTTGGCTTGGCGTTTCATTATCTCGGCAATGCTCCAAAAAATGGCCTTTAAAAATTTGTAAAAATAGTTCATATCCTCTTCAGGTATATCGTCATAGTGATCCCAATCGATTACTGAATCGATAACCACAAAAATATATTCATCTTGAACGAACTGGAGACCTATATGCTTGAGTTGGGGCATTTTCGGCATCGCGGCGGCAACATTGTTCCACGCACTTGGGATGTGTTTGATTTCTTCGTAGTCTGGGACCACATCCTGCAACTCGGTAGCCAAATCGGTAGCTTCAGGGGCCATGGTATTCAATAGTCTCATACTCTTGGTTTTGAAAGTCTCCAAGGTATTTCGATGGCGCCTGAAGAAGTCCAATAAACTGAGGTCGGGCGCCTGGCCGAATTCTAGCTTGAAATGCTTGAGCTTTGGCAACAATATCTTTTCGAGCAGTTCCTCGACAACAGGAAGCGGATCTTGATACAGCACACAGGAAGCCCCATTGCCCCCAAGCTCCATTCCTATCTCCAGCGACTCCAGCCTAGCCAAATTGGTAACGACTGCCAAGAAATCGAGAACGCAGCGGTAGTCTGGGTCTTCCGGGATGAGGATATCGCCATCCTCAAACTCTTTAGGAAAGTCTAGGGTGACTCGAAGAGAGGTCAAGTTCTCGAAAGGACGTTGGATGCATTGAGAACCGCGAGAGTGAAACACGTTTGCCAATGTCAGAGGCGAACTGTTCCATTCCAACCAAGAAATTCCATGGATTGCCACTTCGGTGGGTTTCCGCTGAATACTGCCAAGGACCACTAGCAGGATTACCAAGGGGGAAAATGACGGTCTGCCATCTATGAACCAAGGCTTCTCTTGATTGTAGTGAGCTAGGCCAGGGTTGGTCAGTCCAGTCTCTTCTGAAAGTTTCCTGAAGAACGGCCAGTGGTCGCCATATGTCCCCAGGCTTGGGACATCAAATGATTCGTAGCCGCTATAGATGAATCTCTGCCAATCCATCGCTTTCACGCTCTTCAGCTTTGGAAATGACCGGAGACACTGAGCTAGCGCTCTGGCTGCGACTCCCCGTTCGATACAGTCTTGCTGAGCGACAATGAGGGACTTGAGGTAAGCCAGGGCTTGTGCGTCTGGAAGCTTGGGATATTTCACAAACTCGGGGTCTCGCTTGTTCGGGTTTTTGGCGACTCTCTCTCGGTAGGTGTCAATCGAGGCAGTGATCCACTCGGCGTTAAGGACGTCCAGATGCACCCAGACAGTCTCCACGTGTCTAGCCAGATGGCTTGCAGTAGCGATGGAGCGGAATTTGGCCAAGGATTCAGGCAAGAACATGACGAGAACTTCTTTGAAGAGGAATTCTGACGCAACGCCAGCCAGGCGGCGACTGGCAAGGCGAGTACTTTTGAGTATATGGAAGTCGAGGTATGAGAAAATCTTCAGGAGCAGCTCGTCGGGTACTGGGGCCTCTCTGGTCCTGGAAGCGCTTGCGGAGATCGCCCTGGTGGTCGCCATCTTTGCGACTTGGAGAGGAATTATCAGTTGTCAAAAATAGTGAGCTTGGAGGTCGATAGAATGGGTGTGCCTGTGGCGCACACAGTATGCGATTTGGGGAGGAATTGTCAGTTGTCAAACGCGCGAAGCGTGAAGTTCACCAGCAACGCGTAAAGCACCCAAGTTTAATCAGCAATCACGTGATGTGTTTAGTCAGCCCCACGATCAGGGGACTCTACAAACACGACATTTCAGATTCACGGCATCCACCAAGACAACAAACATATCTCGGATCTTTTTTACATTGCGACTTTTGCTACAACTGCTTAACGATACCATACTAGGAGACAAGGAGTCGAATACCTTCGGCCCGAGAAAGCAACATTGTGAATGAATCGCCTCAGGGACCGGTTTTGCAACGCCAGACTCCGACCATCCTCCAACTGCTAGCAACAAGTTGGTCCGCCAAAGCTGTCTTCGAATGTCCCAAGGGACAAGAAGCCGAGGAAACCGATTTGGTACGCTTTGTAGACCTGGTCGACACATGGCGTGTCTGGGATGCACAATCCATTATCCATGAGCCCTGGAATCTGTCGTCTAACGCCATTTCTATGTCCACACCGGCGTCAGAATGAACACAATCGGAGAGTCCTTTCGCTGAGAGATTGTCACTGAGAACGATCTGGAACGAGCGAGTACTATGCCTCGCCATCCAGTAAATTCCTGACACAATTGATTTTGTATTTCCTACAATGATACTGTGATTTCAAATTACAGTTATTTCTCCTCATCACTAGGTTTTCTGCTAATTATTTGAGTCATTCCTAGGTAGTTAATTTTTTCTGAATTATTTGAATTTGTCCGAGTTACTCGAACTTCCCTGAGTTACTCGAATTTCTCTGAGTGACTTGGACTAGTCTGAATTACCCGGACTTCTCCAAATTATTTGTGTTTCTCTAAACGATTTGGATTATAGCCAAGTGACCAAGTCGCAAACCTTTACGTGTCTGAGTGTGTCAGGAATTTACTGGGTCACGAGTGTGCATACCTTCTTGAAAGTCCGCAAAAAGAGGTGAACGATGTCACGACATAGACCCTAGTTCTTGGTAAAGGTCAAAGGTGAGAGTCATTGTTATGATTTGAACTAAAGAGAGAAGGGCTACGGAAGTGGAGCTGCCTTTTAAGAAGGCAGATCATTTGGCACTAGAGCTCCGCTCAGCTTAGCGCCTCAGCCTTGGCCCAGGAAGTTCCGACTTTCAAGAGACGCAGATGATATCTGTGCAAGATGAGGTTGGTTGAGGCTCTTGGAATTCTGCGGCTGACTGTGCTTGTAGTCGAGAAGAACGAGACCGATGTTGTCCACCCTCGTAGAGGTATCTTTGATGTCTGTCGAGTGGCGGGCGTTCATTCGGTGTTGGGCCTCAATTACCTCGACAGGGCTGTGACAAACGATCTTTCCAGGAGCCGAATTGAACTATCGAATCCACCAAATCTGTGCCAATGCGTTCCAGGGGACCCTCATTTTCGTGTAAACCACCTGGCAGGAGGGATGGCGAAGTAGTGACGACATCGGGAAACAAGATATCCTTCGCGAAGTTGATGTAAATTCTGGGCCGGGAAACGCGCGACTGCACCACAACTTTGGCCAGGCGTTCAAGCGCTACACGGTCGAGAAGTTGATTTTGGATGTTGCTGTGCTGCTATCGTGAAACTAGAAGCAAAGGTTGTAACATGCAGAAAGGAGACTTCGGTCTCAAAGGGAACGCTGCTCGTATGGCCGGTTACGTTGGTGGGATTTTGACCGATTACTGGGCTACGAACTGGGTAAGTCAGCTTTGGACGCGATCGAAATTGTTCCCGGAAAGATCACTCACTGACGATTTACAGGGAGCCCCATACAAGTACGGTGTGGTCGTTGAGTCAAAGTCCTTCGCGGATGCCGACCTCGTCATCATCAAGGCGCTGAAGCGTCTGACATGGCTCGCGACTGGCATTCCTGGACATCATCTCTTGGGCGACCAAGATGGAATTGTCCCGTACCCACTGGCTTCGGATTTCGTCACACTCATCGGCACTCCTGCGGGCACGAAGGTTCGCCATGGCCGTGATATGATCATCTCGCACAGATTCGAGGTCGAAAGCCTTCAGATGCGGCAACTTGGGTGTTTTCGCGACCACATTTGCCCAGGCGCTAGGGATACTCTTCGCGAGTTGCAGAAGGGGCGAGCCGTCCCGCTGGGCCCGCTTCAAGTTGATTTGTCCATTGGACAACACCAACTCCCTAGGGACTGGTCGCACAGGCTGGCTAGGGACCATCCTTTCATCTCCGAGCCTGAGCAAGTATTGATCGTCTTCGTTGATGTCAGGCATGGTGTCGATCGAATTCTCCAGCGTCATGGTTCCGATACTCACCTTCTCCAAAGTGCTGGCGTGGCGCTCCAGGAAGTTGATCAAGGAGCGGTCATCAGTATCGCCGGCAGAGAGGTGTAAGTTGCTGAGCCTCGGAAGCTGTAGCATGTTCAGGAGGTTTGTGACAGGGGGGTTTGATTTCGGAAAACCCACGATCTCAGCGTACCCGGCCAATCTGCTTCGAGTGCGGATCTCCAATTTGGACAAACCAGGAGCAGAGGCCAAGAACTTGAAGACCGGCTCCCAGTGCGCTTCTGGAGGAGCCATGAAGCTGGGCATCTCCAGTGTAACTTGAAGCGACTCCAGCTGTTCAAAGATTCGAGGGATGATGTTTCCAGATTCAACCATCGCAGCCAACGGTCTCTGAACACCAGTCCAATGTCTCCAGGGGATGGTGGTGATCGAAAGAGTCTTCAACTTCTGCTCCAGTCTTCCGAGGGCAGAGAAAAGGTAGACGAATAGAGGCTCGAAGACCGGAGCTGGTAGTATCAGTTCCGAATCGGTACTTTCTTCATGTCGAAAGATTACACCAGGTCGTAGTAGATACTCCTTGACAATGGGCGAGAAGTAGTTGGAAATCTTGTTCTGAACATCCGCGTACTCCACGTTCGCTATTTGCTCTTCCCAGTCGCGCATTTGAATGCTACTCAGCTTGGGCATATTCTTGAGACCATTGGTCAACACCGTAGTAGCCTCGCTAGTCTCACCACCGGTGAGAAGGCGTCTTTGCTCAATGGTGGTAGACCTTAGAGCTCGCCAGTGTTGCAAGTCCCATCCGGTAAGTTCGCGCCTCTTGTCCTCCCTGTCACGTCCCCAGATATCCCAAGGATTGAAGTCACATGCATACTGGCTGATCGTTGTTTCGTACTTGTCGCGAAAATGGCTCAAGGATGCGGTAGCCCACTGATCATCGATGATGTTGGAGATGAAGATGATGCTCCTGACGTGCTTTGCGAGCGCAGAAGTTGAAGCAAGCGACTTGAACTTCTCCAGGTATTCTGGAATGACCATAACGGTGATCTCACTAAAGAGATATTCGGCGGCGAGATCGGCGCAGTCACGGCTGACATATCTCAGCTTTTTGAGCGTTTTGACATCGGCGTAAGCGAAGATCTTCAGAAGCAGCTCGTTTGGCACTAGGGCCTTGGTAGAAGCTGCTTTGAGTGCCGTCTTATTGGCTCGCGAGGGCGCAGCAGTCGTGCGTGGCATCTCGACGGCGCTGGGTGCGGAGCCCGGCGGATCGCGGGATTGAAGATTGCGACTGTAATAGCCTGGGCAAGGCATCACGACGGCGCCGCAAATCAGTAAGGTCGAAGGCTTGGCGTAGAGACGAGGACGAGGACTAGAAAGGTCGAGAGCGTCGACGAAGAACTTTGTGGCACGATTGAGCAAACGCGCTGGCTTGAATGGGAAGGCGGCAAGGCGTGGCTTGATTCCTTTGAGGCGAATGTGATAGTCGGTCTCTAACTAGGGTCATGCGAGCGGGTAGAATTTGACGGACGACAATATTCCCAATCACTCGGAACAGTTTTAATTGCTTGGAATGTTTCGAATAATTTTGGATATTCCAGAGCACCTGGAACATCACAAAGTACCTGGAATATACCTAGGTAATGGGACTATTCCTGGTTATTTGAAATGATAACAAATATTCGGAGACCGTAGACCGTGTTCAGACTTTTCTGTTTCACTCGATGTGCATCTAGTCACTGGTCGAAGAAATATCTGTCTCGTTCGGTGCAAATGTTACATTTGTTCGTAGTTTGCGAAAAGCCGCAAACAAAACTGAAGTTTTCATAGTTTCACAGTAATACAAGGGGTGAGCTAAATACCGACTGGAGTCCTAAAATCAGGGTACGGGAAACTAAACGGATTTCTATAAACTTTTAGTTAAAAACTATAGTTTTTAACTATTTAAGGGGGTTGTTAAATCAAATAGAAATCTGTAATTTTTAAATAAAATTTAAAGCTATAAGGCATAGGTATTTTTATATTTAATTTTAATATAATAATATAAGCTTAGCCATAAATTATAGCGATGATGATAAATTGCAAATCCATTTACATATTAGCCAAAACCGCTAACAGGCCAAATTATATATTAAAATATTTCCTGCCATTCGCCTTGGTAAAAAATCTGTATTTTTTTGGGAATTTTCTTTTTAGCATTTTTAAATATTGATTACCTTTATTTTTAATTTTTTTTTATTGCTTTTTTAAATTTCCATTTATATAAACCGTAATATTTATAATGGTTTTGCCCAAAATCAATTGATATATTATTAAAAAAATTATAAAGCTTAAAAAAATACCAGTTTATAATAAAAAGCCCTTTTTTGCAAATAATTTACATTTAGCCAAATTGCTATATTGGCAAAAATCGCGGCTTTTAATACCAGAATTTTAAAAAACCGGGAAAAAAATATATATATCCGGCAATATTCAGGCTTATTACCAAAGGTATTATAAAAAAAATCCCTATTACTCAATTGGAAAAAAATTGCCAAAATAGGGCTAAAAGGGCGAAAAAGGCTGGTTTTAAAAGCGCAATATTTATTTTTATAAATATATTTAAACTTTATAGCATTAAAAAATAGCAGGCTAAATTCCGCAAGCTTTTAATAGCTATGGTAATTAAAAACAATATTTTTTATTAAATAATTGATTTTTAAATTTAAAACGCGCTTTAATAAAAAAAGCTCTTAGTATTTTAAATACTTATATTTAAGCCAGCTGCTTATTTTATATTTTAAAATATTTATAAGCCTCAAAATCAAATATATTAATCCAATTATTTTATATATTAATATTAATAAAACCTTTTGCCAATAACGGCATTGTTTAATTGGCCGAATCCCATTTTATATTAAGCTTGGCGAATAGAGTTTTGCAATTACAAATTACTAATTCAGAAAATATAAAAGAAATAGCACTATTTATTATTGAATTTTTATAAAACAAAAGGCATTTAAAAATTAAATTGCAAAGCTGTAAAAGTAAGTTTATATTTTTTATTTGAATTTTTGCTTTTTGAAAATAAAAATATAATTATCACACGGCTTAAATATCGGTGCAGGAGTGTTTCCGTCGTTCGAAAACATTATAGGTTTTTTATACTCTAGCTTAATAATAATAGCTGCACTGTTATTCGTAATAAAATGTTTCCAAACCACAATTAGCAGGCCGGGAATTTAAATGCCAACAAGACCAATAAAGAATTTTTGCACAAAAGCAAGCAAGCATTTCAATTAAAAATTAAGCATTAAAAATAGCAAATAGGGTAATTGGCAGCCAGCAATTAAATATTATTTAAGGCTTAAACCCCCAAGCCAATTTAGCTAACAGCTATTTTATAGTCCGATTTTATAGCATTTTATAATTTGACTTTATAAAACGTGGCTAAGGGTTCAATATTTTAATTATAATATTATTGTTTTTAAACGGCGTAATAGCGCAGGCCAAAAAAATTATAAAAAGCTTTTTTATAAGGCTATAAAGGCATAAAGGGGGGGGATAATTATTATACGGCTTAAATATCGATACAGGAGTATTTCCGTCGTTTGAAAACACTATGGGTTTTTTATAGTTTAGCTTAATGGTAATGGCTGCACCGTTACCCGTGACAATAATAAAAAAACTTAAAGTTTTTTCATTGCATAATTTTTTTTTTTAATTATAGCTTAAAATTTAAAATTATTTATTTAGATTTACGCAATATATATTCTTTTTAAAATATAGTATTTTGGCCAATTAATAATGCAATATTAAATAGTGGTATTAATATTTTTAAATTATGTTTATAATTTTTGCAATGTTTAAATAAATTTTAATATTTTATTATTAAATTAAAATGTTTTTCTTTATTCTAATATACATTTTTTTATTATATTTGTTTTGCAATATTAAATTTAAAAGACTTATATATTTTGATATCCATATTATATATTAATTGTTATTTCGCTATAATTAAAATATTTTACAAAAGCATTTTATAATAATATTTATTTAGCCACATAATAAATAAAAATTATTAATAATTTTAATATTAAAGGCGCTTTTTTTACTATAATATGTCATAACGCTTTTGCTAGTAATAAAATGCTATATAAATTTAAAACCCTTAAAATTAAAATTTACTAGCAATAAGCCGTTTATTTTATTTATTAATTTTGGCATTTTAAAAATATTAAAAATAATCTTTATTATATAGCCTATATTATTAATTTTAGCGCCTAATAATTGCTTTAGGCTTTTAATACTAAATTACTAAAAATACCAAAAAATTTTAAAACCAAATATAAAAAAAAAAGATTAAATTATTAGTAAAAAAAAGCTTTATAAATCATGCTATATTATTGCTTTTTTTAGCCGCTGGTCTTTTTAGGTATTAATCAAAAACTATTATAAAATATTTAAATATAAATAGGTTTCTAAGCTTAATTTTTTTTTAATTTAAAAATTAAATGGGGTTTTAATTTTAATATGCTAAAGATTTTTATTAATTAGGAAAAATTAATTAATAAAAATTGGGCCTTGCTAAATCTTTTTAGAAATTGCTTTAAAATATTTATTAAGCTATAAATTATAATGCAAAGCAAAATTATTTTTATTTTATATTTTAGAATTTTAACCTATATAAATATATTTAAAAAGCTTTGCAAAAAGCAATTTATTTTGCAGCTTTTTATAAAATAAATAAATATTTTATTAAAACCTTATAATTTAATATTGCTAGCATTGCTATTATATTTTACTTTTGCATTAATTGCAAGGGCTTATAATTTTTTTTTAATTATAATAAGCCAAAATATATATATATTATAAAGGAATTTCAAAAGCGATTTATGCTTTATAAAATCAAAAAGAAAAAAATCAAAAAGCTTTATAAAAAAATAGACTATTGCTAATTTTTTTATTGTATTATAAAAGTTTTAAATTATAAAAAAGAAAATTAACAATAATTTTAATAATAATAATATGCCTAATTAAAATTCTATAAGGCCTAATAAATAAAAAAAGTGCTAAATTAAAATTAATAAATATTTCAAAAATTCTAGCCTTTTTTAAAATATAATTTTTATATTTAATAGACTTGAAAAGCGTTAAAATATTTTGTGCTATTAAAACTAGCTTAAAATTGGATTATAATTTCTGTTTTCTCTGCTTTTTTTAAAAGGCTTTTTTTATTAGAAAATGGATTATTTTTTTCATAAAAAATAAGATAATTGAAAAAACTATTAAATAATTGGTTTTTTTAAAAGCTTGGATAAATAATAGCAATTAAAATTTTACAAATATAATTTTGATTTAAAAATATTTATAAAATATAAAAGCGCTTCAATTTGAATTCGCAATTTTGCTTATAAATATTTTAAATATTTTTAATATAATTATAAATAAAAATAACAAAATTTATTGGTGGCGCATTGTTTTATTTAATTGCGTAAATAGAGTATTATTAATATTCATCCGATATTGTATATTTCCTATTAAGTTTTTAACTTTTTAATATTTAATTATTTAAAAAAAATTATACCGATTTTTTTATTAAAAATATGCAAAATATCAATTATAAATAATTTAAAAAGTATATTAAATTATTTATATTATAATGTTTTTATTAGAATATAAATGGGTAAAATAATTGGCTATTTTAGCCTTATAATATAGCCAAAAAAAATCTAAAAATCCCTTAAGTTTTAAAATGTTTTTAAAATCGCGAATTAATTACAATGTTTTAAATTATAGGAATAGCTTTAATTTTTTTTAATTGCCCTATATTTTTAATGCGTTTATTTTTTCCTATATTGGATATAGCGCGCTAAAAATTGCCTTTAATAGCCTTAAATGCTATTGAGTTGAAAAAAGAGTTTAATTTTAAAATTTATTTTATATAAATTCCCCACAACGATATATTAAAGCTATAAAAATAAAAGCTAGTTTTATTAGTTTTGAAAAATCCCAGTAAAAATACAAAACTTTAAAAATAAAGTAATATTGAAAATTTATAGAGATTTTTAGTTTTGTTATTTATTTAAGTAAAAATAAATTTCCAAATATTTGATTTTTACTTTAAATCACCTTTAATTTTAATACTTTTTTTATAAAAATTCTAGAAAATTTAATTTTAAAGCTTTTTAATCCGTTTTTTCACTATTTTATAAATTAAAAGTGGGCCTATCTTAAAAAGATTGCCTATGGCGGGCTGGCCTGCGGCGTTTTTTTTATATTTATTTTAAATTTTTTAGTTTTTTAAATAAAATTACGAATTTATTTAAACAAGCGCTAAGATTAGATATATTTAATTTATATATCCTTTAGATACTAGTTTTTTAGTTTCCCGTACCCTGCCTAAAATACAGGATAAGCTAGACCTAATCGGCATATTATTCCTTTCTCTCGGCCTCGCTCTAAGTGTCTGAATAACTAAAATAGGGTACGGGAAACTTGCCGGTAATTAACTTATCTCGAGTTAATTAACTTAAGTTATTACTCAACCATCGGCTCCCAAATTTAATTATCTCAAGTTATTTGAAAATAACTCAAGTTATCCCCACTTATTTATTAGAGTTATAACTTAACTAGGGGGTGTCAAGTTTAGTTATAACTTAACTAAAATTTTCCAAGTTATTAATTTTTGAGTTACCACGATTCCACACCATGAACTAAGAAAAACTCTAGTTAACTGGGAATATTCAAAGTAATCAGAAAGATCCAAAACAGTACTAATTGGAAACCCTTAAAGTAACTGTCTGACCAGCTATAGCAAGAGCCTTAGGCACCCATGGGTGCCATGGTGGCAGCCAGGGTGGCCCGTGCCTACATAGCTGCCGCTAGCGCCAAAAGCTGAAAATGGCTTTAAAAAGAGCGACGACGAGCCAGCCTTCCTTCCTAAGACACAATACAATGCATATTAACGACCCTAGATCGCACGTGCAACGTCTCACCAATCTTACCCTTAGTAAACCAATAGTAACCATGAATATTTAGAATCATTCGAAATATTCAAAATCCCCAGGAACATTCAAAGTAACCTGAAATATTCAAGATAACCCGGATTGTTCCTAGAAACCGTCACCCCAAAAGAAAGAAAGAAAGCAACTTTGGTTTATGAGAGAAATGTGTCTGTAAGACCAACTCCCCTTTATCAAGGCGGTAGCCCAATTGGACCTAGCCTTCCTGGAGTTCAAAACTCCAGTCGGGATTCAGCTCACCCCTACATATATTCATAGTCTGGCACAAGCCGCAAACAAAACTGAAGTTATCACAGTTTCACAGTAACACAATCTAAATTTCCAGGTCAATTCGTAACTCGATAGGGGGGAATTAAAACACAGTTTTCACATTTGCAGCATGAGGATGATATGTTTCAGATCTGATCCATTGCTAGGTTTCCTAAGAGCTACCAGCAGAATCAGAATTGAAGTTTGTCTGGTGTCAAGGAACAATAGCCCCTATCACTGCTTTGCGAGACCGATCCATCCCCCAACCACCGTCTACAGGCCTGAAGCTACCTTCGAATGCTTCCGTAGATGAGAGTGTTGACTGATGAAATTTCAGTAGACTTTGCCGTGCGTGAACTGGTCGTAGTGGATGTGATGTACTGATGCGGCCTTAGAGATGCCGAGGTGAAGACAGTTCAATCCGGGTCCATCTTCAGATGTCGATGTCCTCTGTGAGCCATCTACTCATTTGAGCCCTCTCTTGATTCCTCCTTTCCGGGCTCATGGCTTCCTCCCTCATTATGGCGTATTTCTTCAGCTCAAGACCGCCGAATCGCGGTAGCAACGAGTGGAAATTCTCGTATCTCGTGTCCGTTCGTCCCATTGCGATAGAAAGCATAAATTGAGAGATATCGAAAGCATGGAGATACTGGAAAGCACCCTTGTCCCGATTGCGGTCCAGAATTTGATACAGAGGAGCGCCCTTATAACGATTGCGGTCCAGAGTTCTCAAAGCTTCGATTTGCTTGTCCATCGCCTCCCCGATATGAATTCTCTTGATATTTGGCATAAGGGGCGTATTGCGTATTACGTTGTCCCAAGAACTTGGAATTTGTAACGCCAGTTCATAGATGGTCATCTCCTCTTCAGACTTTGATGCGCCATTATTCTGACTCTGTGCAACGGTCGTAGAAATGGCACCTGGCGGGGTTTCCAAAATCAATGTTGAAGTTTCGAAGGTTTCCAAAGTGCTAGCGTGACGCTGCATGAAGCTAGTCATTGCTCGTTCGCTGGCGCATCCAGATCCGAGGCGGAAATTTTTGAGAGTCCGAAGTTGTAGCATATCGAGAATACCTGAGATAGGGGCGTACTGCGGAGACCAGTAACCCCAGTGGGTGAGTATCCCGAGGTCTTTCAAGTTCGGCGCAGAACCGAAAAACTGAGCGATCAAGTCATAGGTTGCTTCTCCAAATGACGATCCGATATCAAGGGTAACATGCAGTGTCTCCAGCCTTTCAAGCGCTAGTGGAATGTAATTGTCGGAGTTCAGCATCTCACGCAATGAGTCGCTGCCCTCCAACCACTGGAGCCGTGGGACATGCTCAATTGAAAGTTCAGTCAATCTGTGCTCCGAGGTCCCCAATGCACGGAATAGCGTAGTCAAAGCGCAAGGTGGCCCCCAAAATTCCTCGGATTCACTGTCATGCCGTTCCATAGCCTCGTCAAAGAACAGATCTTGAGGCTCAAGGAGAAGTCGGCTCATCAGATTGGAGATGATGGGAATGAATTCTGGTCCATTTTCTGGTCCATTGGGTTCTTGCCACCAGCGGAGCTCCATAGATCGGAGTCTCGGTAATGAGGCGAGGGCAGTGGCTAGCGATCTTTGGGCGTCACCATTCTGGAAAAATTGTTCCTGCTCGGTGCGGATGGACTTCAGCTCCCTCCAGTGTTTGGCGTCCCATAGCTCGACCCTCTCGTCATCGCTTGACATCCGTCCGTCATCATGGCTGTCTGGGCAAGACTTGACAACCATCTCATGCGAGCGGAACTCGCGAAACCCCTCATACGATATTAACTCCCAGTCTGGGTCGATGATGTTGCCCATCAAGATAATCCGTTCCACATGTCTTGCGAACGCCGGGGTTGTACTGATATGGTCCAGCTTGGCCATCGACTCTGGCAGAAACATGATGTAGACTTCCTTGAAGAGGAATTCGGCCGCGATGGCTTCCAAGCATCGGCCAGCAAGTCGAGCGCTCTTGAGCGTACCGAAGTCATCGACGTACGAGAAGATCCTCAGAAGCATCTCATTCGGAACTGGGGCGCTAGTGGATGGTGGCCGGAGAGGCGTGGCAGCAGCTGATGAGGCCGCAACTGCGCGCGGTGAGGTTGCGCCATCCGCTGGTGAAGCAAACTCAGTCTCTTGCAATTGCGGGACCAAGGTAGTCGCTGGTGAGGTTGTGACAGCTGCTGATGGAGCCATGTCGGTCGCTGAAGATGCTGTGGTTTCCGGTGAGGCCATCTTCAATGCGAGAGGAGAAAGAGTCGCATGCGTTGAGGCAGTAGAGGGTATCGAGGAGGAGTGTCTGGGAATGGAGGAACAGAGCGTCGAGGTAGGAGGTGATGGGCCTGATTCGTATTGCTGATCGGTGGCGCGATGGAAGAGAGAGCGCGACAGGCAAGTCGAATGTTCAAGGAAGAAGGCAGCGCAGAACAGCCGGCGCGGAGTGGTTTTAAGGATGGTGTGGCCGCGCTTAAATGAAATCTCGCCTGTGCTTGCGCGGTTCAGGTGGTAAGCGGAACTATGGGACACGACGAGTCCGGCCTCGAATGTGAAGAAGAGGGTTCGTAAAGTACACATCATGATTTTCATCTTTTCGTATACCAGACAGACACAACATGCTTACCAAATACGAGCCCTTGCGGCTTGCTGTCGTCAAAACTCCTTACCAGAAACTAATTGATTTCTCCAGTGGCAGACGCAAACCACCTTGACGGGTCGCTCTCACTGTGATCGCATTTGAATGTATAGACAATCGTTTTGGACGAGTAGGTTGACGTCAAGAAGAATGGAACTTCCCTCATGAGTGGGAAGTGGTCTGCTATGCAGAACGGATACTGCCCTCTCAACGCGTTGAAGACATGAATGTTTGCCATGTCAGAGCTTCTCACGAAGTTTTGAAGGCTCTTCGAGAACATCCACACAAATCCCGCTTTCCTGTGATCCGTTTGAAGATGCTCCTTCCTAATTGTCAAAATCCATAGATCGTAGATCCTCAGGGACTCAATTTGCCGAGAAACGGGCGCTGCTCAAAAACGAGATCGGCGTGTGGGAAAAGGAGGTTCGAGGCTCAAGCAACGTCCGCCAGCCAGCAGCTCTTGACCAGCGAATTTTGGATATTCAGCAATGGTGAGTTTCAGCACCTTGTGATAGAATCGACCAGGACGATATTCTTAGGTTTCGCGCCTGACCCAGCTTACTATATCGAGGATATGGTTGTAGTAGACGGTAGGTATGTAGTGATGTTGACTTCAAGATTCAGACATCTGGATATTCTCGATAACATGTTTTGCCACGTATTGTGCTTGTTTCAGGGTCACAACTCCAATTGACTTTACTTGCCTACCTAAATCAATAATCATCTGGTGAGACATCGAGGCTCCCGAGTGCTAGTAAATTTATCGGAATTTCATTTTCTGGTCGTAGATTCACTGGATATAGCGAAGTTCTGGAATCTGCAGTCTTAGCCGGCATCACTAAGGGTGGTGAAATCGCGTACTAGCACAGGTGTGGTATCCTGGTAACAGCGTGGTTGTGATTTACAGAAGGAAGGAGCTCTTTTGGAGAGAGCTTCCCGTCTAAGATCTCTCACTACAAAGGGCTAGGATACAAAGGAAGCATTCCGCGTGGTTCTATCGGCAAACAGTCCTCCAGTGGCGCTTCATGAAGTTGTAGAGCAAATCGCATTCACGACATTGAAACAATACAGTGGGAATGTGCTCGATTTCTGCTGGAACTATGAGCTATGCCCAAGATTGGGGGTCGAAGTCTCTGGTCTCAGAATACCAGTAGCTAACTTCCCCAAAGACGAGTCGCAAGAATGCCAGATACGTTGATCTGAACCGATCCCATCTAGAAGAACAGACGTTGAAACATCATCCTAGCATCTTCTTCGGCACTCCGCGAGACGGGAAGGTACAGCTTGGGTTCGCCAAATCGGGGCACCAAAGCATCGAAGTCGCCGCCTTTCGCATCCTTCTTCCCCTTGGCCACAGCAATCATGAGGTCTGCGATGGCAAAACCATACTGACGATCATAGCCGGCAATATCTTGATTTCCTTGTCCGAATTCGTTGTCCCAGTTGCGGATGACTGCCTCCAATGCTACTGACTGTCCATCCCGTGCGCCGAGAAATTCGAATCTTTGGATGGCCGGCATGAGAGGCATGTGGCGGAGGACATTTTTCCAGGCGTTCGGGATCTTCATTGCTCGTGCACACGACTTTGAGAGATCGTTGGGATCCATCTTCTTTGTGTTGGAACAGAACAAGTCGGCCAGGTTGGAGGGTTGAGTGACTATTGTATTGATCATCTCAATTTCAGGTATCTGCAGGGTTTCCAGAGTACTTGCGTGATGCTGCAAGAAATCAATCACAGCCCTGTCGTGGGTCAATCCACCTGTGAGGTGTAGCTTCCGCAGTTGCGGGAGGCGCAGTCTGCTCAGGAGGGCGTTGGTAGCTTCCTCAGGGGGAGAGCCGGGAAACATTCCCGTACGCGTGATGATTGTGAGGTGTAACAAGTTGGTCGCGGTATTCAAGAACCTAACCATCATGGAGTATTGAGCTTTGTCGCCACTAGAGGCCCAACGGTTCGTCATGTCGAAGGCGACGGATAGGGTCTCGAGCTTCTCGAAGGCTTGGGAAACATAGTTATTGGGGGAAGTAAGAACCGAGTTCAATGATAAAGGAATGCCATCCCAATTACTCCAGGGGATAGAGTGAACGGAAAGCCTGGCCATCCTACGTCGCGAAGTTCCAAGTGCGTGAAAGAGAGGACCCAGGACAGAGGGCTGAGGCTCAAAATCTGCATTTCGCATCTGGATACTTTCATCGTAAAAGAGCTCTTGGGGCTCAAGACGGAACTTCTTAAGTAGTGTCGTTAGGATCGGATGGAACTTGCTGAATTGGCGGGCTGTGGCCTCTTCTTCGTTCACGGAGGCTGTGAACTCACGGCCTTGGAGGTACGAGTAATTGGTCAAATCCATGCTGGTGAGCTTCGGCAAGGCGTTGAAGATACCAGCTAGCAGCCTTCGAGGGGCACCGCTGGCAATGAACTGGTGTTGTTCTCCAGAGATAGATTCCAGGTTTTGCCAGTGCTCGTAGGTCCAAAGCCCACTTCTACGCTCCCATAGATCCATAGGAGCTGGATCGGACCGACCGTGGAACTGCTTCTTGTCCAGCTTCTCTCCGTATTTCTGGAATTCGTGGAAAGTGAAGTCTGACCAACGCGCGTCGACTGTACTGGTCAAGACAACGATGTTCTCGATGTGCTTCGCGAGGTGTGGAGAGACGCTGATGGCGACAAGCTTCTTCAAAGATTCGGGAAGCAAGACAATGAAAACCTCTTTGAAGAGGAGCTCAGCTGCAAGCTCGGCGAAGTTTTTGTTCGCAAATCGCAGGTTCTTGAGGGTGCGACAGCTGACTTGGGTGAAGATCTTCAACAGCAGCTCGTTTGGCACTATTGCTCTGTCGGAAGGCGGGATCGGGGCAGGCCATGAAAGGCCAGGTGCCGTGAAGTTGAAAACGTCCATCTTCACGATGTTATGAGGGTAGTGCTGGTTGAGTTGAAGGTGGAGTGGCGAATGCGTGAACTATGTAGAGGCCAAAGAGTGGAGGAGGAGTTGGGTGGGAGAGATGGTCAGGCCGGATCTGACGTTTAGCGCGTTCAAATCACGCTCCGTGTCATGTGAAGTAAGCAATATCACTTGACCTTCGCCGTTTTGCCTGAAGGCAGTTTGCTCGGATAAAAGATGCACACATCTCTGCCTCATATTCTAGGAACCCGATATTCTAAGGCAATCAGCAAGCCAGTTCTCTCTTTGGCACCTAAGATTTCTCTTTCTAAAAGCGGAACTTCAGGTTTGCTGCCAACTATGATTAAAGAGATGGACTCCAAGTAAGGCCAAGAACATTCTGGAATCTTCAAGTCGTCTGGCAAGTCTGGTCTAGTATGGAAGACTTCAAGGCTTCAAGTTGATATTTACAGCAAGTAGAACCTCAAATGAAAGCCAAGGATGTATAACTACCTAGCTATCTTGGCCAAAAGAGCCTTCAACTCACAGCCTGGAAAAAGCTTGAACATAAGAAAATTCCAAAAAAAAAGACTCTGCTCTGCCCGTGCTGGGCAACTACAGGAATCCGGATTTGTTCAGAAAATGTTGGTATCAAGTGGTAGAATGAACTGATCGCTAATAGGAGATAAATAGATAGCAAGCAATAGAGGTCTGTGCATGGTTGAGCGTATTCATGAAAAGCTCCTTTGCTATGGGTATATATACCCAGCGGCTGGCGTGGCGGCCTAAGGCAGGGTAGAGAGTGGTGGTGGTGGAGCTCTGGGTATGGAGCTCTGACCACACCTGGTGATATCGGAACAGAAAGTATGCAGTCACAAAAACTGCAATATGAAGTCTCGTGGCGCGTGGCCTGTCTAGACTGTCAGGCGGGCATCTGAACAGCTCAAAAATGGCTCAGGATATGAATCAGGGTATGTGTGCTTGTCTTTGATCTTTATCCAGTCTATTGGGCTTTCAACCAGCGAGTTAGGGCGTGTGGTGAATCGACAGCGGTCCGGCGAGTCAAGAGCGACTTCTAGAGCCTTCAAACGTTGCCCCCTTTCTGAGAATGGGGATAATTAGATCGCTTTTATTAATACTCAGTCTAGCCACTTAGGAAATTCCTAACACGCTACCAAATTTTGTATTTCATATGCTGAGTCTATAGCTTCTAGCTACTTGGATTTCTCCTGATTACTTGGACTAATTTTCAATCATTTGAACCTTTTCCAGTTATTGTGGTTTCTCTTGGTCACTTGGACTTCTTTTAGCCATCTAGATTTTAGACCATCACCAGTTACTGGGATTTCTCTTTAGTCCTCGTGTTACGGGGTTAGAGGTGGAGGCCTTAGGCAGCCACTCCTGAGGCAGCCACACCGTTTCTTTGTCTTCTTAGTTTTTTTATTAAAGCTGAAGCTATATAGAATAAAAAAACCCAAACTATTAATTTTTTCCATTGCAAACTCTAATTATAAGGCCGCCAAAATCTTTTTTAAAAAGCCTAAAAGTGCCTAATAGAAATTGCTAGTTTATATTTATAATTAAGCCCAAAATGCCCTATTTAAAATTAAAAATCTCCAAAAGCTATTTTTTAAAAAATAGGCTTTGAAAATAGCTATTATTAAAAGATAAAAAAAGCAAATAATTAAATAAATAAATATATATATATTAAATAAAAACCTTTTGCAAGCTAATAAAAAAAATAAAAAACTCTTTATAATATGTAGCTAAATGATTATTTTTATAAAATAATTAAAGCTGTTAAAAGCCCTAAAAATCAAAATTTCAGGCCTGGCTTTATTTAAATAGCCTAAATCCAATTTTAAAGTTAAAATTTAATTTATTATTATTTAGCTGCCAATTTAGCTGCTAGCCAAGTATTTTCCAATATTTAAAATGCTTTTTAATAGCTTTAATTTGCGCTATACTAAGCGCATTTTTAAGCTTTTATTATATAATAATATTACTTTTTTAAAGCTTTGGAAATTTAAGCTAAAAAACAAATTAATTAATAATTATTTCTGCTTTATAAATAAAGCGGCTAAAATTGTTCATAAATATATGCTATTTTTTTAGTATAATAATACCGTTATTTGCATTTTTATTATAAAAAGGTTTTATAAGCTTTTGAATAGCTTTTATAGCAATTTAAAGCTCTCTTTTACAATTTTTTTATTTTTTTTATTTTTTTAAAGTCTTTTTATCTAATTAAAAATATTAAAGGACTTTTTAATTTAATAGCTATAATGCAAAATTAGCATTAATTTTTAAAAAGCCATAATAGGCTTTTGCTTTAAAATTCTTTTTAAAGCTATTAATTATTATTGCCAAGGAAAAAAAACTGGAAGCTATTTATTAAAAATATTAAACGCATAGCTATTTTGGCCTTTATTTTTTCCATTAATATTTTCAGCTTTTAATGTTTTCAAATTCGCTTTGATTTTAAGCTTTTTTAATTTAAAAATAAGCGGCGCTTTTTTTAGGCATTTTTTGAATACTTATTAGCTTTAAAAGCCCTAAATACTTTAAATACAATAAATATAAATATTATATTAAAATATATCCAAAAAATATTTAAAAAAATATTAATGCTATTAATTATAATATAAATAATAAAAAACCAGAAAAGCCTAAAAGACTTAATAAAAATAAATACCGCTAAAAACAAAGGCTATTGCTTTAGCTATTAAGCTAGAAAATACCTAGCTGCCAATAAAATTGCATTTAATAGCCTAATATATATAATATTAGTTTTTGCCTATTTTTTAAAAAATGCTTTATATTTAATTATTAATGTTTTTATTATTTTTATTATTTTAAAAAATACAAAATTATTTATTATTAATATTTTAAGAAATATAAAAGCAAATACGGGAAATTTTATTAACTATTTTATTATAGCGAAATTTATTTAATATAATAGCTTGGATTTTATTATTTTATATAAATTTATTTTAATAATAGCCTTTAATAGCTATATTTTTATATTTATTATTTAAGCCTTTTACTTCCAGCTTTAAATTTAAAACCACTAATTTTTATTTATTTTTTATATAATTTTTAATTTAAAATATTATAACATAATTTTAAAAAAGGCCTATTTAAAATTGCATAATATAGTAATTAATAACGCTATTAATAAAATCCATTTTTTTCTTGGCCATTATAATTATATAAAAACCATTTAATATAAATTTTTTATATAGTAAAATAATATATTAAATTTCCAATATATTAAAAAGCCGGCCTTTTTTATATTTAAAAGGCTTTTATTTTTTTAACGCATTTAATATAGGCTTTCCAAATTTAAAGCTTTTTTATAAATCTCAATTCTATATTATAAATCTATTATTGCCCTCGTGAAAATAGCTAAAGCAATATTGATATTTTTTTATTTAATTAAATGATTTTTTATTGATTTTTTAAATAATAATAAGACTTTTTGCGCATTTTAATAATTAAATATTTTTAATATATTTTAGCAATTTAATATAAAACAAATACCGCTAAATTCAATTAAAAGTAATACTATAAAATAAAATAGTAATATAAATACCTTTATTTTATTTTTTAAAATTATTTCTAAATAACCTTTAGCCGTTTGCTTGAAATTGTTTAAAAATTCCTTAAATTCATTAGCTTCCCCTTTATTCGCTAATTTTTTTTAAAAACCACTAAATCCCGTTTTTCAAAAGAGCAAATAGCCCGTTAATTATAGCATTAAAAATTTTAAAAAAAGCGCAATTTTTTTTAAAAAATATTTTAATTTTTTTTTAATAAATCAAAGTGTTAAATTTTTTTCTTTAATAATAAATAGGGTTTTTAAGCGCTATTGCCTAGTAAAATGTATTTAAATCTATATTATTAATATTTTAGCCTTTGCCCATTATATTTGCTAGGCCAAAAAAACCAAAATCCAAATTTTTATTATATTAATTAGGGAAATTAATAAGCCTTTAAAAGAAATCTGGAAAAAATGCAATTTTGTATATTCAAATATTATAAGCGCTAAATTATTTTTTTTAATAAATAAGCTTTTTATTAATTTTTTGAATATAAATTTTAAAATTATTATATTAAGGTTATAAATCCTATATTATAGCAAATTTGCTTTATTTATAGCCTAATTTAAAAAAAAATCAATAATTTTTCGCCAAGATTTTTGAACTTATTTTAAATTAGATTTTATTATACCCAGCTAGATATTTTATATTTTTCTAATATTATTTATTAAAAAACTTAATAAAGGACTTTGGTTTTATATTAATTATAAGAGGCTAAATAAGCTTATTAAAAAAAAGCTATTTTTTGCCTTTAATTAAAAATATTATTTTCCGTATTTTTAGGGCTAAATATTTAATTAAAATTAATATTTAATAAGTATTTTATAAAATCAAATTTAAAATCCCGAAAAACAAAAAGCTTATTATTTCTAATATATTATTTGGCCAATTTAAATCTAAAGTAATAGTATTTAGGCTTTATAATAATTGAGTTATTTTTTAGCAGCTAATAAATAATATTCTATAGGCTTATTTAAACAATTTTATAATAATTTATATAAATAATTTCTTTATTTATAGCAAAACTTTAAAAAATCATTAATATTATATTAATAAAATATTAAAGGGTTTAATTGAAGCTGGTTTTAAATTAATTAAAATAAATTAATATTTAAAAATTAAAAAAATTAAATTTTTAAATATAATAATTAGAGTTAATAGCTATTATATAAATTTTAATAAAATTAATAAATAAATAAATTGGTAAAAGCCTATTATTATTAAAAAAACCCCAAAAATTGTTAGGCTTTATTAATTATTTTCGCCAATTTATTAACAATTACACTATTATAACCAAGCTTTTATATATTTTTATTTATATTAAAAACCAGCTATTCCAATTTACTTTTTTAGCCTAAAAAGCCTTTTATACCTTAAAATAAATGATTATTAATATTCCAGTATTAATTTATTATATTTAAAATAAAATTATTTATATTAAAATTAATATTTTAAATTATATATTAAAAACTATTTCTTTTAAAAACATTAAAAAAATGATAACCAGCTTAGGCTTATCGCCTATTATTTTAAGCAAATATTAGAGCCAAAAACCAATTATTTTATTTATAATAAAAAGCTTTTAGCTATTATAAATATATTTAAATAATAGCAAAATTATATTATTAATATGAAATAGGCAATTTAAATACTTATTAATTATAAAAAATTAAAAGAAGACTAAATAGAAAATAGACTGGCTAGTTAAATATTTTTATAAATATTAATTTTAAAATTCAAAATATGTTAAAAAAACTTAATAGTAAATTAAATATTTTTATAAAGCGGTTTTAATTTTTTTTTAATTTTCAAATTTTTGAAAAATAAATATATAAACCAAATATTACTTTTAAAAAAACTGAATTATTAAGCTTAATTTTATAAAAGTTCTCAAAAATTTTAAAGCATTAAAAGCTTTTTAAAACCAATACTCAAAACCAAAAAAACCAGGCTTAAAAGCTTTTAAAAAAAATCCTTAAAAAACCCCAAAAAAAGAATTAAAAAAGAAAAATCTGAATTTAAAAACTAGTTTAAATAAGCCGGATTTTAAAATGCGTCCGGCAAATAAATATAATTCTTTTTAAATAATGGCTATATTTTTAAAGCTATAATTTAAAAATAAGCGCTATTAAAAAATTAAAAGGCTATTTATTATTAGGGCCTATATTAATTTCCTTTTAATTTTATTTAAATGCTTTATTAATTAAAATAGCCAGCTATTTAAATATTATAAGCTAATTTATATTTTTAAATAAAAAAAATCCATTTAAAAATTATTAAATTAATATATAAATTAATAATATATAAATATATTAGCAAAGCTAAAATTCTCCAATATATTTAATACCAATTTATATAAAAACAAATAGCGCTAAATATTGCTAAATTTATTTGCAATTGCTAAAAATATTAATGCTTTAAGCTAATTAAGTAAAAATACCAGGGCTATTTATAATTTTTCCAAATAATTATATAGCCCCAAAAATATATTATAATGGATTTTATTATTAGCTTATTATTTAGCAAAGGCAAAAATGCTATTATAATTATAATAAATTACTTTTTAAAAATAATTTATTTAATTTTCTATTTTTTTTAAATTTAATAATGCTAAAAGTTTCTTTGCCAAATAAATAGCCCAGATATTTTTAAAATATATTTTTAAGCTTTATAAATTTTTAAAAAGCATTATTTTTAATAAAAACCCTTAATTTATAATTAAATTTTAAAAGCAGCTATATTTTTTTAAAAATATTAACCACCGCCTATTTATTATAGTCTATTTTAAACTTAATAAATAAATAAAGCAAATAAATATTAAACTAAAGCATCTATTAAAATTTTATTATAATAATAATAAAAAATAAGCAAAATTTCTAGCTTATATTAAATTTGCTAATAATAACTATATTAGCCAAGCTATTAAAATAATAATTTTTATATTATTTATAACCAATATTTTATTATTTTATATTTATTTATTTATATTTACTTTTCAAATTAATACCGGCCTATTATTAAAAAAATATAATTAAATTTGCCAAAAATATAAAAAATATATAAAAAATATATAAAAAAAATTAATTTTTTAAAGCGTATAATATATTATATTAATTGCTAAAAGCGCCTATACCCAGCTTACCAAATTGGTAACCAAATTTATTTCTTTACCAAAAACATTAAAATTTCCAAAAAAAACTAAAACCCCAATTTATAAGCCCATTTACAATTATTAAGCAATATAAACCGGTATTCTTTATTTTAAATTTATTTTAGCTATATTTAAATAATAAAATACATTATATTTTTTATATCAATTTATTATTTTATAATTAAAATAACCCGTTATTTAATTAGAAGCCTAAGCTATTACTATTTTTAATGCTAAATAAAAAATAATACTAAAAAAGAATATATATTTTTAATTTTAAAATAATAAAAAGGGCTATTTGGTATTAAGCTAAATAAATTGCGTATAATATTAATAAAGAATAGTAATATAAAAATAATTTTGATTTTAAATTTCGGGCTTAATAGCATTAAAACCATTTTAATATATTTGGCTATAAGCAAATAAAATTAAAATATAAAGCTTAGCTATCCAGAAAAAGGGCTATCCGCTTAATAAAGCTTGCTTTAATAAAAAGGGAAATAGTATTATAAATATAAAATAAAGGCCTTAAGCAGCCATTTCTAAAACAGCCACATCGTTTTTTTATTTTCCTAGCTTTTTTATTAAAGCTAAAGCTATATGAAATAAAAAAAACAAAGCTTTTTGAACCTCTTCTTCTCCTTTTAGCTTCACTAATCCAGTCTTTACCTACTGCTTGTTCGGGCTCTTGGCTCCCTCAATAGGTCTCCGTGACACCTCGCAATTGGGGCATTTTTCATATCAACTGGCATAATGGCATTACGAGGTGATGCCAGATGGATTTCCTGATACTTGATACCTAGTCAGAAGCACCTGGGCTTCAGTTGACAATTCACGTTCAGAAACCCATACCTAGGAATAATCGCACAGAGTGGATCTGAGGGCTGGACAAGCAATCCCAGAAGACCCACTGCCACGAATCCGGATAAATATTGTACAGGATACCGCTCACGTAAGCAGTAATCAATTACAGGGATTAAGGGATCCTGAAATCCTGATCAAGAGATGTCTGCAACTACTTTACTTCCACCACGGTTCACCCATTGTCTCCCACCGAAGGCAACGACATAGATCTAATCGCGACCATGTCTGCAGCAACTCCGAGCATCAAAAGTATTCATGTTCACCCTACAAGCTGGGAGACAACCCCGGAAAAATGAGAGATTCGAGCTCTCTGACATGGACCATACGATGCCAAAAATCTATGTCCAAATAGCCGAAGTCTTTCAGCTCGACGAGACAGCCGACAAAGACCTCATCGTTGCCAATCTCATCAAGGGCCTCGAATTCACCCTTCAACAATTCCTAATATTGACCGGGTCGCTTCAGATGGAAGAGTCAACCGGTCGAATGTGGATTACGAGCAACAAGAACTCTGGCGTCGGTTTCTATATAAAGCATCTGCCAGAAATGTCATACACAGAGCTCAACGAACGTGACTTTCCAGCATCCATGATCAAATGCCAAGATGTTCTTCCTAAAAGCGTCACGGAAAAGCAATTCTTCTCGCCTCTTGGTGACAATGCTGCTGAAGATACCATCATCTCTACATTCCAAGTAACCTTCATCACCGAAGCTCTCATCCTCGGAACCGCCATCCACCACAGCTGCTCCGACGGCCCCGGCTGCGACGGCTTTCTAACAACATGGGCTGAAAGCAACGCAGCTGCTTCGTGCCAACAGCCCTTCCGCCCTATCAACACCGCAGCACTCGACCGCTCCCGTCTCTCCGCACCAACAGTCCCAGATGCAGTCACCTGGCACCGCCTCAACGAAACCCTGCAGAAATCCAGTATTCTCAAAGACGCCGGCGGCCCTCCAGCCCCTCCGCCCCAGACTTCCAATTGCCCGCGCTCTCACCCGTAATGTGGCACTTCCCCTTCTCCTCCCTCAAAACCCTAAAGAACCTCACAAACGCCAACAACACAACGGAAAACGACTACATCTCCACCTACGACTCCCTCATAGCCTGTCTCTGGAAAAGCATCACTCTTGCCAAAACCCCCTTCTCCGCCCCCCTCCCTCCCAAAAAGTCCTGCTCTGCCACGCACTAAACACACGCACCAATTTCCCCTCCCCTGCCCGACCGCTACCTAGGCAACGCAGCCGCACTCCCCCGTACACCCCCCATCCCTCTCTCCACCCACCTCTCCTCCCTTACATCCTGGATCGCCGGCCTTTCCGATCGGCGCTATATAACTATTGCCATGTCTTTCCTAGGCATGGATTTGGCTGGCACGTCCTGGCAGAGCATGCAATGCTATAGTAAGCATGATTTTGGGTTTGGGATTTGTCGGGCTGTGAGATGGCCGAGTCCGGAATTCGAAGGCTATATTTTTGTTTATCCGAGTCGGAAGGGGGATGGGGATGAGGGGGAAGAGGTTTGTGTCTGTTTGGAGGAGGGGTTTATGGAGAGGTTGATGAGAGATGAGGAGTTGTTGCGCTGGGCGCAGCCTAGAGGGGTGTGAGGTTGTGGCAACATTTGGTCAAGGCTCATGCTGCATCTGGCCTCCGCTGCTCAAATCACCTCACACGCAAACGAGAAAGAACTCCCCTGAGCCTCGAACTTTGAAAGTGTATCTTCATTCTTTTCGCTTTGAGCTCCAGCCATTTGATCTGGCATGATCGCTCTAATTACCTCTTTCGCTCACCACGCTCACTAAGCTACCCTCCTTCTCCAACGAATGTACCTCCCATATGTATTAATGTCCTCCCCAGCCTCCCCCTTTTTGCTCCAAAGAGAACGCCCATCTTCCAAGCCCTCCCTTCCTCTATGCCACTCTTTCTTTCTATAAGGACAGACTCTGCCTCCCAATCTCTTCTTTCTAACCCATACACAACCACCCAATCTATCCTCTATCCTTTACCGCAAGCAACCCCATGCATCGCTTTTGTGGTGTATCAAATTGTGTAAAAAAGAAACAAATGCGCCCGCTAAGCCCTCGCAAACAAAAGAAAGGAGAACCGAACCGCGGCTTATTCCCTTATTTCACTTTATTTCCACCCCTCTTTCTACCGTTTCTTCCTCCCAAGAACATCCGTCATCGCCCTTTTCGGCGGTCCCACCTTAGGAGCCGCAGCCGGCCCATCATCCCTCATAGCCACCGGACTAGTCGTCGCACTCCTCGGATCCGTCCTAGTATAAGCCGCAGCAGCACTCCCCCCCTGCACCTCACTCGCGGTCCCACTCCTCCTCCTCGCCGGCGTCGTAGCAGTCGATTGGAAATCCGTTGCTGCGCCGCTCGCCTCCGGAATATCCGGCATATCCGCTCTCGAAAACGCCACCCTGGCATTCCCAGTCTCCAAATCCTGCATATCGGTCCCAATCTCCAAATCATCGACTCCGCTATGGCTACTGCCCAGCTTCGATTTCGCGCGACCGAAAAAGCGATTTCGGTGCGTGCGTTGGCTGGCATTGTCGCTGCTTTCGCGTGAGCTGGTTTCGGCTAGGTTGTTGCGGGCGAATGATTCGGCTGAGGCGCGACGGTCGCGCGCGGGTGAGGCGGAGTGCGAGGGTGGGATGGGGATGCGTGGGCGTGGTGCGTCGAAGACGTCGCCCATGGTGTCGCCTGAGGAGATGCGGCTCATGCCGAGAGAGAAGTCGACGCGGCGGCCCATTTGTGCGATTGTTTCGCCGCGGAGACGTGCGTTGCTGTTTTTGAGAATCGAGGGATGGGATTTGGGGGGTGTGCCGGGGGGCATGCCGGGAGAAGTGGCACTGCGGCCTTCACGAGATTCGCCGCGAGCTAAGGAGCCGGAGCGAGGACCAGGGCCTTCGTCCCCTGTGGTGGGAGGGCTGTAGTAGTTGGGGTTGATAGGACCGCCTGCGAGGTGCAGTGGGTGTTGTTCGGTCTGACCGGCTATGCGCATGCGTGGGCCTTCGATGCCGAGTTCTTGCATGCAGACTAGCATAGCGCAGATGAACTTGTTGCGGCGCTGGAGACGCAGGAGTTCGTTCTGCCAGTTGGATTTGTAGAAGAAGACGACACTTATGGTGATGGAGTAGGCTTCGTAGATGGTGGTCAGCTCAGTTAGAATGTTCTTTTGGTATTCGCGGTGCTCGGCCGTCACGAAGTCGAGAAGACGGCCGCGGAGGGCATCAATCTGCTCGAGTGTGGTATCGAACTTGACGGTAATAGGAACACCCTCGGCCAAACCTCCTGATCGGCGCTGGTTGAGAATAAATAGAGTGTTCAGGTAGCTGTTTGGAGCCTGGACCACGTGACCTTCCGTCTTCTTGAACTCGGTGTACAGCAGAGATATCTCCTTGACGAAGTAGTCGTCACCAGTTAGAGCATTTCCAGTGTTTCCATAAATATGGACTCGGTCGCCCACATCAAAAGGATGCTTGACGAAGACGAAGATCAGAGACTGGAGGAATTCTTGGGCGGTTGCTGAAAACAGCCATGATAAGGCTAGTACGGTCGACCCAGCTGATGTCAAGACGCCAGCTGCGGATGTTGAGATGAGCGAGATGAAAACGATGAGGGTGATGACAGCAACGATGAAGAACAAGACATGATCCAGCTTTGACACCACTGAATCGAGATCCTTCAGCGACGCGGTGATTGCCTTGCGTTCCCGACCGATTTCCACACACACGGCCTCCAATTCCTCCATAGAAATATCGCCATTAAGGTCCTTGTCGAACATGGCAAATGCAGCATCTGCTTCTTCCTTGTTCTCGAAGGCTGATCTCAGATCCTCCGGTAAAATGGTGTCGGAATCCCGACCAGCAAAGGTCCGGTACAGTCTGCGAGCCAAAACCTGACTACCAGATGTACTGCCAAGCAGGTTGAGAATGACCTGATGCGGATGTGTGCTTTGAACCGCCTGTCTTCCAGTAAAGTCCTGGGCGACCTTGCCTGCTATGTCGCCGGCCTTGGTAAGTACTACCTTTGCATTCTTCTGAGCAGTCTGCAGATACTGCATAGGTGTGCGAGCCCCGGAAGACGGGTTGGTGCCGTGAATCTCGAACTCCGAGTCTTCCATCGCGATCTTGTCCTTGGAATGAATGTAGAGCTTAGTCAAGCTTCCGATCTGGAATTTGTTGATCTCAATACGATCGGAGTAGGTTCTCAGATGGAAACTGATAGCGATCAATTGTATGAGGATCTTTTCGATGAAGTTGAGTATCGTGCCGACGAAGATGGATATTATGACCACGTTCAGTGTGTGTTCCCAGGATTTTGTGTCGGGGGAACCGTCAATATGGTGGTTATTCATTGTAGGCAGGAACGAGATCTCAATGGCAAGCCACCAGAAAAAGAGGGTAGCCGGGACCTCGAGCGCCTTTCCCAGATCTCGCCATTTCTTGCTGTTATTTGTGAATATACTGGCAATCAGTCCCATTGGATAAGGAATGCATTTTGCGAGAATCTAGATGACCGATTAATATATTGAACACGTAGGAACTCTAGAAAGAACTCACTCTGCCAGCCCACAGCGACAACCAGACTATCTCAAGCCATATCATGAACCATCTCAACTCAACTCCACCGACATTTGCCTGATGGAATACCAAAGCTCCCAGCAACAAAGGAATGAGCAGAATTATGACTATGGGCGAAATGTAGAAAAAGTAGCGGACCAGGAAAGTCGACTCATGAATCCGCTTGAAAGCCTTTGCAAAGCCGGTAGCGGGCTCCTGCGGAGGTTGATAGATCTTGGCCGTCTCATGGATGGGAGTTGTGCCAACGTCGAAGTCATCTGCGGGTTCAGCCTTTCCCCTTGACCTCGATCTGTGTCTGTTTAGGCCAGAAGCAGCCTCATTGGCTTCGGCTTCGGCAGCGCGTTCTGCGCGAAGCATCTCCAAATCGTCTTCGAAACGGGAGGAGTCCATTTCGCGAGACCGCGCGGGAGACACAGAGGCGCGTCGGATGTTGTCGGGGCCATCGGTGTACGAGTTTACGACGCGTAGATGGTTGTCGTCGATGTGCTTGTCCGGCTTCTCATCCTGCGAGTTGACATTCTTCAGGGTTCCATCGTCGTCGGAGGAGCGGTGCTTCTCGGTTTCGCCATCTTCGAAATCCGGGAAGTGTTCACGGACAGGAGTCGACATTTTGGCGATTCGAGGGGAGCTTGAAAGATGCAGCTGCTGGCATCGAAAACGATTGACTTGCTCGGGTCAACCGAGACGGGGGAATGATGCTTCTGCTCAGCAGATGGTATGGATGGAAGGGGACCTATTCCAATGGCACTGTCGATGTGGCAATCAGGTTGGACAATGCCACAATGGGAAAATTCTTCACCACGCACGACAGGCCAGAGACAAAGGCAGGAGTGAAGAACAACGACGGCAGCAGCAGGATGGGACAAGGAAACCTGAGTGGACATTCAAAAGAAAACTCCTGACACTGGACTGGAGCCGATCTCGTCTCTACGCTCTGTCGCCCACAACACGACCCCAGACTTGTCTAGGCCAGGCATGTCCACTACTGCACATCCCTCCCAGGAGACCCTAAAGGCCCCACTTTCGATGATGGCCATTATGTTCTATTCTGGTGAGCCGCCGGGCGCCCAGAAAAAACCAAAACCTCGAAGTATGGCGTGCCAGTAATTTCGTAAAGTTTTTATGGCATGGGAGTAAATTACCGTTTTTCTTTTCCTCCTTCTTGTCGTCATTCCCGCAGTCACAAGCCGGCACTAAGATGCGCCCATAACTCAATCCGCGCCGATTGTTCGGTAACAGCTGCCACTTTAGAACTCAACACATATTGGGTTCGAGACATCATCCTTCAAACCAAAGTTTTTTTCAGCCCTTTTCTTGAAGAACTTCGAAATTGCATGTGAAGACAGCACGGAAACCTTACTCGGGCTGAAGGGATATCCCGATGTTTGATCGGCCAAGATGTCCGTGTCTCATCGCTCCTTGGAGATCTTGGCGCATTCGCGGCGGCGCGTCAAACCGGTTGGTGGCGTTCAACTTATCAAGCCGCCATTAAGCCATGATCAAGCCTCCGTCCCATGTGTTAGTTTATCATCACCGCGCATAATCATTCACCAGTGAGTGTGACAAGATCGAGGGCTTCCGATAACACGGTTACACTCCAGTCACTTACTCGTCCATGCTATCATGCCTTCCCAGGAAAGAAGTCCGAGAACAATCCCAGGGCCCCTATTCGCACATGTGCAGTTTTTCTTCACAAAAGCATCCAAAAATATCCCATTAATTCCCGGGATACAAGGTGAGACCTTGAGGCATGATCACAAAAAGACCTGCAAGGCCACGAATCAGAGTCCGTGCAAAGCCCTTCACCGTGTTTCCACTCTGTTTAAAAACAGTCGACGGAGTCTGGACGAGTCCATGATGTGCACAGGGGTTATTTCGCGTGGCATTCTGGAAAAAGAGGATACGGATTTGTGTGTAAGCACCCTATTAGAGTTTTATGTCCTCTGAGTATAAATTGCTGTAGCTTCCTGATTCGCCAGCCGTCGATGCACACGGCACAACCTTCCACACAGTCTTAAAACGACATCGTTCTAAAACATGGCCTTGTCAAAATCCCAAATTCGCAGCGCAAGATTGATTCCTGATAGGCTGATAGCTGGCACGTACCAGTCCGTGGAGATGAATACTGGACCCAACACGATCTCAAGATCTTCCGTTACTCGTGGATCTGGTGTCCACGACATGATCGTGACTTGGCCGCGGCTCAAAGCATGGGGCCCCGGTCGTGACACCCGATTTCCTAAACTGGCAATCCGGAGTCCACATTTGTGTGCAAGTGTTTTATTTTTTGTTGTTTTATAAGGGGAGAACTAGGGGTACAACTGGCGCTGGATATAAGGCTAGCCAGCCTCCGCAATAGATTTCTTCTTTGCCTCGCTTAAAGCCAACGGGTCACAGCCCTATTCAACCATTATATTAATTTCCCGGGCAATCCAATTCTTTATTAAGGGCCTATTTCAGGCTAAAAAAATATTTTTAAAAGCCGTATACAAGCCCTTTCTAGCGCTTCTGCTTTATATGCCAATTCCCCCCCGGATTTTATCCAAAGCTGGCGAAAAAGGGGATTTCTCAAAGCCGGATATTTTGGTCGTTGTCGATTTATATTACCCGTATAGTGTTAAGCACGCATAGATAGTAGTATATACGGGTATTTATAAATTAAAGCGGGCACTATTTCATTGCCAATTTAATGCCAAAAACTCCAGCGTACTGTATTTTAAATTTGAAATAAAATACCTAGGCCAAAGCGGATGTCGAGAAAATATTAAGAGCGAGAAATTCGAAATAACGAGTCGAATACGTTGTTGCAGGGCGAAAAGCTTTACCATAAAAAGGGAAATTCTGTATTTACTAGCTGGTATGGGCCAGCCAAATATAAAGCCAGTCAGGGCGGTAATTAAATAAGCCCTAGTTTAAAATAAAATCCTTTTGACTATTAAAAAATAAAGGTAATGCCTTCTGCGGGATTCGAACCCACTGCCTTAAAAAAGGCTGGCCAGCGCAGTGCTGTTTGTTACCACTGCGCCAGAAGGCCCGGAGTCCACATTTGTGCTCTGTTTGGACCGGGGAGACAACGGTCCACGGATCCCCCAGACGAGCCTTACCAGAGCTTATTTAGGGAGGGTGAATCCTTAGACTTCACCAACATCAGATGGCCAAGTTCTTAACCAACGCCACCGGTATGTTTTGTTGATGACAAGTTTGAAATGCCTAGACTCTAGAGGTCTTCCAATGCCCTGTGAAATACTTATACCACCCTAAGTACTAACCGAAGACAGCCCAAGTGTCAAGTGATTAGCGAATCCAGGGCATACAACGAGAAACCAGAAACCACCGAAGTGATGCAGAAACGATGACACGATCCCAGTGACCAAGCCACTGTTGGAAATTGGCAACAACAGACAACCCATTTACATAACTGAAAATTGAGAACAAGTCTAGAGGCTGGCGTGACGGTGTCCGGAAAGGCTTTGAGTAGTGTCCGATGGCGGTCCGGTACCAATATTCAAAGGAAACGGGAAAGTAGAAAGCAACCGTCATCGTCGTTACCAACTGCTTTCATGGTGAAACCAGCTTTGGGCCTTCGGCATACCTTCCGAAATCAATGAGCAATTTATTACTAGGCCCTGTGCTCTCGAATCTCGATTGTATGTATCGAGCTTACAGCTCTTCCTCAAAAAATTTTCAGTGGTCCAGCTGTGACACGTACCATCTTTGACTGACTCTCGACTCTATAGCATTAGCTGTCGTCCAGAAGTTTGACATGGAGAGCGAGATCCAGCTACGCTGCTACTACTGCTGTTTACGGAGCTGGGAACTCTGAAGAAGACATCCCGTGTGTATATATGTTCATTGACGCATCCAATCATAGAAACCAAGTGGCTTCCAGATACCTAAACATGCTCCCGCTCCGGTCCACAAGGTCATTCCAAAAGCAAAAAGCCAGAGCCCGTCCTGGAAACACGCAAGATATATACGCCAACGATATATACAGAAAACTCCCCACTCCCCTTCCCTCTCTCTCCTCTCCCCCAGCCCCCCAATATCCAACCCCACCCTACTTATTATGCCAAACAAGCGTCCTCAAGTCCTCCCACGTATCACAATCCCTATAAATATACTGCATACTACTCTTCAGACTCGGCTGAATGGTATCCGGATACCACCTAAACATCCACATCACACTCCCCCAACTCACCGCCGCAAACACCGGCCAAGCATGATAGCTCACTTTATTTGACAAGTTCAGGTCTCGCACAATACCAGCTTCGGGTTTTACGACCTGTTTGGCTACGGCGAGTACGACGCGCGCAAATACGTAGATGACGATTTGCTGGGAGACGGAGGAGATCTTGCCGGTGCGCGGGGAGCGGCGGCCGAAGACGAGGTAGCCGCCTAGAAGGCCGGCGACGAAGGTGTCGTATGGTCCTGTTTCGCGATCGTCTTGTTAAGAGTTCGATTTGATGGCGGGGTGAAGGGGAATATGGCAATTACATACCTTCTTTCCCGGGAGTGGTAGACATGTATTTCAGCGCCAGCATGGCAACCTTATATGTAACAGCAAACCTCGCCAGATTCCTAGCATGTGTTTTCGTCGCCTTAAAAACAAGCGATAATTTCTCCTGCAACCTGTTGCTATGTCAGAAAATGCGATCCGAAGACATCCGAGGTCTGCCAGATGCCAGGAGAATTGTACGTACGTTCCTGAGCGGAAGAGAAACACCATCCTAAAGCGCATCTTCATCAGCCCAATATCCTTTCCATCTCCCAGCATATTCGTCGACAACCGAAATTTCATGGAACGTACACCAGCGCATGCGGAAAGCGCACTTTCGCGCCGTAGACAGCGCCATTGCGGGCGCTCTTGAGGATAGCTAGGAAGGGAGCATATTTCGGATCTAAGATGACTTTCTCAAGCACAGCCTACATGTACAGGGCGAACAGTAAGCATCAGGTCCTCTTTTCCGCCATTTTGGCAGCGTGGGCGCAAATACCTTGAACGCTTCTATCCTCTCCATCGACATCGTCACCTCTGATCTTTGCCGAGGCACACGACCTCAAGCTGCGCTGGAGCGGCGGCGGCCTTTGGAAGTCGTCACTGATGCTACCGCGGGCTATACATGAATGGCAGGTAAAAATCACAATGGGGTTCCCGCGCGATGGAAGCAAAATCTGGGTAATTACGATATCATGTCTGGTCGAAAGGGAGGCTTGAGTTTTGGTTCGCATATGCTTTCGGCATCTAGAAGCTCGAGCTCGGCTTCCAGAGACTCGGATTACCGACGACCCCACAGAAAGCTGCTCCGCGACAGCCTGGCCCACGAGGCTGACATGTGATGGCAATGAGCATTAGTCAGCAGCTACAATGAATGCCAAGACCATTGTGAAATCTCGTGCAACCTGACCTCGCTGGCGCTCGGCCACCACAGCTTGCAGCACCATCAACAATCACGACACAACAACCTTCTGGTCTCCAGCGACCAGCGTCTTCTGATGCCAATTAATGTCTCACGAATTGGCAAGAGTAGGTTTATCAATTTCTTCTCGTCGCTTTGTCGCTGGGTTTTCCGTAGCGGCCCAGGATCGCTTCCACCTCCCTCGCTAGCGCGAAGAACAATATGAAGGGCACAATATCAAGACGGCTCCTTGTCTCTGCCTCACCGCGCACCGCCTGAGTTTGTCCGGCAGTCCAACCATAATGCTTACTGCATTGCCATGCCGTGTCCTTCTTCTTTTCATTGTTCTGCGCGGCCGACATTATGTTCCAACTGCCCGCCCGCTTACCTTGCCATTATGTCCCCCTATTCTTCTGCCTCCGAGATGGGAACCACTGTCTACAATATCCTCACAATCTCCCGATACTGTGATTATGGACTGGCAGAACAACTCTGCGTACAGGATTGTTTGAAGACATTGTCTTGCTGCGCTGGTTCATCTACTTGACTGTCTTCGAGAACCTCTTCCTCTTCCTCTCTCTTCTAGTTACTTTCCTGAACAACTTCGACTACTTCTTTGATCAACGTCTTCTACTCTACGAGTATTACGTCTACACCTACACTCAAGCTTCCTTCAAAGAGTCTGCTCTGTTCAGATCCCTTCCTTCATACAACTCTTTCTTGCCAAGTCTCTCCTACTTCGACTCGATATAACATCAGTCAAGATGGACGGCATCACTGCAAACCCCGACTTCAACCCATACACCCAGACCTTCACCCTCCTCCTGGCCGATGGCGTCACCCCCTTCAACGTCAGCATCGCCGAGTTGGATGAGTTCAACGACTACAACGTCCAAGCCGCCATCATGTGGGGTTCTCAAATCGGCGCTTCTCTGCTCATGCTCGTTGTCGTCGCACTCATGACCAAGTCGAACAAGCGCCGCTCCTTCCTCTTCGCCGTCAACATCTTCTCTCTGATCGTCAGTTTCCTGCGCGCTCTTCTCAACGTCCTCTACTACGTCGAAGAGTTCTGCGAGAGCTACATCTACTTCTCCGGCGACTACACCGACGTACCAAGCTCGGCTTACTCCATCAGCGTAGCAGCCACCGTCTTCAATCTGCTTCTTCTTCTGCCGATTCTCATCTCGCTGCTGATCCAGACTCATGTTGTTTGTGCCACCATGTCCAACGTACAGCGCAGCGCAGTCATGACCACCTCCGGCTTGATTGCTGCCGCGACTGCTGCGATGCGCTTCGTCATCACCGTCTACGGCAGTCAGTCCATCATGGGCTTGACCACAACCAACCACCTCTACGATCTCAACAACGCCAGTCACATCCTGGAGACTGCCGCCATCTGGTATTTCTGCTGCATCTTCGTAGCCAAGCTGGGCTGGACGCTTTACATGCGCAAAATGATGGGCATGAAACAGTGGGGTCCTATGCAAATCATCTGCATCATGGGCGGCTGCACCATGATCATTCCTTGTAAGATCATTCTATCTTCCCTCCTCACAAGTCGTCACCTGCTAACACTGACTCGCAGCAATCTCCGCAATCCTCCAATACTTCCCCTTCCTATTCCCCGAAGCCGGCTCCCTGGACCTCACGATGGTTGCTATCTTCCTTCCCCTCTCCTCCATCTGGGCCTCCGTCTCCGCCTCCTCCGACAATCCCCTTTCACCCTCCAATCGTTCCGGCTCCGGTTCGCACCCGTCCTCCTACGGCCAAGGCTCACGTTTCGCCTCTCTCCCTGGCGCCAACGTTACCAAGTCCGAATTCTCACCCACTTACAAGAGCGATTTCCTAATGCGCAGCCACAACCGCGACAACAGCGACTCTTCGAATTCTGCGAAGCGACCCGATAGCGAGATTACGATGGTTCCTTCTCACGGAAATTCGGCTACCGTGTCGACAGAAATTAGCGGTGGAAATGGAAATGCGAATGGTGGAAATGGAAGCGGAATGCACAAGGCGGGAAGGATTCGCGATATGGATGGTGTGTTGATAGGCCGCAGCTATGAAGTCAAGATTGGAGTTGCGGCTAACCGGTTGAACCAGTACTGAGCGAATATTCGTACGACATTGAGAAGTTGCAAGATGAGACTACGGTCGTCAAGGACACTCCATGGACTGAGTTTGTGGAGGGTGTTAAGGGCTGGGGTGCTGGATGGTGGGAGATGGTGGTGGATAAATAGGGTCTGAGATTCGCTTCTCGATTTCTTTGTTGTTTTTGTAACTACGTCGACTTCTGCTTTCTGCTTCTCAATTTGCATGCGAGCGATGGGGTTCGGGCGATGGGAAAATGACTGAGTCTTTGCTTTGTTCCTGGCGCGCGCTTAGATACCTTTGATTCTTGCAGTTCTGACACTACAAAAGTCTCCTACGAACAGCTGCGTGCTTGATAATTGACTCGGTGCGTGCGTGTGTATGTGACACGATAGATCCTGTAGATATCGAGGATGTGAGGCTCACATAGTACTAAGACTGAGACGCGTCGCTCATTGCTTATAGTGGTCGAGCTTCGCCGTCTCTGTTTTGTGGATCATTGAACATTTTACATTTTCGAGCATCGAGATGCGGCAATGACACAAAAGCATTCTACTACTCCTGCCGGCTTATCTGTACGTCAAGTCATATCATGTCTGTCAAAAATAAATAATGCAGACCTTTCCCTCCGGAGCGTTCCACATGCACGCATAACCGCAGCTTTGTTTCACAAGTGCTTCTATTCGTGACTACCACTGCTTGACGCCGTGTTCTGAATCCCTTGATGTCGTCTTTAATTCTCAATCCTTGTACCCATCAAGACCTGTAAGGCTGTTGAAAACACGCTATGCATTCCACCTCCTTGCGGTCGCAGAAAATCTATTTTAGTGGTTGAACTCTAGTGGCTGAACGCTGCAAAAAGGAAAGAAGAAACTTGGGTATCGTATCCATCACAAATCTAAATCACTCTGTTCTTCTCCCTCTCCTTATCCATCTTCTCCATCTCCAGCAAAAACCTCAACACCCTCTCGTACGTCCACACCGTGATAGCACTACTCGGCGCCGCCTTCACCAAACTAACCACCAACCCCCTATAAAGTCCCCTCGGCCCCTCCTTATTCAATATATCCCGCATGCTTCTAAAAACGCCCTTGTACACGGGTATATTCTTATGCACATACCGCTCCCTCGTCGGTCCCTGCACCTGCAACCGTTTCCGTATCAAATCAAACGGAAATACTCCCGTCTTCGCAATCACCGAAGCCATCACACCAGCCGCCGCATCACTACTCCCAAACGGTAATTCCAGTGTGCCCAACGGTAAACGCAGCGATTCGTACACAGCGAAGAAAATCCCCATATAAGGAATAATCTGCCCCACGCCTGCACTCAGGCCTTGGAAAAATCCTTTGGGGCCCTCATGCGTGGCAATATCGCGAATCGATGCATACAAGCTGGCGTAGATTTTTTCGGAACCTTGGGCTGCGAAGCGGGTGCGGAGAAGATCGAGGGGGTAGGTGACGGTTGTGGCGACGGCGCCGGCGGAGGCGCCGGAGATGAAGGATTCGACGGTGGAGGGGAGGCGGGATGGTGGGGGGAAGAGACGTTGGAGAAAGACGGTGGTGGTGCGGTAGGTGGTGAATTGGACGCCGGAGTAGCAGACGTACATGTAGGAGGCGGGGATGTTGCCTTTCCAGAGGGCGAGGAGGCCTTCTTCGGTGAGGATGCGTTTTATGGTGGGCAGGGTGCCGCGGTAGATGGGAGTGCCATTGGACGAGGAGGTGCCATTTGGGGTGGAGGAGGGGCGGAGGGAGTGGGTTTGTAGTTGCAGGCGGATTTTGACGACGTCGAGGGGGGCGATGATGAGTCTGTGGGAGAAGATGTTAGCTAGAAAGCGCTGATACTGTTGTGTATCTTTTCCGTTGGCGATTCTGATGTCTCATTGTCAAATGGACAGTAGTAGGTGTGTAGAAGCAGTTTTGAAGAGTATGGCTGTCTTCCGGAGTACTCGACAGAAAGCGCATGCAAAGCTTACCGTGCGATCAAGCCAGCGGTAGCGCCAGCGACGACGACCTGGGTCTTCGAACCCTTGGGACCGCGTTAGCCAACGTGCTCAATTCTCGACGCTGCATCGGCTCGACATACCTCATCCTTGAGATGTCCGCTGCCAGACATGCATCTGGATAGTCCTCTGCGGACACGGACACGAAAGCGATCTTCTTCGACAGATGGTGGCGAATTTGGCGTCGTGTTTGAAGATGATGTGATACTTGTGGTTGAGAGACGTCTTGTCAAAGTCGGAGAAACCATTTTCCGAGCTGGGAATGCGAAGCGAGGAACACGAGCATTGACGATTGAGCGACAACGTGTAAGAACTGAATGATCTGATGCTGCTACTCTGCTCGAGCCTCGTTTGTTGACAGACATGATGGTGAGATTGGAGGTTGCCTTCGCGTGAGCTGTTATCTGACTTTCTATCTCCATACTGCTTTCCTGTTTCCAACCTTCCACAACCACGTCAAGATCTGTCTGAAAGATGCATTCCTTTCTCAGATCTTCCCTCTCGGCACGCCTTGGCAGGCCAGCGTGGACCCTATCGAGGCGTCAGTTCATCTCGCGAGCTAAATCGACAGATCCTTCCCCGGCAGAAGCTGCCCAGAGCCCTGTTCCGGAGCCACCCAAAGGACCGCAATCACGCCAAACACCCAAAACACCACAGACTGAATGGCTGAAAACTCCCGAAATCGACCCTGGACGCAAACATGTCAGGATGCGGTCAGGTCCTTCAACCGTTCCATCGGCCAACTGGCTTCGTGATTGCTGTCGCTGCAGCCAATGTGTCGATTCCTCGACAACACAGAAGCTGTTCCAGACCTCAGATATACCCGAGGACCTGATGATCTCCACCGCCGAGTTATTGGATAACGGCTGCGTCAAGATCACGTGGGAGAACGATATTAAAGGCTACGGTCCTGAGCACGCCTCGGTTTTTCCAAGAGACCTGTTTTCTTTTAAGACACTGGACAAAGTTGCCGACATGGACCCTTCTCTGGGTGTCGAGTCAGCGGATCCAAGTCAGCGGGTGCTATGGGACAAGCAGACGATGGCTGAGAACTGCAAGTTCATAAGTTACGACGAATACATGTCGTCCGATGCCTCCCTATTCGAAGCTCTCCAACAACTGAAGCTCTACGGCCTCCTATTTATTCGAGGCGTCCCCGCCACCGAAGACGCCGTGGAAAGCATAGGACAGCGCATTGGCACTCTCCGCGACACATTCTACGGCCGAACATGGAACGTCAAGTCAGTCGCCAATGCCAAAAACGTAGCCTACACGAACCAAAATCTCGGTTTCCACATGGATCTCCTCTACATGGCCGACCCTCCTGGTTTCCAACTACTGCACTGTCTGCAAAACTCGTGCGAAGGAGGAACATCGCTGTTTTCCGATGCAATCAAGGCAGCTTACACGTTGCGGGATCAGCGCGAGAAAGCATGGAATGCATTGAGAATCGTTTCCATGCCCTTCCACTACCGCAACGACGGACACCATTACTATCATCGGCATCCAATCATCAAGACGAACGCTCCCCGACGCTTGCCGCGTGAGGTCGCGTTTGTCAATTGGTCACCGCCGTTCCAGGCACCGCTGAGAGGGGACCCGAAAGACGAATTTTGGGCGGCCGTGAAGACTTTTGGAGCGCTGGTGGAAGCGGAGGAAAATGTCTTTGAGTATCGGTTGAAGGAGGGGGAATGTGTGGTTTTTAATAATCGGAGGGTGTTGCATGCGAGGACGGCGTTTCATGTGCGGGAGGGGGAGAGGTGGCTTAAGGGATGTTATGTGGATACGGATGCTTTTATGAGTCGGTATAGGGTGCTGAAAGAGCAATTTGCGACAGAGAGTTCGGCGGTGGAGAGCTCGAGCAGCTCAGCTTGATCAGAAGCAATTGAGCGATTTTCATGGCACACAGCTTGGTGCACTTGGGGGTTGCAGTTGGGTCGGGGCTCACGGTAACCCTGAAGATGTACCACTCTGATACGGACAAGATGTTGTGCTACTGAGAGGTGATGGTGACATAGGGCAGCACTGCAAGGCAGGAGAAATAGCCAACGAATGTACCATAGGTCGTCTGGCGGCAGAAGAACACAATCGACAGTAACAGAACACTTCGACAGCAACTTTCGTAGTATCCTCGAGTTGAGAACAATCATCGAATTCGTGATATCAATTGTAGCTGTGTACGTCCTCTTTGCCAAAAAAGAATAGGGTGGTGCGGGAGGGGGGGTTGTGTGCCAGATTACAGGTCCAGAAATCGTTCTGGCCTCGACTTCCCGTTACATCCAGTCAGGTTGTTCCCAACTCCAAGTTTTTCTGAAGAAGAGAAAGAAGGGCGCAGACGAGAGGGGTTTACATACCTGAATTTCAGGACCCCAATCGACTCCTTGACATGGGCCTCATGTGACCAAGGCGTCGCGAAAGTAGTCAGTAGTTGGTAATTAAGCAGAAGGGCGCATGACCGATCCCTGAAAACTCCATCCGCTCTTGCAGTCCGAATTTTCTCAAACAGCTTTCACGTGTAGCTTTTGCACCGAACCATGAACCTTCCCCATTAAGGCCACCGAGTATATCATCACCGTTCAATATACAGCTTCATGGCCAAGTAGCATACTTCATTCCAAAGGCTAGCCAACAAACAGCTCACCTAGGCTATCAAAATGCCTTCCTTCTCGAGCTTCTGAAGGGCTCAAAATAGCTGAAAAGAGCCAAATCTGCAACAGTGCAGCAGCAAGCTCACCTCGATTCCAATTTATCTGATCACGGATATATGACCAAAGTAAGCAGCTTCCAAACGCACCCAGAATCATCAAAAACAGATCAGATCTCGTGTCGCAAGAGCAAAATCTATCTCTGTGGTTAAGGGTAGTCCTCAGGGAGGAGGGGGGAGATCAGTCGATGTGCAACAAAACAGAATTTGCAGGAAAAGGGGTCTGTGATTGGCGTGTCGGCTAGCGAGAATTTTCGTGTTTTGGGGGTTGTTGACAGAGATGAGAAGGCGACAGGTTTTTGGGAAGCGAGAATGGGCTTGTGGTGCGGTGGGAATACCAGGGGAAGGTCAAGGTTCTGTCGATTGGGGATTTTCTGCCACCATCATGATTACTGTCTGCTGCTGCCTTGTGATGCTTGTTGATGAGTCCAGTCCTTTGGAGAGCTGTTTGTTGAAGGATGATTTTGGCGGGTGGATTACAAGAGCTGAAGGTGTCAGAAGGTACATCACATGATGTGCCACCTTCCAGTGCAGCGGCATCGAGGAAGCAGTACTGGAGAAAACTATATAAGCAAGCATTGTTTCAACCATTGTTTAATCACAATCCTGTTCCAAAATCCAGGTCCGCTGATCCGTTCGCTTTGGAAGTGAAGTCCAAAACCCAGGTGATATCATACACACACTCGATTCCATACTAGCAAGCCCCGTTGCTGCTGTCGTGGCTTCTTCTTATCGTCACACTGTTTACTCACTCCCGTCACAATACTTCACTGTCATCTTCTGAGTTCTGCTGAGCATATCATAGAGCATAGCGCAACTCGTCTGATATGAGTTATGGATAAGACTTCAATATTCGAGACGGAAGTTTTGCAATATGAAATATGCAGCACTTGACAGTTGACAATTAACATGTTCATCAGACCAACCGACCTCTGGCAGTATTCGGCAAATGGGTGTCAGAGATTCCACAATCTGCACTTGGTTTCGAAGAGCAGAACGAACTGTTCTTTGATATCCAAAAGAGCACAAGCTCCGACGCTTCTGGAACCTCGCCCTTCGCGCCTTTCACTCCAGAATTTCCCCTTGCATTTTCCCGGAATATCACGTGGTATCGCTCTTTGTCTGCTCCAACTATCTAAGCAGAGAAGATCCCACGACTTGCTCGCTGCAATGGAGATGTGCTGCTCTTACCCAGGATGTCGTGCAATTCACCAATTGCTAACCTCTGAGCAGAGTTCATTGCAGGCTGGTTTAGAAAGTGTGGCACTCGCCTACAAACCTATGATGGAATCCGGTGAGATCTAGTTTCTGCGACTTCACTGTCGTCTGGACGGTTCTGCTGTCGTGTGAACCTTCTGACATTGATTCGATGTCCAAAAGCTCAGGACAGCCCTGAACGATTCTTGTCTTTGGCTTATAGCCGGCCCGGAAACGCGGGTAAGAAAATTTATGTTTGTTTGTAAAGACACCCAAAGCTCAAGCTCATGACAGTGGCGATTCACAATTTCCATTCCATGCCAAGTGGCCGAAGCGGCGAAGACTCTTTGTCTATGGTTTGGGAAAGGGAGGAGTTGCTAATTTATACCCCCAGTCGTTAGCTTTTTACACCCACAGTTCATGATGGACAGCTGGTCACTGCAAGGCTCTGATCAAGCACGTGGCTACACCCTCACAACCATGCCTCACGTGCTTAGTGCTCTTCTGCTTATCGTACCCCTAGCTGCCTTGGTCCCAACACCCAAATTGCTATTTAAGCATTGAGAATCTCTCATTAAAATAAAAACTTCATACCCGAGGATCTCATTCAATGCAAACGTAGGGACACTGCAGATTGAAGCGAATTATTCCATGGCAGCCTTCTCCTCGTTGTTCAAGTGGCCAACTCCGTGACATTGACGAAAATTACAAATACCCTGTTGCATAGCTGCCTTGTTTTCATCCTTCGGTGAATCTCACTGCCGAAATTGAGTGGCTGCTGTCATAGAGCCGCTTTGTCGTCGACTTGTATCCAAAAAGGGCTCCTTTGGACTCCTACTTGGAAGGGGTTCGTCGACCCGAGCAGGCAGCAGAATCAACCGAAAAAGGTCGAGCGTCTTGGAACAGAGAATGACCAAGTTCTTCGTACCCAACCCCTCCCCGTGCTGCCAGTTCTTTTTCTTCTTGGAGCTAGGAAACTTGAGAAAGACTGTTCTTTTATACTGCTTCCTGACGCCAAGATAGATTCTGCACCAGCTTGCTCTGCCGTGCACCTCTCCATGCCATCATGCATTCGTGTGGGAGATTCTGAGTATATTCCAACGAAAATATAGTGCAGCCACATGATTACCGCTTTGGGAACCATCGAGCGGCAAAGGAAGCTACTTAAGTCCTGGAAACCACTTCAAAATCACGTGATTCAATCCCTCCTTCCCTTCTCGAGGCTGGCTCAGCCTGAAGGTATTTAAGCACCGACGCTTCTCAGAACCTGATCTCTTCACTGCTAAACCTGCAAGTCGGGATGTCCCACGATCTCAATCTTGCCTGATAGTACCGGAAAGTCCCCAAGCTCTGAAAACTGAAAAGAAGTTCAATCAGAACTTTCTTTGAGTCGACACAATCCAGTAGAAAGTCTTGCTTGCCATAACACCACACCAGCCCACAGCGAGTTGGACTATGGTTCCCCGTGTATCTTGTTGGCGCGTTTCAAGGCTGCTGTCAGGCAGCCGTTCACTGTCGACTCGGCGTCGACCTATTTTCCTTAAGTTTTAACTGGAACGAATGAGGAAATAAACTCTGCCGATCTGATTTCAAGTCCAGCTTATCCGCGGGCACAGAAGGTGCTAAGTAATTCGTGATATAATCGAGTTCGATGGTTGGTGGTCGAAGACGGCAGATACACCATCCATTTATACCTCAGCTCGCGACTGGTTCCAAGCTACGTTGCCTCACTGCTCACACTTGCTCACACCCAAATTATCGAGCCACCGAAAAGCCGCACTACATATTGCCAGATAGTGCTTCGAACTTCACGTGATACAGCTTATCCTCACACTTCATGCTCAGAAAGCGAACTTGACAGAAAACACAATCTTTGAGTATTTAAGCGCCGAACCTTTCAACAACCTATTCTCCACATTTTCAAAGTCATGAATCAGGGAATCCACGTCGACTGCAAAGATTTCGCAAGTTGCAGCGAAAACCCAGCATTTTCTCATTGGAAACGGTTACAAAGAAGCTTGTTTCATTCTCACATCAGAGAACAGCAAGCAAAGATGCGCGCGTAGATTTGTCTGTCGGGTGCCTCACTCTCGGCAGCGAAGTGCTGCTGTCGATTCAACATCGACAGAACTTTCATTAAACCCAGACCAGATATTCTCTTCCAGATTTCCACATAAGTCTAGAAATTATTACACCATCAGCCCAATAGGAGATTGTTGAAGGGACGTAGGTGCTTGACATTGGGAAGGTCTAGCTAAGGCCCAGCTCTTATGGAGCTGGGGATGGCGCTAACAAGGGAGCTACTTGTGCTGCTGCCTGATATGGCAGGCTGACATGATGTTTAGGAGGGGTGCTAACCTGCTCTGCATATATCTCACCGTGTCTGAAGTTGGTGATTTGAGTTTTCTGAAGAGTGCACACTTCAGCGAAAGGCGGCCTTTCTATACTTAAAGGTTCAGGTGACTCGCGACTCGCTAGTGCGTTGTGAGAAGTTGCAACTGTCGTTTAGGATTTCTGCTGTCGATCTGCCGTTGAAGAAAGCCCTTTTCGGATTTTTGGACCCCATGCCACAGAGACCCAGGGAGAAGAAATTCACCCTATCAGGGACCGTGTGACTTGGATTCAGGCAAAATTTGAGATTTGGGGGCGCTTCATTGGAAAAAGAGGTGACGGGCTGGTCATCGCACATGACGAGGCGGAAGTTTACAACGCTGTTTGAAGAGCTCCAAGTTCAACCAAACGATGGCTCTTCTTACACCTCAAAATCCACACGAATTGCAAGCTAATTCACTAGACCGAGCGCACTTGTCTGCTGTCGATTGGGCTTTCTACTGTCGGCTTCATATCGAATACGCGGCCTGGAATACGAGCCAACGAAAGGTGTTCAACTTTGGTTGCAGAAAAAGACTGCGGTCTACCTAGGTGAGGTGACCGGAAGATACTGGGCTGTCTGTGGTGCGCGTGGGATCTTCTTTGACGTCTGGCTGGAATTAAAGAGCTCCAACTTCAGCGGAAGATGGCCTTTTTATACCTGAGGTCCAACAAGGACCGATCGGGCTAGTGGACTTGGAGAGATTGCTGCTGCCGTTTAGACACCCTATCGTTGGCTTGCAATACGGATACCTCTCTCTCAACGGGCAAACATAGACTAGTAATGGTTTCGTCTAGTCCAGCAAGTCCTGGATGAGAAACCAGGGAAACGACCTAGAGGTCGTGGACGCAGAAGATACCGAGGCCCATGGCAGGCAGCTGGGACCAGGCAGGTGAAATCTACCTGCGGAGGGATTCTGAAGAGCTCGAACTCAGCGCAAGGTCATACTTTATATGTCTCGACGTACAGGTAGCTTGCGAGCTAGTCCGTTCACGGAGGCTTGGAGTTGTCGTCCCGGTTATCTACTGTCAGCTCACTATCGAGTACGCTGTCCTGCAAGTCGAGCGAGGAGAAAACCCAATGAACTAGACGAGCCCAACAAGTCCTGGAATATGGTTAAACTTTAGGGAGAATACTGATACAGGATCTTTAGGGGGATGATATTTGATGTCCGCAGAAACAGCTGGAGTCGTCCAACTTCTCAGAACATTGAGGTCTCTTTCGCCTAATCCAAACATTGAAGAGCTTCAGGTTCAGTGAGAGAGGGCGCATTTTATACCCGAAGGACTGAATAGCTTGCGCCTAGTGCTTGGAGAAGTTGCGGGTGGAGTCGTGGAATGCGGAGTAGGTACCTAACTAGCTGCTGTCGTTGAGGTCTCCAACTGACAGCTGCACACTGCCCTCACAGATTGACTTTCCTCAAGAAAAAGGCTCCAGAGCCATAATTGCCACTCTGCGACGGCGTTCCCACCTCGAAGATAGATTTCTGACTTTTGTGGACATCTGCGATCGTTTTTTTGAGCACGGATTTAGGGATGCGGAGAAGTTCCCTCGATTCCCCCCTTCCATTGAGACGTGCACGGGTGCCGCGCTAGCAGCTGATGCCTCAGGCATCCACGCCAGTAGCTTGGCATTATTCACTACATGTAGGTCGACGTCGGATGTCTCACGAGCTCTAGTATCCCAGACCAAGAACAAGCACCCAAAGACCCTCGCGCGCAAACGATAAAATTACCACCTCGGTGAAAGTAAGAGAAGGGACAGAATACACCGATGACGCAAAGGTCGAGTCACTTTGTTTCACTATTCTCAGACTTTTCCATGCTCTGCTCTCATTCTGTCTATTTATGGGCCTTCTTCCCCTCCCCACCATATGATGGGGGAAAATGTGCCGAGGCAACCATCGTCACTTTTCGTTTCCCAGTGCGGCGGGCGGCCACAGAACCAGTGCCCGTCAGCGCAGATCCTCTCTCCTTGATCAGGACGACCCCGTTCGATCCCGCAAAAGAATGGTTGATCTAGTGGCTAAAACAGCGGTCGACCTTCGAAACGTGGCTCCGAACAAGGCCCTTGACACTACTCCTTCGCTCGGGAGCCTCGCTGAAATTGAGCAAAGCCTCAGATGCTTGAAGAGAGGGCTCCGAGAGGACGCATCTGGACTGTCTGCCTTTCTGCGGAATATTGTGGTTCCTCGGCAGCTACCCCTATGGCCCTACGATTCATGGTACCGACAGCATCGCCTCTTCATGCTTCCCCGGTACTGCGGCATCTACAGATACATCAACCTCGTCAAAATCGCTCTCTGGACCGCTGTCACTGAGTGTCATTTGAACCCTGTTCTCAACGACTGCCAGGTCAGACATGGAGAGGGTGCTGATGCCCGATGAGTATAGCAAGCATCTTCCTGACAGGTTCTCCAAGTGCCGAGGCAGGTACAGAATCACGAAGCTTAATTTGACTACAGGAACTCGGGATGTTTGGAGCTACCTTGTACTTATGTACCTCAGAAGCTGTCCAGTATCTCTGAGTGGCCAATCTTGCTGATACACCTACCTGGATTCTACATTTGGACAAAGTGGTGCTGAGAGACGTCATGAAAGTCGCAAGTATATATACAGTCAACTTGTCCCCTGGACCTCAACATATAGACCGTTGCATCTCATAATATTTTAGATGCAATCCTGAGAACCTGTTCACGCTATTCAACACGTCTCCACTTCGCTCCGTACCGACCATGCTATCACTTCTATCTCTCGCCTCAGCATATCCCTTCTGTCGCAAATTGAAGAGAGACAGGGTCTTGTATCTTTCGATCCTGCCAAGCAGTATGTTTCCAACAAGGGGCAGAATGCTTTCATGGCTCCTGGGCCAGATGATTCCAGGTCCCCTTGCCCAGCACTCAATGTGATGGCCAATCAGTAAGTACAATTGTTCACGACTTCGAAAGGCTTCAATTGACTCTCAACCAGCGGCTACATTCCACGCAATGGACTGGTATCCGTCGAGCAAATGGAAGAGGCTCTTCCTCAAACCTTTGGTCTTTCTCCCGACCTCGCCAGCTTCCTCATGTTGATCTTTCTGGGTTCCAAACCCAAAGGAAGCATGCTCGACATCGGCGCCTTCCCCTCGACCCTTGTTGGCGAGACCCCCTATCAATTCGAGCAAACGTCCATGATCGGCGACATCAACAGCCAAGATAATCCGATGCAGCAGGTACATTACCCTGACTAGACCCTGTTTGAAAAATAAATAATTCAGCACATAGATTTGTACCAAATACAACGCCATCGACGGGTCCAAGTACTCAAACCAGGATTTCTTCTCCAACGGCGGCGCCGTCAATGACGAGCTCTTCTTCCGAACCTTCGGAAACCACTCCACCGAGTATCCCATGGGCGACCTGAACGAAGCCACCAAGCTATCCATGCTAGCCATGACACCCAACGGCGACGGCAAGTTCACATGGAACAAATTTCAAAACGCAATCCCCGACAACTGGTACAAGCGCGCCGAGCTCGATCCCTTCAGCGCTCCCATGTTCGCCGCCGACATGCTTGAGGAAGGAGCTTATGGCTGCTCTCCCAATGGCAAGAACTACGGAGGATTTAACATGCCTTTGTTGACCGACGGGACTTACACAAACAAGGAGCTGGAAGATCCGCATACGAATATGTGGTGCTTCTTGTCGCAGGCCGCGCCTATTGTGCTGCCGGTTTTGGCTAAGCAACCGATGTTTGGTGGGAGTACGAGTATGGTGAAAAATGTCAATTCTGCTGTGAGTGGTTTCAAGAAGGGCTTCCAGGGCATGCAGTGCGATAAGAGTATGACGAGCATGAATTTGGGGGAGCTTGGGAAGATTATGGGGTTGAATCTTCTCGGGACTGACGGGGACAAAAAGGGGGGTGTATTGGGATCCAGTGGGAATGGGTTGTTGCAGTGAGCTTCTTTCGGTGCGGTGCTTGTGTAGTTGGGTTCAGAGAGTGGTTGATCTAGTGCGCTGGCGCAAGAAAGATCCAGCAATTTTTGCGAAGTACATAATAGGGAGGGAATCAAAGGCTTCTTTGCAATTCAATGTTGTTACGGGGTTGTAGGCCGATGCCTTATGCAGCCGTCCCTTCCTTAGGCTGCCGTTCCTTTGTCTTACTAGCGCCTTTGTTGGCTATGTATTACAAGAAGGAGGAGCTCTCCAGACCTCTCCTTCTCTCCTTAGCTTCACTAATCCAGTATTTACCTACTGCTTGTTCGGGCTCTTGGCTCCCACAGTAGGTCTCCGTGACACCAATTGAGGGGATCACTAAGAACAACGCGAGCCTGCTGCCTCGGTATCGAATGATTCTTAAAGGGCTATATCCCAATGATGATAGCACCTTTCGGACATGAAAGACTAACTTACTGAGTGGCCTGGAAGTGAGTTCTTACCAGAACTTGGAAGATCGCGTGCGGCATTGCGGAATACCTGGCTGCTGCCGTGTAGCCCTTCTACCGTTGACTCGATGTCCAAACACCCCCTGTGAATTTCAAGGAAAGAGGGGATTTCATCGGATCAAGCAAGGTTCACCCTGTGGATTTGGGGCAAGATAAAAAAGATAGAGATCTTCACAATGAAATTCCGACGGGCGATTAACATCACGCGTTCGTCTGGATCAGAAGTTTCCAAAGAGGTGTAAGTTGAGGGGAAGAGGTTCCTTTTCATACCTTAAGGACCAAATGGCTTGCAGCTGGTGCCGAAAGAGGCTGCGCGAAAACTTATGGAGTAGGTACCTACCTGCTGTCGTTTAGGACTTCTGCTGCTGACTCAATACTCAGATACCACCCTCCTAATTACAAGCTGGGTCCCAGGAAGGAATTTTCGTGGATCACACACCTTTCTTGGGATTCGGATTCGGGAAAGAGTCGAGACACTCGAGAGTTTTGAGGCGGAAGAAATTTTGACAGACGATGATACATCCTAGGTATGTCCCGGTCTTCTGAAAGGTGCAAGTCTAGAGGGAGGCGGCCTCCTTTATACCTGCAGAACAAGGCGGCTTGCGATCCAGTGCTTGAAGAGGTTTCACGCAAACTTGTGAAGTATCTGCTGTCATTGTGCTCTTCTACCGTTAACTCAATGCTCAAATACCTCATGCGGATCTGAGATCCTAGGTTATGAGGGAGTTTCGTAGAATCATACAAGCCCGGTGATTCCGATTTGTCGAAGTTACGGAGATGTTCAAGAATGAGGAGATGCCGACGGGCGATGGATCCATTGCGCAGTTTTCGTTTTCTCTGAATTCTGAAGAGGCTGATGCCCAGCGGAATATGATCCTTTTTATACCTGAACTTCCGAGGAACTTGCGAGCCAGTGATTGCAGAGGTTGCATGAAAACTTGAAAGCTGCTGTCGTTTGGGTTCTCTGCCGTTGACTCAATGTCCACACACTACACCTGCGATTCATAAGCTACGAAAGAAATTCATTGAATTCAACTGGCCTGGTGGTTTGAATTTGGCCGAATTGAGAAACTCAAAAATACGGATATTCTAATGGACGATAAAACCGTCCTCGGTTCTGTTCTCGTGGACTTCTCTGAAGAGTTCGGAGTCCAGGGAGACTTTGTCCTTTTATACCTCGACGTCCAGGGAAATTGCGAACACAACTTGAAACTTCGAGGCGTTGCCGAGGTGTTGCTGACACACTGACACTAGGCGGGGTGATGGCAAGAAATGTCTTCTGAAGAGCTCCAAGTTTAGAGCAAAGAACTCCTTTTTATACTCAGAGACACTAGCAGCTTGCGGGCTAGTGCTGAGAATGGAAGCTTGCGGATTAGACATGGTACCAAAATGAGTAGCCGCTGTCATTCAGTCTTCTGTCGCCGAATAGATCTCTTCTAATACCTAGAGGTGTAAGCTCCATACAGCCTACAGGCTGGTCAATCTAGTAAAACTTGGCACTTGGCAGCTACAGTGCTCGACGGAGTAGCTTCTGTTGTCTAGATACTCTAATTATCAAACAACTCGTCTATTGCACCCCCCCCCGCCAAAAAAAAACAACAACAAAGAACTTCGTCGTATTGAGAAAAACTTATGACTTGGCATGTTCGTCTAGTCTAGAAAAATAACTCTGGGCATGCTTTTGCCGCACACATGTGTGGACTACTTTAGCGGAGCGGGGGGGTAAGAAAAAGCCGTTTATAAATGGTTTGAAACTTAAAATACCGTTAAAAACTTTGGAAACTATTATAACTATTATAACCGTTGCTTAATTCCAACTGTTTCCAACGTTATTTAACCGTATTTATGGTTTTTACTTTTTAATCAAAAAGCCATACACGCTAGCCCAATTAAAAAGGCGGTGACAGAATTCTGCAGCTAATTTTACTCAAAACTTCCAACATCACCACCCACCAGCTCCAGCTCCAGCGCAGCAGCTTCAGCTGCTTTACATTTAGCAAGTCAATTTCCAGCTCTACAGGTTTTTTGCGCGCGCTGCAGCGTATGCCAATCCCCATGCGCAATTTATTTACACTATGCTAACCATATTATGCCAGGCCCTTACCCTCGCTATGGCGCATGCCAGGCTGCCCACTCGGACCTTAATACACATGCGCTAGAGCGGCCAGCTGGAGCTAAAGCTGGAGCTGGAGCTGGAACTGGAGCTGGAGCTGGTGGGTAGAGGCTGGAGCTGGAGCTGGAGATAGAGCTGCTGCGCTGAAGCTGGAGCTGGAGCTGGAGCTGGAGCTGGAGCTGGAGCTGAAGCTAGAGCTGGTGGGTGGTGATGGTGGTGTTGAAGCTGAAGCTGGATGTTTGGAGCTGGAGGCTGGAGGCTAGAGACTGAAGCTGGAGCTGGAGCTGGAGCTGGAGCTGAATAGGTAGTGCAATAATAATAATAAATTTGAAAAGTAAACAAATACTAGATATTGGTGGTTTTAAATTTTGGAAACGGTAATATAGTTACAAACCTCAATAACCGTTGAAAGGTTCTAAACCATCCATAGAGTGTCTTTCACCTTGGAAAGTTTGAAACGGTTGGCAAGATTGCCAACCGTTTCTTTTTCACCCCCCCGCTCCGCTAAGGTACGTAGGAGAAACTCTTGTGGAGAGCTCTCAGTGTCGTAGAAGATGGTCTTTTTATACCTAAGATCGTGGTAGCTTGCGCAAATCCGCCTGGTCAATCTCGGCAGTTACAGTGTTGGATGGAGTAGCTGCCGGACCCTCCTGCTCTCCTGAAAAGCCTCCTGTGTAGCGCAAGACAACGCTATTTATACCTGAGGGTTCAAGGTCCAGGCAGCTTACGAGCTAGGCCGTTTAGTAAAACATGGCAGCTAGAGTGTTGGGTGCAGTAGATGCTGTCGCCTGGACATTCTACCGCCGGTCTCAGATGAAGTGTCATCGATTGAAGCCTCGGAAAATCAACAAATAATTTCGTAGGTTCGACCAAGACTTGGAATTAGCACTTGGGCTTGAAGGACAGACGAGAGGCATTGCAAATAAGGCCATGCTGAATTATCTGCAGCACAATCCCTCCATGAAAGCTTTGTCTTGGCAAAATTTTGGGAGTTCAAGGCCAGTGGGAGAGGGTCCTTTTTATACCTGACTGAAGGTTCAAGAAACTTACAAGCCAGTTCTTCTAGTGAAACCTGACAGCTATAATGTCAGAAGGAATAGCTGCTGTCATCCAGACACTCTACCATCGGTTGGAAGTGAATGCTTAGAGAAACAACAATGGATTTCTTTGGGGCAAGTCAGACTTAGGACTGATCATCTGAGCCTGGATGATAGATTGAAGACATTACAGGAAACAATATACTGAGCTGTCCATGATAGCATCATCGTAGTCGTTGATTCATTCGATCTTCTGGAGAGCTCTAGGTTCAGTGGGAAAGGAACTTTTAATACCCTAAGATTCAGGTGGCCAGTGCGCACTGTGCCTAAAAACTAAAAAGGCTGAGTCTAAGGTCTTAGGATGATTGCTGTCGTCCGTATCCTCTGCTGTCGGTAGTAAGTGAAGTCGTCAACGTAGAAAACCAACAAAGAATTTCATCGGTTCAAAAGGACGTGGGTTTGATCACATTGGCTTGAATGGCAGGCTGAGAGTATTTTGCGGCATAGGGCACCGATATGCCCTACATCACCGTGTCCGTCTTTCTGATCTTGGAGTGTATGAGTTCAGGGAAAGGGGGCCTTTTATACCCCAAGATCCAGGTGATTTGCGAGCTCGTGCGCACTGTTCTTAAGAAGGCAGGACAGGGCGTAAGATCTCGAGATGTCTGCTGTCGTTCAGGCCCTCTACTGTCAATTTGAGAAGCTTCAATGGTATCTTCCGAAGTCCCACATCTAAGAAAGCAATGTGACTTGGTCAAACAGAACAGCTTGCGTATTGCGACCTGGACGTGGCGGATAGGCTGAAAGTGTCGTAGAGAAGAACATGCTGGACATTTGAAGTGGGCATGAGTAGAATCGTGGATACTGAGAGTCTACAGCTGTCTTTTGGAGAATCTCAACTGGAGAGGAAGATGGCCCTTTTTATACCTCCAGATCCAAGTGGCTTAGAGCTAGCGCGATCGAAGGGCTCGGAATCTATGCGGTTTACAAGCTAATGCGCTCAAATTGGGTCGCATGTTTAGGGTAGGTGCTGTCGTTCCATCCTCCTGCTGTTGATTCGAAAGACAATTTCTTTGATAACGTCGCGAAACCGACGAAGGATTGGACAGTGTTTAAGGTGCCTTGGGTTTTGGGGTCCTTAGTCCAGGGGATAGATCGAAGTACTGTAGATCATGGTGATGAGTCCATGTCCCGGTAATATTCGATCTTTGGTTCTCGGAAAGGCTCAGGCTTTGTGGGAGATGGCTCTTTTTATACCTGGAAATTCATGCAGCTTGTAAGCTGGAACTCTTAGAAAGAATGAACGTAAGATTTTGAGCAGCTGCTGTCGCCGGGACTCTTTGCTGTCGGTTTGAACACCGGTTTCTTTGATGTCTGAAAAGAGCTCCGAAATTAAAAATGAAATCACCATGTTCAAAAGAGAGTTCGGTTGTGAGGCGCACAGTCTAGAGGACGGACCGAAGTGTTTTAGGGCATGGATACACTCATACGAGAACCCACCTCACTCTCTACTATTTCCTGGAGAGCCTCAAGTGTAGAGGGGAAGAGCCCTTTTTATACCTCAAAATCCACGCGGCTTCTGAACTGGAAAGCTTAGAGAGAATGAAACTTAAGGCCCCTGAAAGCTGCTGTCGTTCAAGCCCACTGATGTTGATCTGATCACTACTTTCCTTGATGTCTAACTGAATAAAGCTCTGGAACTCAAAACGACTTTGAACGTGGTGAAAAGACCTTGGGATCTGACAACCTAACCTAGTAGGTAAATCGAATGCGGTGTGGAACATCGCATGCTGAAATGCACTTTCCTTCGTAGTGCCAATGCTTCTTAAAGAGCTCTAGCTTTTGGAGAGGACGAACCCTTTTATAATTGAAGGTCCAGGCGGTTTGCGAGCTAATGCGCTCACAGGGGTTGAGCATGAACTCCCGCTTGGAGCAGCTGCTGTTGGGCAAACTGTCTGCTGTTGATCTGAACACCGATTCCTCTGATGTCCGATGGAGCTCTGAGGCTGAAACCGAAGATGGCTTGTACTGTGTTAAAAAAGCTTTAGAATTTGGGACCTCGGTGTAGGGGATAGGTCGCAGGAGTTGTGAAACATGGCATACTGAGAGATAACGTCCATTACTTGTCAGCAACAAAAGATGTTGCACCGAGCTGCCTGGCAGAGTATTTCTAACCGTTGGGCTACGTTTTAAAAATAAAATTTTAAAAGCTAGGTAGCACGAACTCTAACGAGTTGGGTGGCGAGATTTTTTTTCGAAAAAAATCGTGGCCCAACGGTTACCATCGATGTTCAACGTTACTGGCACGAACCTTTTCTCGGGAGCCCCGGGCTAAGAGAAGACAGACCCTTTTATAGTTGAGGTCCACTCCACTGGCCCGGGCGATTTGCAAACTATCGCGCTTAGCAAGGTTGCACATAAGGACAAGGTCTCGCTTAAAATAGCTGCCGTCGTTCCGACCATTTGCTGTCGATTCGAAAGGGCATACTGTGAGGGTACCCTGAGACTAAGGAGGAATCACAGCGTGTTCGAAGAGCCTTGGAATCTGGAACCTCGGTCCACGTCATAGATCGAAAGCACTGTAGGACATGCCATTCTCGCTTCTCGCAACACGATGATTCCTTGAGTGCTCCAGCTTTGGGGGCAAGTGGACCTTTTTATACCTCGAGATCCGGCAGGTTTGCACGCTGGTGCGCCTGGAATGGTGATAGGCGTCGAGCGAAAGGTCGAAGTGCGGAATAGCTGCTGTCGTCTAAACCTCCTACCGTCGATTCCACATTTGAAAACCCAAGTCGTCCCTCTGAAGCCTCAAAACGCAAAGGAAATCACATCTTGTAAAACAAGACCCGAAATTCGGCGTTGAGATCTAGCTGATAGCTCGATGACATTAAAGAGAAAGCCGAACCCTGCAGCGCACATGTTGCAAAAGCTTGTCGCGTGTTCTGTCTGAAGAGAATATGGATCAGTGAGAGAGGGCCCTTTTTATACCTCGAGGTCCAGACTGCTTGCAAGCTAGTATGCCTAGAAGGTCTTGGCTTATTGTGGTGTAAGGACCTAGCTAGGTGCCGCCGTTCAGATGTCCTATTGATGGCGTGAAAGTCAGGGTCTCGTTAGTAGCTGCTGTCACTCCGACCCTCTGCTGTCGATTCGAGATGTGAGAACCGATCTCTTTGAAATCTGGTGAAGCCTTGAAACTAGAAAGGGGCTTTAGCGTGCAGAATGTGACCTCAATGCAGGAGATAGATTGAAGGGGTTGCAGGGCATAAAATGGTCCGTACAAAAATAGTTTTCTGAGAGCCCGAAGTGTAGAGAAAGGCGCCCCTTTTTATACCTCGAGATTCAGACATTCTGCAAGTCAGCGTGCTCACAGAGGCTGAATACAAGGGCTGAGAGTAGCTGCTGTCGTCTACAAGCCCCACCGTCGGTCTAAAAGTTCGATCCCAATCGATCATTGCAGTCCTGGAGCTGAAAAGGAATTGGGTCAGATCAAACAAGTTTTTTCTTTCTAGGACTTGAACCTCGGTGATGGATGGGCAGATTGTCAGGGCAGGGAATGCTGCGTTGTCACTGGTGCACAGCACAGGCACATGGACAGCGGTCGGGTGTCAAAGTCTTCTGAAGACTCCAGGTTCTGGGTCTGATGGTCGTTTTTATACCTCGAGATCAAGATGGCTTGCGAGCTAGCGTGTCCTGTGCATGGAAAGGCTGGAGATAAGTCCTTGGGGAGCCCGCTGTCATTCAGGGGTTCTGCTGTCGTTAATACCCTTTGCTGTCTCCTTGAACACCAAAATCCCATGTTGAGCTCTCAATGCTAAGAATTTCATCTTGTCGAGAAAGCCGTTGAATTTGGAACCTTCACCTTGGGAATAGATCAACAGTACCTACCGTGGGGCATGGGATGCTGAGCGTTTTGTGATGCACATAGCGGTAGAGACGAACCCGATGTATTTCTGAAAGATTTAAGTTCAGGAGAAGACGCTACTTTTATATTAGTTGAAGGCCCATGTGACTTGCGAGCTAGTCCTCCTCGTGAGGCCACAGCTTGTCCCACTCGGATTTCTCCACGTCACTTCGATTTCTCCCATTCACTTGGATTTTTTCTAGATATCTGAACGACCCCAATCATTTGGATTTTGGAAGACTACGTGTGAAGGCACTGGAACAAGTGAGTAGCATGTGACTGGGTGGAACACATGACTTACCGTGGAAGATGCAGGGCGAGACAGGAGCACGAACTCGATGCGTTGTGGAACTGCTGGATGAAGATTAGAAGGGGACTTTGGAGCCTGTACTCTAGCACTCTGACCTGATGGGAATATCATATGTTGAGAGCCATGTATTGTCACCCGACTGAAAGACCAGGCAATGGAGTGTTGAGAGACCAAAGTCGCTCTCAAGTATCATTGAACTCATGAAGCAATAAGCATATCGCTTCTAACGCCCCGGGAGCTAGCCATTCCATGCTCATCCCATGTCTGAAGCCGTATGCACATGCCCAATGTATGCCCTCTGAACGCAGTCGCTCGATGATTCGCCCCTGAATGTATGAGCCTTCCTTCCAATGCACCAATCTACAACAGCGCCACCACAGCAGCAAAAGCCCCAGCAAGCATACCCATCCCACTCACAGCGACGATTCCAGCCGCAGACTCAGTCGTACCAGTAGCCGTTGCACCACTTGACGTCGCGCTCGCCGCATGAGACGCACGCCCGGCACTCGTCGCGCTCGCCACCACACTGGACGCATGACTCGCCGCACTCGCCGCCGCCCCATCCACCTGGCTCGTCGAGCTCGCCGCCTGAGAGGCACCCCCGGAACTTGTGCAGCTCGCCACCACACTGGACGCATAACTCGCCGCACTCGCCGCTGCCGCAACCGCCTTGCCCACCGCCGAGCTCGCAGCAGCATTCGCCGTCGTGCCATATTCACTCGCATAACTCATCGCCACACTATTCGCCGATGCAGCCACACTAGCCGCATAACTTTCCGCAGAAGCAGCTACAGAGGCGCCGTAGGAACCGTATACGGAGGCATAGGAGGCGGCGAGGGATTCGGCGGAGGCGGCGACGGAGGCTGCGTAGGAGCCGTATTCGGAAGCGTAGGAGGCGCCGATGCCGGCGTATTGGGTTTGGTACACGGATGCTATGGATTGGGCGGAGTCGACGACGGCTAGCCAGTCGTCGGCGGTGGCGAGGGTGGCGGAGAGGAGGGTGAGGGTGAGGGGGGTGCGGAAATGCATTTTGAAGGTTGTGGTTTGAGGTTTTCGGTGGAGGTAGATGTTCGGTTCTTCTGGTGGAGTGAGAGAGAATCTGTCTTGGAGATGCAGAAGAGTCTTGGGAATTTAAGGTGGAAGAGGAAGAGCTAAACAAAGGCTTCTCGGGAGCGACCGACTTTTGAAACTCCTAATCTAAAGCAGGCGACAAGCAGGTGAATGAGGGGGGAGAGAGAAAGCGCAGCCTCGACACTTTCGGAGGCGCGTGCGTATTATATATTCGCAGGCAGTGCAGATCCAGACGTCCCTACCAGCATAGAGGCCAATAAAAACAGTGGAGATGTGCGGCAGAAAGCAATAAGCTTAATATCGTCGGCTCAAAGAAGGAATTGACGTGCGGTGTTGTTGGAGGTTGAGGCGCATCAGTGACGAAATTAAGCAGGCTTAGCGGATCTGCAAGTGCCAGGAACGGAAAGGCTAAGTTTTGGCTTCCTCGTACCGCGTCGTATTGCGACTCTTCAGCTCACTGCCAATCCTCTCGACCAGAGAATGTCTGCGCGTTGATGAGTTGGCGAGTTCAACAGTGTCACCCTTCGCGCTTCGCTGTTCTGTATATCCCGAACTCGTCATCGTCAAGGCACCAGGGAAAGCTCAGCTTCCCCCATCCCAGCACCGACAATCATCCCGCGCGATCGACCAAACCTCCCGATTCGAGTTCGTCAAAATGACCCGAGTATGGAGATCAAAGCTGAAAGATCCCCGTCGTACTTACTCGACAAATGTCACAGCATTGAAATACTATGAGATCATACGCCTCTTTCGAGTCAAAGAAGGAGGGAAGACACAGTTCAGATCGACACCCGGATCTACACTTTACTGTCTCTAAGTAAAGTCGATCAATCCGCCAAGCCCTGCCAGCTCACCCGGTGCAAGCCACAGCAGCACCGTCCACGCCAGCTCAGGAGCCTCAACATCTTCCAACGACCAAGGAGTTAAGAATCATTAAATCCATCATCTCTACTCGGCTAGGAATTGCAGAACCACAGCCCTTGCGCCACAGTAAATCGCATATCCAAATAGAGGAGCAAAGCCACGAGGCCGCACACCCCTGTCAGGAGCTTACCTCACAGAGGTCACAAACAGTACGCGTGGCATATTGTTGAGGGACATAGGTGCTTGTCTTGGGAAGGTCTAGCTAAGGCCCAGCTATCATGGAGCTGGGTATGGCGCTAACAAAGGAGCTAGTGCTGCTGCCTGATATGGCAGGCTGACACATATAGGCGCAGTTGAAATTCGAAGTCATTGCCATATCACTATGATATGTGATTCGAAGCAAAATCCGGGGTTCCGTCTCTCTAGGCTCTCGATGAAACATTGCTACGAACAAGTACAGCGGCTACCGCGGATCCGCCCATTTTGGACCCCAAACACTAACTTGCACAGAAGGACACAGACAACATCTGTCATCTGAAGAATCATCATGTAGAACCATCGAATTGTCATCAATCTACTTATTAGCATCTCTCTTCCCCTCTCCTACGGCTACCTTCTCTCACCACGAATCTTAACGGCAAAAAAAGAGCGCCTTATCTTCACAACCTGAGTTTCACACCTACAAAAACACCCCAATCGCCCGCCCCCCTTACCTCACTAGGACCTCACCACCATTTACTTTTCGCCTCCTTCAAACAAGCGTCAAGTAACACAAAGCAGCAATTCCAGATCCTGTATTAACTTTTTGCTTTTTGGAAACGCATAGCAGATACCGCCCATTCCCAGCTCCTAATCGAGGCCGACATCCATCAATATGGAATGTTGAAGAACCATCCATAAGAGTCTATCGCGATCTATCGCGAAATAAGAGAGAAGAGAGAGAAGTAGTACACCCTCGATAAAGCGGCAACACCGCCACCGATTTAAGAGAAATAAGAAAGAGGAAGTTTGCCTAGCCTACACGCGGTGGGAAACCATTCCCAGCAGCAGCAGCACCAACGGAAATTTTCAATGTTGTACATTGTTTGAGACCTTCGCGATAAACACTCCACCGATGCAAAGGTAGAAACTGAAAGGAAGTCCGTTCCGTCGATGCAGCCTTCTTTGCATCATATGTCGTAGAGAGCAACCAGGTGCTGCCCCGCATGCTTCAATCGACGACTAGAGCAATGAATATCTCATTACGGATATCTGACCTGGCGCATTGTCGTAGGCGGCGGAGGAGCAGGATGTCGCGGATCGTACTCCTCGTAGTAAGCAGGATCGGATCGAGACACAGGAGCTCGGGTTTCGAAGACTGGCTGCCGAGCGTAGGCCTCTGGCTCACGAGCGCCATCGTAGGAAGCGTAGAGTCGTTCATCAGGATGCATAGGTCGTCGGATGACGTATTGGCCTTGTTCGTTAATCTGCATGTACTCCGGCCGGCGGGGTCGAGGATCCTCATAGATAGTGTAGAATTCCTGCCTTGGAACACGTTCATAGGCGATCTCTTGGCGTTGTTGAGGAGAACGAGTTCGATAAATTGGCTCGTGTTCCGCCTGTGGTGGAGGACTGCGTTGTCGATATTGGCCGGGTTGAGATTCCACTCTGACGTAGACTGGGGACCTGGAACGAGCACGATCGTTCTCCAGCCTGACACTTTCGTACCTGGCATACCGGCTAGGTGCACGATTCATGCTTGCACTACCCTGCCTCTCCTCTCGGTACACGACATTGTTCTGCACATAACGACGGTCCACCAATTCAGGTGACCTCTCACGAGCATACTGGACACCGGCACCCTGTCTCCTATCTGCATACGGGTCATCGTCCGCGTAGGCATAATACTGTGGTGGCGCTCGCTCCCGGGAAACATGACCTGCCGTAGTTGCATCTCGCTGGAGGGATAGAAGGTATTGCGTATCACTCTCATACTGAGAGCGGGTGCGATAATCGGGCTGTCCAGGATCGTACAAGGGATACCCGTTGTCGTCAGTTGCTGCTTCCGGACGTTGACGAACTTCTTCCGGGCGACGTTCAGGTCCGGGGTTCAATGGGGCATCTCGAACAGAGCTTCTCGTAGTGGCTTCCGGGAGAAGTTCGTTGAGGAAACGTTCAGCGGATTTCTGAGCATCTGCTGTACCAGCTTCCGCAGCAGCTTTTTTGGGCACACTGGCTGGATTCGCCCGTAGCTCGCCATCTTCCGAGCCGGCCTCGACAGCTTCAGTTCTCTCATTTCGTGACGGTTGTGCGGATGGTGCGCGTACACGATCCGACCGCAACTGATCGGCGACTCGGGTTATTGCAGATGTAGGAGACTGTGGCGGCATGCCTTGCCCTCGACTGCCAGGAACCTCTCTCTGGGGACGGCTGCTGACTGGCTCACGACGTTCTGGAGAGTCTGCGAGCAGGGGTTGCTGGTTCGTAATGAAGGTTCGGTCGTTCATCCGTTCCTCCCAGCTCTTTTCCGGAACTCTTTGGCGCGGAGGTGCGCCGGGCTCATACATCCAGCTAGAATCCTTGGGGTCCGATGGAGCGTCACGCCCGACTGCACGATCGTACTCATCGATGGGCACACGTTGACGGGGAGGGCTTGGACCACGTGTCAGATAGGTATGCGGTCGATCCTCTTCGGCGTATCTGGCTGGCATTTCATTGCTGAGGTACCTTCGGTCGGACTGCGCAGATACCTTGGCATCATCTCTGGGATCACGGCGGTCGCCTCGAGGAGTAATATCTGGTATTTCCCGAGGAGAATCAGGTGCACGCCTGTAGTATCTCTCATGGTTATCCCTAGAGGGCTCCAATTCAGCATACTGATCTCTTTCTCTCTCGGGCTCCCGGTACATTTGTGCATGTGGTTGCTGGTAACCGATACTGGGGCGACGTTGAGGAAGGGCACCGGGGCGGAATGCTTCAGGAAGTGCGTCTTTGATAAGTCCCAGTTTGCGACTGTCCATTCCAGATGCATTTGCCAAGTCAGCAATGACGGTCACATCCGGCAGCTCAATCATATCCCGCGTCCAGTCTGGAGTTTGGACTCCATAAGCCTCATAATGTGACACCGGGTCCACACCAATATGAGTCGATTGGAAATGATTCAACAACTGAGGGAGAGAGAACAATTTCTTGTCGGAAGACCGAGTCGGATACAGATTGAAATTTGCACTGGCAGTGCTGCACACTTTGCAGGCAAGGCCATTGACGTTCCTTACTGGGCGCATCTCCTTGTTGTATGAAAGACCCTCTATGAGCATCTTCAATGGAGGGTCGTTGGGGAACTTGAGACGATTCCTCTTCAACAGATGGTGAATAACGACCTGGACCCTGATGCTACCTGGAAATTCCCGGATACCAGCAGTACTAGTCCAGAGATCCTTGGCGTTTCGAGAGACGTCCTCCAACTGAGACCGGTAAGCCTCAGTTTCCTGGATTGCAGCAGAATGAGGTCCCATATCATGTGGTGCTGTAGCTCCATAGGATGCACCTTGTGCATAAGACGAAGCATACTGACCATTGGGAGGTCCATACGTGGACTGCTGATTAGATGATTCCGGCATGGAAGATCCGTAAGGCTGAACGTGCGGCTGTTCATATGGCGGATAACCGGGACCTTGATACATGGTAGAGTATCCTTGAGGGCCGTAATCCGGACCTGACACGGCAGGTGGGTAGTTATTGGGTGGATGGTTAGCATACTGTCCACCCTGGTATCCGGGGGCATTTTGATGAGCCGGTGGCGGATAGAACGGGCCTGTTATGGGTTGTGGTATGTGTTGCTCCTCAACTCCTGGATGACCATAGTATGGACCTGGACCTGGCTGATAGACATTGGATGGCGGAGGACCTGACGCTGGAGGATACCCACCGAAACCATACGATGAATGGTTGTTTTGACTTCCAGGGACCCATGGATCACGCGGGACCGGGCCGGTAACATAATGTGAACTCTTGGTGGCCGTAGGGTCGGGGTTGAAGGGCGGATGCTCAGGCCACTCGGCCCTCCAATGCACGACGATACTTCCAACACTCAGGGAGTTGGTGTGCTTGGCTGCGAAGTGTTGGATCACACCTTCAAATCCGTAATATTTGAAGTTGTTCTCGCAACCATTGCAAAGGAAAAGTTCCTTACGGTACTGCTCCGTGTGAGGTTTGATCTTGGTATCAAAAACCCACTTCATGTTTTCCAGAACCAGCTTCCTTGTAAATGGTCCTTCTGGGGGATCAGTGGGTGGTTCCTGTCCAGCTGCTCGGGCTGCCGCTTCGTCCTTGGCGATCTCGGCGTAAAACCTCTTGCGGACATACATAAGAACTTCGGCAGCGAAACGGGGGCTGTTCTCCTTGGTTACTTTGTCACCGCCTCTCCAGCTATCACCTGAAATGATCTCATCCGCGAACCCTCCAATTCGTGAACGCAAAGGGGCCTGAAAGTCATCCCAGTCCCGCTCAGTCAAATCCTTCGCCCCTTCCAGATATGGTCTATCGAACCTTTCCAGAGACACTTTGCTCTGAGCAATACGATCATTCTCTCGCTGTTCTGATTCTTCGCGCTGGGATAGGAGTCGCGGTTTCAGCATCTCCCAAGAATTATCGTCAAGAGGTTTGATGATTTGGATGGCGGCTTGAAACGATGCCATGTGCGCGAGGACGTTGGCTGTCAATGGAGGATCGAGTAGCATACACCGCCGCTCAATTTCCGCCCGTCTGGCGGCTTTCAATTCCGCAACTTCCTCCTTTGTGCGCTCGTGTCTCGGTGGTTGGAACTGTCGCATATGCGGTGGGAATCCATTATTTGCTGGAGAAGCGTAGCGAGGGGACGTAGTAGTCGGAACTGGAAATAAGTCAGTTCGCGTTAACGAACAAGAGGGGCTGAAGCGCTGGGTCTTACTGTATGCGGCAGGTATTGGCTGTACTGGCAAGTAGGCCTCGAGCTTCGGAAGTGGGTGGAGAATGTGCGGCGGACCGTTCAGTGGGTGACCGTTTTGGGGATGCCCATTCTGGTGGTGACCATTCTGAGTTTGGACGGGTTTCATGGGTACTGGAATGGAAAGAACAGGCGGCGCCACAGGGTTTGGCTGAGACACATTGAGCGCGGTCGCCGAAGGCATAGGTAGCTCTGAAGCTTCGAGAGAACGGATCTGTCGTAAGCCGCCTGCTGAAGCCCACTTTTCCAATCTCAGAGCATCTTGCAGTCGTTCCTTGCCCCTTTCTTCCAGTCCTTTGCTCCACTCCTCCGCAGTGCCAGAGCCCATGTCTTTCACTTTCATGAATTCGGCCTTGATGTCGTCCACTTGAGTCCTGAGGTAAAGTTTCGTCCATTGCAGGTTCAGGGGGGCCGGTCCGCTCTGTAGCGCAGATGTCGGAATGACGTGAAGTTCGTTGGAGAGAAGCACAAACGGGAGTGCTTTCAGCAGATCCGAGGGCACACTCGATGACAACAGGAGGTCGATTTCCTTTCCGACAGTCAGCTTATTCAGAACCGGGAACCAGCATAGAGACGTAAGACCTACCTTCAGGGTCTGTTTCGGCAGACATGGACCGCAGGTACGGAAACCAAACGCCCAGACTGGAGCAACACCATTTTCACCTGGGCCAGCATGCCAGTGGTCGAATGAGGCAGAGACTGGTTCACCTTTCTTGCCACAGAATTGGCAAGATAGTCCTCCGGCTAGCTTCCACATGTCAAGCTCAGAGGTTCCAGCTAGCGGCGCCGGCATGGCGGGACGAAAAAGTCTTCTGGAAGACTGCCAAATCTCCCCTGGCGAGAGAAGTGGAAACACAGTCTTGGGTAAGGGCTCGGGAATACTTGGGTTTGTATGAGATGATGGGTCAAGATAGGCATTGAAAAGCTTGTTGACGCGCAACAAGCGACCCAAGGCCCGGGGAGGAGTGTAAGAGAAGATGTGATGCCACAACTCTGCAGGAAGCAGAGACCTATCCACTGGGAGTTTTTTGCCTGAGGTGCTTCCGGAGACGGGCTCCAATTTCACACGTTTGTGGCTGTCAGACTCAGGAGCTTGGGGCTCATCCGCCTGGCTCTGGGCATGTGGAGAATCCAGCTTCCTCTTTCTTGTAGAGTCATCACCCACTGGTATGGGAGTGACTTGACCTTGTTGTTGGATAGTCGAATTGACTATCAAGCTCTTGGGCGCATCCATGTGCTCGTCATCACTATCGCTGTCGGCAGACATGGACACATCTGATGCGGAATCGGCGTGCTCTTCCGGGGCGGGCACCTGTACTGTTGCTGCCGGCTGCGCCGTCCTCACTGGACTCCCCTGTTGCCTGGGCGATGCAGAGGCGGAAGAAGAGCCATCGTCGGAGGAATCGGTAGTGGTGTCCGAGGAGACGTCGCTGCTGGACACGTCCGCCATCTCGACTGGATTCGGGTGTTAAGAGAGAGCGGGCACAGATTGCAGGAAGTCAAGCGCACGATGGAAGCTCGAGAAACAGAGGCAGAAAGGAAAGACGGATACGACCTGGCGATCGTTTTGGGCCTTCAAGCAACTGCAACTGAAACATACCACGAAAGAAGTTGCGCAGGCCAAGGAATGACGAACCAAAGAGCGCCAACTAGGCAGAGCGCATGCGCTCCCGTGGTGAGTGTAGTTGCGAGAGAGCAGCTACCTGAGAAGAGAGACGGAGGAGGGTGCAGGCAGTGGTGGTTGGGGGATTGCGGTGGTGAGGAGCGAGGAATGGGGAGGGAGAGGGCGGTCGCTTGAGAAAGTCGCAGAGAACAGAAAGGTCAATGCAGGGCGCACGGGCTGGCCACTAACCCTGCAACCGCCAACCACTTTTCGAGGCTGACATGGCACTAGCAGCCTCACAGTGACGACACATGTGCCTTTGATTGAAGCTTGTCCTGATCATGTATTGTGAAGCTATTCCCAATTACTCGGACTTTCTCTAGTCATTTGGTTCTTTCTTGGACTTGCAATATTTTTCTTGTATTCTGAGTTATTTATACGTGCTCGGGTACATGTACTGTTCAGCTATTGGCATCGGTTGGCGGGCTGATGACTTCAATGGATTACATGTACACGTATATATCTAAGCCTCTGATTATTATACCAGTAAGTAGTGTACTTTTTAAACTGTTCTTCATTGCTAGACCTAGCTTTTCTCTAACCGCATAGGTTGGTTTCACTCTTTGTTTTGACAATCTAGTATCGAGCAAGCAGTTCAATGTTTCCTGCTCCATGCCATCCTACCACAGCTTCAGATGCTATATCTTCTTTTCCCCTTTTCCTTTTGAAAAGAGGCAAAGGTTTGGGCCCGGAAGAAAGCGACTAGACTCTAGCTGGGTACATCCCTCCAAAGTTTATTTGATTTGCTCTTTACTGGAATACATGTAGCTCAATGGAGGTGTAGCATGGCCGAGCCACTGCTCAAGTATGCACAAATATTGCATAAGGACTTGCATAAAGTTCGCTGCCTCAGCCACTCAGCGGCTCCGTGCCCCGCCGGGCTGCGTGCTCAGCCGCAGCATCTTGATTGACAGCTCCGGTCCAACCTGTCACCTAAATACTATCCACATTTTGCATAAGCACCGCCATCCAAGGCTCTGCGAACACCGGTCTCCCTTGTATTCGTACAATCACTACTGTCTCTCCGTCCATCCCCTGATTTCCGCCTGCGGGGCGAGTCTCGTCACTCATTTCCCGGCTTGCTCCCGAACTCCCACGGCAATCCCTCGCAGATAGCTCGCCAAGCTGTTTGTAGGGTCCAGCTTCGCCAACTACCACAATCACCATGGCCTCCTTGAATACCTCGACCAACGGTCCCTCCATCAAGAGCAGCTATGCGGGCGTGATCAATTCGCCCGCGCCTTCCGGTCCCGCTGCGAACTCTCCCACCTACGGCCAGTGGGCTGTCTTTTCCGTTGCGGCGCCCTTAGTCTCGGCTTTCCAAGACTCGGCTGGAAAGGAGAGTGTCTTGAAGGTGCAATCGAAAGGAGGTAAGCCGATGTCAGCTGTTTGCTGGAAATGGTCCGCAAACCACTTGCCCAATACTGATCTTTCACAGAGGGCGAGCTAGCCGATCTGATTGAGGACTTCTCGGAAGGACGAATCCAATTCGCATTCGTCAAAGTCAAGGACCCCAACACTACTCTTCCCAAATATGCTCTTATCTGCTGGGTATGTTGTGCGACATCCAAGAAATAGAAACTAGCTGACAAACTACACAGTGCGGCGAAGGTGTCCCTGAAAGGACTAAGGGATACTTCACGAGCCACCAGAATGCTGTCTCGAAGATCCTCCATGTACGTGAAACCCCAACGCTTGCGGCCCCGAGACACTAGCTAATAGACAATACCAGGGTTACCATGTCCAGATCACAGCTAGGTCGGACCGTGACCTAACACCGGAAGGTATCATCCAGAAAGTGGCAGACGCCTCCGGAGCCAAATACTCCGCCGGAAGTGCCCCTCCACCCTCCTCATCCGGTCCTGCGCCCCCTATCTCTTCGAAACCGGTGTTCACCCCTACAACAAACGTCGGAGGTGGAGGCTTCAACCCATTGGCATCGAGGTCAAGAGGGTCTGGGCAGAACAGCAATGTGGACGATGATGGCTGGGGCGCCGATGCTCCCCCAGTCACAAGGACACAGCTGGAAAAGGTTGCGCCAGCTTACAAGCCTACCAAAGTCAACATCGCCGAGTTGTCCAAGCAGAAAGAGCCTTCCAGGTTCAATGGTCCTGCCAAAGCCGACGATACCCCCAGCGATGTTGTGAAAGGAGGCTACCAGCCAATTGGAAAGGTTGATATTGCAGCTATTCGAGCTCAGGCGCAAAAGAAAGAAGATGATCGCCCGACCATCGTTAAGGGCGCGTATGAGCCGGTGGGCAAGGTCGACATTGCAGCCATCCGCGCAAAGGCACAGAAGCCTGCTGAGAATGCGCCGCCTGCAGCCACTGATGGCGATGAGGCACCAAAGTCTCTTGCGGAAAGATCTGCTGCTTTTGCACAGCCAGAACGCCTTACAACTCTGCCCAAGCCGAAGGTGGCCAACAAGTTCGCTGGTGCAAGCAGTTTCACCGGTACGAAGCCCCTGACCCCAGGTGTATTCGGTCTGCACTCTGCTGCACCTGCTGTGGCTGCGCCGCCCATCAACTCCGCCAGTCGCACTTTCGCAGATGAAGGAGGGAAGACACCTGCCCAGATCTGGGCGGAGAAGAAAGCCAGACAAACCGGCGGCGCAGTTCCTACTCCCTCGGCCAACGCTCCTTCGCCAATCCAGAGCCAGCAGACGGGCGGCGGACAGTGGGAGAGTGGATACGCTGGAAAGAAATGGGGTGCAGTGTCTACGAATGCTACTGGCCGCTCAGCTACTGAGGGTCTGAGCCAACAACAGACTGGAGAACCAAGAGAAGAGCACGAAGAGGAGGCACCTTCCTCCGGTGGGGGTATCGGTGCTTTGCGAGACCGTTTCACGGGTGCTGCTCCTATGGGTGCACCCAAACTTCCCTCGGCACATACAGGTGGTGAGGAGGAGACTTCTGCACCTCCACCACTGCCTACTTCCACCCGACCTCAAGGTGGTGTCCCCATGCCCGGTCTCCCTACCAGACCACCTCCACCCCAGGAGGAAGAGGAGGCTCCAGAAGAGCCCACTCGCCCCAACATCCCTCCACCTCCGCAAGTTCCCCGAACCCCTACCCCTGAACCTGAAGAGGAGGAGGAACCTGAACACTCGCCTGTTCGCATTGCTATGCCCGTTGCCCGCAAGCAGGAACCCGAGCTGGAAGCCCCACAGGAGCGTTTCGAAGAGCCGCCCGTTCCCGCTCGCGCCATGGAGCACAACATCCCCCACGAAGACGACCTCACCGAAGAACCAACTGGCGCAGACCCAGCCCGTGGTGCCGGTGCTGCTGTGGCCGCTGCCACATTCGGCCAGTCTGCTACAACCGCCGCTCAAACTTCTCATGCCGCCGGTAAGCGTGCTATCGCGCAATACGACTACGAGAAGGCCGAAGACAACGAGTTGGAGCTTGTCGATGGAGAGATGATTACCAACATTGAGATGGTAGATGACGACTGGTGGATGGGCCAGAACTCCAAGGGCGAGACTGGATTGTTCCCTAGCAACTACGTCGAACTCATCGAGGACGACGGAGCTGCTGGACATCAGGAACCCCAACACCACGAAGAACCTGCTGCCCCAGCTCCTCCTCCAGCTCCGCCTGCGGCTGCCAGTGCCCCAGCTGGTCCAACCGCTAAGGCTTTGTATGACTATGAGGCCGCAGAGGACAACGAGTTGAGCTTTGCTGAAGACGCCATTATCACTGATCTCGTAAGCTCCCCAGTGATTTGCCTTTACTTTGATACAAGGAATCTGACTCTGTACAGGAATTCCCCGACGATGACTGGTGGTTTGGTCACCATGGCGGCAAGTCAGGCTTGTTCCCTGCCAACTATGTTGAGCTGAACAAATGATTACCTACCTACCTTAGATAATTAGGGATTCGTTGAGTTCAAGCGAGAATGTTCGTATAAAGGGGTTTAGAAGGGAATGGGAGCAGGATTTTGCTAGTGTGAGTTGTAGCAAGCAAGCGTAAAAATGTTTCAAAAAGTCCTATACATAAAAGGTCAATGGAGCCACAGCGTTGATATTGTATTCACGGAACAGTGTTTCTTTTGCTGTGCGTGATTCGGTTCAGTGATCAAGCTGTGTTTGCTCTATTGTTACAATATTTGGGACGGTTCTTTGTAAGGACTGCCAAGTGCCAAGTGACTGAGAATATCCCAAGTGACTGAGGATATCCCGAGTGACTGAGAATATTACAGGTAATTTAGAATTGTCCAAGTCGCCCTGGTAGACGGACATAACAAAAGCACAACAGTGTGCCTCTGTGGTCGTGCATATGACCAGGCAGAAGGAAAAGGAGCTTCCGCTTTCACACTTTCGCCTTGAAAGGCTAAAGAACTTGCCAGACTCAAACATTGCTAAATTTGCATAGATATTTCAATATTCTCACGCCGTCACGTGCCAGTCAAATCACGTGAAGATAAGGCCTTCGGCGATAGCGCAGCGTTATGTCCAGCCAGGAACTCGCACCACGCGAACCGACGCGACTCCCAACGAACCAGCCACGACCAATTCAACACTGAGCAGACGTTGCTCAGCCATCGCTGCCAACCGCCACAAAGTTGCCAGCCTGCCTCGTACATTTTTTCAAATGGACCATTGATTTCCTCGTCCTATCCGAATAGCGAGCTGTCTCGGTGTATCTGTCTTGCTCGATCACGATCGTGAATTCGTGAATTCGTGATCCTGTGACTGCGCCAACGCAGGAAGCGGCCATGCCTCCACTCCCGACTCCCATGGAGCGGGGCGAGGCTTCATATCGCAGCAAAGACTACCAAGGCGCATTGGAAGCTTTTTCTCTGGTATGATTCTACGATCTATGTATTATTGTTGGGCTTTAGATGACGAATGACTGATCCCTTATGCATAGGCTATCCAAAACAGCGGAGGACAAATGCTCATGGCAGCTCTGGATCGCCGCGCTGCTACCTACCAGAAGATGGGTGATTTGAAGAAGGCGTTGCGAGATGCGAGGGCTATGATTGATGCTGATCCTCAGCATACAAGGGTACATTTATGTCTCGATGCTAGATGGTACATGGTTCTGACAGAATTGTAGGGATATCTGAGATGTGGAGAGGTGTTGAAGGCCCTGAAGAAGGAGGATATTGCGTTGCAGATTTATGAACGAGGGCTCCAGAAAGTCAAGATTGGGGATGCTAAGAGACCTTCTCTCCAAGGCATGTACAACCTGCTCAAGGCCAAGATGCCGTCAAAGAAGGACTTCGATCCTCTCCGCCAGCTGCCGCGGGAACTTGCCATTGTGGTGGTCACCTACCTTTCCACCGCAGATCACTTGTAAGTCTTCCATCTGGCATCGGTTATTTACAGGTTACTGACCGCTGCGGCTCCCTAGACGTTGCTTGACTGTGACAAAAGCGTGGAAGAGCTTTCTGGAGTCAGTTCCGGAAATCTGGTATCACTTTGATACCTCTCAGTCCCGACGCATGTTGACAGACAAAGCTATCAAGGCCCATGGAAAACGAGCCGGGGGCCTTGTGCGAAGCGCCAAGATCCGCTATCCTGAACGAGTCGATCGGCGACTGCTCGAAAAGATATTCCACTACAACAGAAGTATTGGATGTCTCGAGGTGATTGGCGAAGTCGTTGGTCCTGAAATGATCCAATGCTTGCCGGTCCCGTCTCAGCTCCGGCAACTTACCATCACCAACCAGATCTCTTGGACGTCAATTATGCTCTGCTTGAAACACATTCCCACTCTGGCGGTTGCTGAATTCGGGACCGTCGTAGTCCCGCCGCATCTCGGTCTAATCAGAGACTTCCCTCAGATGCCAAACTTGACAGACTTGGCGGTGATCTGGCATTCCGGGCCGGATGCTCGTACCGCCATGCTCAGGGACTTTGTTAGTATTCCACAAATATTTCAAGCCCCTCTTACTCCCTCACATACCACATACAGCCCCGAGGTATATGCTTACCGACTCTCAGGGACAATTCCATGCCCAGATGCCCAAGTTGAGAGCACTTACTCTCAGATCTTGGGTACTTTGTGACGTCGGTCAAGACTACCTCGACTTCGCCCAATGGCCGGATCTAGAGTATCTGGACGTCGGAAAATCACTCATCTACAATCCGCTCAGAGTACCCACTCATCTCAAGTATCTTGACGTCCTTCTCTTCCAAAGACCCAACCCTCACACATTCGCGCACATCCCGAACACCCTGCCGCCCCTCCCTCTCCTCGAAGTCCTCAAATGCAGCCGCACCAATGACTCCGGTCCCGGCTGGGTGAAGACCACCACCGATGCATCCCGCATAGCCGGCAACCTCAAGACCCTATCTTTCGGCGATATCTACTACCCATCCCTCACCACCCCCCACGCCCCGCCGCTCCCCACATTCGAGCCCTTCCCATCCGTCACCTCGCTCTCCGTCGCACGCTTCGACTGCAGCGAAGAGATTCTTCTCAAAGTCATTGTCGGCAATTTCCCCAACGTCGAGATACTGAATTTGGAGGCAACGAAGATTACGGGATATGGGATCAAGAAGTGTGTGGAGACGATGCCGAGCTTGACGTACGTGAATGTGCGTCAGTGTGAGGAGCTGGGCAGGGATGCGGTGGATTACATGCGTAAGAAGGGGATTGAGGTCAGGTTTGCGCTGTCGAATCCGCCGATGCCAAGGGTGCCGGATAAGAATGGTCTCGCGGCGTTGAAGGAATATCGGAGTGTGAGGCCGAAAGAAGTCACGAGATTGCCCGCGATTCAGCAGGAGGGCGACAAATGAGAGTGCTGTTTCTTCTCCACTCCGTCTATTTCTTTCTTGTTCTCCTGCATCGTGGGCGTTTTGGTACTGGGAGACAAGGGAGTACCAGGCTGGAATGGATTGGCATGCTCTAGACCGGTCATGTGAGGGCACTCGGGACAAGCCGTTCCTTGATTTCTTTCCTGTGTTAAGGGGCCTGAACAGATGCGGCGTTCAAGCAAAAGGATTGAAGGAATTCATAGGTTCTCGGCGTTCTTTGATGGGTAGGAGTTGTGTTGGGGTTGTGTTGAGCGAGCCAGCTCGCCTGGAGACTTAGTATTGTTTACGAGCCTCTTGATATTGTAGTGCAGCTCAAAGAAGCACCACAACGAACAACACCCACAACCAAGAAAATGGAAATGTTCACAGCTCACCCTCCACTTCCCTACCTTCCCCACCAAGTATAAATAATCCCTCCCTCTCCCCCAATATTCACTTTTTCTTCCTCATCGATCACTCAACTTCACCACATTCTTTAAACAACCTTCACACACTCACTTTTAACCAACCCCCCCCCGCCCCCAAAACCATCAAACATGTCTCCCCTCGCCTGCACCATGGTCGACCAGACGCACATCGTCTCCAGCTCCCGCTACGGTGTTGGTCCTCAGACCTGCACTGTCCAGAAGCACGTTGTGTCTAGCTCCCGCTACGGTGTTGGTCCCCAGACTTGCACTGTTCAGCGTGAGCTTTAAGCGCATCATCCTGACATCCTCGACAAGCACCTTCGACGGCCTGACAATGGACACTCTGTAAATACGGCACGATATACGACAAGCGACTAGCATGTTTTGATCAGCTAAAAAACAACTACATTTTTAATTTCGGCGGCTATGCATAGCGATCTTCACTTCTACGATACGACATACATATTATACACACAACACTAGGCATTGTCGGATCGACACTGTTCTTTTTGCCATATATCCCAGGATGTCGGACGCGGTGGAATGGGGTTATGTGCAGGATTTTGGGATGGGCTTGATAATCAAATATACACCTATCACAGCCAAACTTTTTGTGCATTGTGTTCTAACATGGAGATGTGATCGTATGACGACGACTGTCGGACTGTGACAGAACTGGATGGTATTATGATAGTTTATAACCAACTATGCAACCTCGCCAGCCGAAGTAAAGAATCGTTATGAAAATCTGATAGTCTCAACACCTTCTTCGCCTAATCCTAAGAAACCATGAAGACGTAAAACATTCAGGAGACCTTGTCTGCTACTGATCCCTCATTACTCGTAACGTTTCGTAACCGCTCCATGTCCATACAAATGTCCCGAAACCCAAGCCCCGCCAAAACACATAGATAGGTAGTTGAGTACACAGTACGTGATGCAGCTTCGCCATCCAAGTCATCAACTCTAGGCCCCCCAAGGTCAGGCCCTAAGGGACAGACTTGACGAATTTCCAATAGAAACAGATGGCGTGTGTCGAAATCAATGCTAGAGCATCTACAATCGTCTTCTCGCTAGGATCCGCAGAAGTGGCATGTTAGCCTTGATTGTTGTAAGACGAGCTGAGCGATCAGGAGTGAGTGGTGTGAGGTAGATGACGAGTGTCTGTCTTACAGTCTGATAGCAAATGCATACACCGCCCCAACCCGAGTCTCCAACAACAGTGTTCCAGTCCAGTTCATCAAGGCATGGCCAAAAGTCGAAGGCCTCTCAAGATGGCCGTTCTGCACTTTCGATTTTGCAGCAACGACATGACATCCAAGGGGAGATGTCGAAGCACCAAGCTCAAGGTATCGATCCAAGCACGAAAAGAACATCTTTCAGACAATGAGAAACGCTCGCAAGTTCAATCCTGTCGGATCGTCGTTCTGCCCGCCGTCACCTCTCGACGCCATAACTATTCACAAGTTAGCACTCATCTCTTCCTCCCCCTCCCACCCCCTTTCCTCCACCCCTCGTTCCATCACTCCCCCACACATCCGCAAAACAACAGTCACAGTCACAGTCACAGTCACAGCACACCGCACTCACCACCAAAAAACAGACACACCCCCACCATAACCCCCACAACCCCCAACCCCATCAGCGCAGTCATCCACCACACCGCCCGTCTCGCCACCCCTCTATCCACCCTTCCGCCCAGCAAAGCGCTTTCCCCAACCGCTTGCTCAATATCAGGCACCGTAACACCCATGTCATACAAGCGAGCTGTAAAAACGCTGAGAACGGCTGCGAGGGGAAGGACGAAGGTTGATAGGCGGGGTGTTTCATCTCCGGCGGCCGAATCAGATGTGGGGTCGTCGCGGCTTTTGCGGGAACGCTTGGGCTTTTTGGGTTTGGGCGCGGGTTTCGTCTTGGGGGCTTTCTCGGGTTTGGATTTGGACTTGGAGGCGGAGGCGGAGGCGGGACTTGGTTGCGTCTGCGGAGGAGCGGAGTATGGAGAAGAAGGCATCTTTGGAATGGCGATGAGGGAAGACCGGTATGTGAGGAGAGATGGCGGAGGTGGGGATGTTTGACCTGGCGCCAGGGATCGAGGGGAGTGGAACAGAGGAAGGGTTTGAAAGGGGGAGGAGGAGAGGCTTGGTTGAGCGGGGGATGTGAGTTGTAGGGTTTTGCGGTGAGGTCAAGCCGAGTACATCTTGTTGATGTCTAAGAGACTTCTTTTACTGGGGAGAGACAGAGAGAATTGGTCGTACTTGCCGTTTCATGTCAAGTGATGACATCGTCTGGCGCCTTTCTTGCTGACAGAACCACTTCTTCCCTTATGTTCATCCTTGGGCTTGAAGCTGAGATTGTTCGTGATCGAGAAATATGTGGGGATAGATGTTTACAGGTGGTGAAGATACCCTAAAGGCAGTCGAGAAGACAAATAACGACTAACGGGACATTCAGCGGCAGAGACGCCCGCCGATGAGCATCTCCGGAATCCGCACCCTAGCACACATATCCAAATCTGTACCTGACTCTCAATACAAGTCGACCTGGTGTGGTCTAAGTGAGAAGTCCTGCAAAGGTAATCTTAGTGCTGGGATACAGAGGATGGATTCAAGGGGTGCCTTCCACGCCGTTGGGTTGGAGCACCACATCGGGGGGTCCTTTTTCTTTTCGCAATTTTCTCTTTTGAGCTGCTCGCTTATTTTTCCTATCTTCCACACTCTGTCCACAGATTAGCCTAACATTGAATGATCCTTTTCTTCTCCTTGGTGCCCATCTTCCACCCCCGGGCTCCCGGAGGTGGCGGAGGATACACTTTGAGGGGTAGCAGAGGTGGTCAGAGGTGGTCTTCAGACCCTCAATTACTACTAGAAATCGCCCAAAAACCATACGCAGGGAGTGCGCCTCGAACTCAATACCTGCCAAAACAAATGCAGAAACTTAGCGAAGGGCAGGATGCCCAACGTCAGGCCCGAAAGCCACTGATTCTACTAATTGCACCACTTAGGTTCGATTCGCTCGATGGAAATAATTGAGCAATTATGTTTTATATATGCCCTGGCACCCAAATCTCCTTCCAGCAAGGTGCCGCTTTGACTTTCCGCAGAAAAATATCCCGTCCGCACTCCGCAGACTATGAGAATACTTTGACCGCCAGCACCCATATTTTATTATTTGATGCTGAATAATTTATCGTGATTTTAATTCTAAAGCCCTGCAGCCTCAAAGACGGAAGTCAGACTATTTGTAGAACCAAAACCCGACGATGTTGGTCTGGCCGGCCCTTGAACAGCAGGAGCTCCGCTTCAATCCCTTCAACAAGACCCATCAATGAATCGCAACAACACTCACCAAGCGCACTATCTCGAAAGATGCCGAACTCCCTCCCGACCATCGATCCAGATGCCCGAGTCATCCGAGTCCACCTCCTCTCCACCAATGAGCTCACCTGTTGGACTCGATCTACCAGCCCCCTCCAAACTCCCCCAACGTCACCACTTCAACAATGGGATAAAGACTTCATTCACAGCGATGGCTGGTTTCTTTCACCATCTCAACGTTCTTTATTCACTTTCATCCCTCCCCTCCCGCGGGGTGGTGGGGGTTACACGAGTTCCTGGGGATTTGACGCAGTGCGCATTCCACAGCACCCCGAGCACCACTTAGCATTCTTCCACCCAGCCCCCCTCCATTCCGCAAACGGCGCTGCGGAAACGCTGAATATGTGTCTTATTGGTGCATGGCTGGTCTGGATGCCCTCAATTGGATGATGCGAGCTGATCAGAGAGGCGGGTACTACCCACGATGCAGGTCTTCATACAAGCCCCCTTACAACGCTGCTGCAGGTACAATGAATGGGCATACCTACCCGCCTCGCACAGCATCTTGGAGCTGCATATTCTGCGGGGGAGGAGAATGGAAGTGGTTGAAGCTAGGTGGCATTGAACTGTGCTGCTCCTCCTGCTGTTGTTCAAGATCATGATAGCTGAACTGCTCTGCAACAATCATCGATGTCGACGTGAAATGCGATTTCGACAACCAGAGGATCGACAAGCGACTTACTCAAAGGAACTATTGTCCCGTGGATGATAATGAAGACGACAAAGAGATCGACATCCGTCAAAGAACACTGCGAAAACCTTTCCCTACCGTGTGGATTACAGTAGGAGGAAAGAAGTCTGGCTACGATTCTAAGCGAAACGACCGCCGAATCCTGTTCAGACCCTTTTCCCCCTACGCTATGTCGATTGTGAGCATCACGTGATGGCCCTCGATCCTGGCGATTTCTGGTGATATGGCTATCACGGCATTCCAGACACCATGTCGACAGTCTCCCATCCGACGCAATCGTCGTCTGCCACGTGAAGACGTCCTCCACACGTGCAACTGGACCTTTGCCCAAGCAGTGCGATTGAGCTTTCCCCAAAGCAGCTTCACGTGAGCCCATAATCCGCCCAGCGCTGCAAATTCCTCGCTCAATCGGGCCTCGACTGATACTATTCAGTCCACCCAGCATTCCTAAACCTGCCACCCGGTTACTCTTCCAACACCAGTGCGCCTGTGCATCCTCACGTATATAATAAACATGTACTCGTTCAGGCCCCACAAAGAACACTTGCTTCTCGCTTTGTTTGGCAGACTAGTGGAACAAAGAACCTACCTCACAAGATCCGCACAACTTCCCTCGCGTCCCATAAGACAATCGAGCGGCAAAAAATTACTCGGGCCTGGTGGAAAGGACAAAGAAACGAAGAGAGCTACCCCCCAGCTCGATAAGAAGGCGCAGGAGACCCCCCCATCAGATCACCCCCGAATCGCCCAACCTCCCCTTCCGCCTTCGCTTCTTTGTCCGCTGCCATGCAAAACTCCAGTTCTTACCCGCTGAATGACGATTGGGAGCAATTCGTGCTCGACATTTCCAAATCCGACTGCGATTTCGACTCAATTGTTCCTGCCGCCTCCTCCGCACCTGCGCCATCCCAGCCAATGTCGCCGCCTCTGAGTTCCGAAGTTTCGGCTTGGTCCGACAACACTAGCAGCGAAAGCAGCCACAGCAGCAACAGCAGTCAGGAATTCACGACCTCGAAGCCTAGCGCAAAGACGGCGAATGTGGATGATATCTTCAACGACGACCCTTTTACTTGGGACTACCCAAGCTCGCAGCATGTGCATGTGGATCTCAGCAAGCCGGCCCAAAGTCCCACTTTGGACGACTGCATTTCTTGGAGTCCCAATGCCAACAATAATGATGGCATTGTCGATTCGGCTTTGATGCCAGAGTCGACGTTGCACAACCAGGGCATGCCGAGCTGGCTGACCACTCCTGAGCTGGGTGTAGCCAAGACGAGGCCGGCCCAGCGATCAACAAGCCTTTTTCCTGCCGCAGAGGGTGTGCCTGTGTGGTGGAACGATGCTTCGTCCGCTCCGCTCATCCAACCTCATCCAACCAGCTTCCACCGCCACGCAAGATGCGCCACGACTAGTGTCGCTATGCACTTGCACGCAAAGTCTGAGGCACCACCCCCGATGCCTCTGCCTCACAGGGAAGCGAGTCCAAAACTGATAACGAAAAACGATCCTACCTTGAGCCAACCCGCCAGGATCCCAACTGGTCTCGGCATCCAGATGCCCACCACCATGAACCCAATTCCTCAGTCCTGCATCATCCCACCGCCAAGTCCCCCGCCAATGCCCAAATACTCCTCCGCATCATACCACCGCCTCCGCAGCCCCAGCCGTCACCACACCCGCTCCCGCACTGACGGCTCCAATTCCATCAACCACCACAAAGTCCGCCGTGGGGATAACCACAACTACAATCACCAGCCCCCCTCAACCACCAGCTCCGGCAGCCCATCCCCCAAAACCCCATCATCCAGTCAATTCCAGCTACAAAAGCGCCGCACATACAGCCGCAAGATGTCAGAAATGTCACCTCGGACTCCGAAGACGCCGAGCAGCGGCGCAGGCGCCATCGACTTTGTAAACTTCACTCCCCACGACAGCAGGAAGATCCTGACCGGCGTGGCGCCAAGTGGGTCGTCGAAGACCAAGGCGAGGCGCGAGAAAGAGGCGCGCGAGAAGTCGAGGAAACTGAGCCAGGCGGCTTTTAGAGCTATCCGGGCGGCTGGAGGTGATCCTAGGACGGCTTTGGATTTCGAGGGCTTAATGTTCCAGTAGGGAAGTTGTAAGAGTACAGAAAGCTCGTATTGGGAGTATTGGGAGCTCGTGTTGGGGATTCGTGTTGACCGAGGTTGGAAGCGTTTGAGACGGTTCGACAAGGTCAGACGGCACGGAGGCGGGTGACCCAGTGTTCTGGAAAAGCTTGTTTTTCGTTTCGTGTTTCAGGGACCACGGTTCTTAGGGATCAGCTCGGAGTTGCGGTCTTAGTGTGAGTTTGGTTTGGTTGTCTGAACATTGGAATTCCGAAAGGAAAACTTTGTTTTATGGTTCGTCAGCATGGAGAAAGTAATAAGGCAGGTAGGAGACGACAGTGTAAGAGATAGTAGCAGCAGCAATATGAAGCTTGATATAGCTCACTATTCGCTATATATGGAATGCCCTGCGCAGGGCCTCAGCCTTCGGGGAGCCGCAAACTTTGACGACGTCGTATTCCGACACCGCCATGCCGGATGGAGATGGATCGGGATCGCCTTGACAAGTCGGTGGCAAGATGGTAGCACGAGAGCATATTTGAAACTGAGGATTACTCGTGGCTCCTGGAAGCAGTGCCAATTGCTTGTAGCCTCGGCAGCGGATAGTAAAGCGAACAGACTCCGATGTCGACTTGATAGAACTTTGGGAATGGCCTCAACGGATCTCAGGGGAAAATGTCTCCTAGACTTCGAGACCACGTTGGAGGCAACCTCACCAAGCGCGCGCCCTTGACGCCGATTTTGAGAGATGATCAATCAATGACAAATCACAAAATGAAACAGAGACCTAACTTCATCCTTTATGATATCAGCAAAGCTTTGGTGGTGGAACATCCCAAGGGCCATTCCACAACTTCGGATTCGTACAGCGGACTGTTGCGTCGAGGCGGCTTCAAAGTCAATAAAATAAGAACGATTCAGCCTTGGAGGCAGTGAATATGTCGACAAAGAAGGAAACCCGAGGAGCTTCCCGAATTCAGCACGGTTCTGCCGCGGGACGCCTCCCGATGCAGAGGCCCACGACCTCGATTCAGGGACTGACTCGGTTGTGGTAAGACAGCAAGGCAGTTGCCAGTAGCGACAACAATGCCAAGATATTATAAGTATAACTGGGGAAAGCGAGTTTGTCAGTGTCGACAAATGACCGGACATCGGGCAGCACCATCGTGACAAGTTGATCTTGGAGAGGTTGAAACGAGAGCCCGCAATACTGAGTTCGAGATGGGGAAATTTGATGAGTCGCGTCTGAGGTTGTGACGGACGTGAAGTCTAATCGCCGGAGAGCACATCCACATTTGGATAGTCGAGTGGATTGGGTCTGGTGTGGATTACATGTAGCAAAGCCCAAGAAAAGGGCTCCTCCAGTCTCCTGACAGTTCTCTTCATTTGCAAGGCCTAAAAGCCATCGTGCACGAGAACCCCTTTGCTGGTGTTGTCGGTTGATGATAACCGGTAGATCCGACGATAGCCGAGCCAAACGAGAGCGAGGAGGTCGAGTCGCGGAGAGAAGTGCGGGCTCCACCAGATCTGGGATTATTACATACATATTGAATTGTTTCCAAAAATGTAGCCCAGATGGAGTTCCGATGTGAGGTTCGCCGAATATGCATGGTAGATCTCTGTGGGGCACGCACGTTGAACTGGATCTCGTCGATTCTTGAGTCCTGATCTGTGTCTGTGGTGTGTAAGAGAAACTTACATGTAGTCGAGCAACCCCCAATGAGACTCACCACACTGTTCAGCTTCCGGCACGGCGACGTCGGCCCTGGATTCCAGCAATAGTAATGCGAATGGACAAGACCCTTCAAGAATCCCTTGACTAATAATAGACTTGGGTTCCGGATTGGAGCGGCTATCGACCCACCGGCCTGGTATTTGGAAACCTCCATGATGTCCTGAGTCCTCATTTCGTCCTTGACGAAAGGTCGGTTCAATGTTTTTGTCATCGGCATGTACCTGTAGCCTTGGAGCGGGGACGGTATGTCTATGTGTGGACGGACTTGGCTTTGTCACTGCTTGGTGAGCCTCAGGGGTCCTGGGAAGCTTAAAAAGAGGAACATATACAAGAATTGACCCGCAGAAAGATATCCCGCCGCGTGCGCGTCCCGCTATATTCGGTATGGGGTCCAGCCAGTTTCGAGGTTGATGCTGGCAACTTGATAACAGGATCGAGATTGGGGGGACTAGATCGCGATGAAGTCGGGCGGGGTCGTTTTGAAAAGCAGGCTGGAGCTGTCATATCCGACAGCTGGACATCCAGTAACGATCCGGATAAGCAGAGTTCCATCTGTATGTGGTTGCAAGGCACAGTACATCCCATTCGTTGGCCTGCTCGCGCAAGGCTGGCGGGCATTGAGGCGAGAACAGATCGCCCCGGTTGTGATCTCCCTCGTCCCCCACACCGTCGCCCAGCGCGGTGGGAAATGACGGTGGCCGTACGGCAGAGGCCGAGACAGGCTAGAATTCTTGGGGCCGCGTGGATTGGCTTCTGGAAGATGTTGCTCAGCGCGGACGGTGAGATCATGCGATGGCGTCCCGGGTTCCAGCTGGATGAGGTGCTGGGCAGACGAAATTCCATATATTAAGCTTTTAGGCCGCGGCGACGGGGGTGACACGAAAGGTTGTCTGGTCCGCGACTTCAGGCTGAATGTCAGGAAGTGTCAGCCGGGGGGAGATGGTGAGAAATAAAGTCTGAGTCTCAGGCCACCGTTATTTCATAAACACAAATACTTCGCGGCAGGTCGGCGTCTGTGGTGGCGCTGGCCGTTGCTTGGGACTTGGGAGCGGAGATAATTTGACACGAAGGTTAAACAGCGGACCGGTGGGGGGCGTGTGGATATGCGACTGAGACTCCGAAAAAGCAACGAACTTGTTCTCACGATGCAATTGTTATGCAACGCTGCTACTCAGTCGCCTTCACTGCCATAATCACTGCCCCAGCTTGACTCTCGCCCGGCAACATATCAGCAGAGGTGAGCAATTCGGCGCGCTGGCCTCGCCACATGAGATCAACCGCCCGCCCTGAATCGAGGGGGTGAGCTGGCCCGACATGGGAATAGGTATGCGAATGGCTCTGTTCGGCGACGTGAGCCCACTCTGATGCCCCATAATCCATGCCGGTAAGTGTCTCTCAGCTCCTCTGGCCCAGCTAAATGATTTCATCTCCGCTGTCTGTGTCGTACAGTCGCCTTCAGCCAAGCCGGCCTGTATATATTGCCCTGTCTTTCCTCCTGCACCGTCCCTTCGGATGATATCTGACTATCGCGCCCTGCGTCTCTCGAGAGTATCACTCAGCCAGCACACACATTCATTCTGTCTTCGACACAAAACACTGAACACCACGAGCCTGTTCATATTCCTTCTTTCTCGCTTCAATCTGTGGAAGGTCGGTTCTCGTCATTAACTTCAGTTGAGCGCCTTCCTATTTCGTTACATCGCACCGTTGCATCAAGTAGCCCAGCACCGCCCTTATCAGCCAGCATGTCTCCCGAAGCCGAGATCCAAAATGGCAGCACTACAATTACCTCCACCACCCCATTGTCTCCGGAAAACACGTCTGTTGCTCAGGCTCTCGAGATCGCCAGAGACAGTCCCGACGGCGCCGCGAACCCCACCGTTATCACCATTCTCGAGAGCGAAGTCAACCGCATCTGGGGGAAGGTCCAGTCCGAGCCTGACTCCTACCTCATGAGCCGCGACGAGTTTGCCGTCTTCAACTACTTCCAGAATCGATTCGAGGGCCAGCCTGTGGCAGTCGCGGCCAAGAAACGCTATTGGGACAGCCTTCGTGAAACAAACGGCAACTAGACCTCGCCACCACCCAATCCGTGGCAAACATCTCGATCCATTCGTCTTCTGTGTACAGATTGTTTCTTTGGGGATTTCGCCATACATCAACGCAGCTCCATTCTTCTCAGGGCAGAACTGTTTATCGGCGCTTGGACTGCTTTGGTTTGGGTATTCGGGATGTCATTCGAAGGCGATGATACCCCGCAGATGCGGGATGGGCAGATCACTGCAGTAATCGACAAGGATTATGGCGCCAGACCACCAGCCCCCGCCACCATTGACTTTGAGGAACGACAGCTCATCGACCATAATTCTGTCGACTCCTCTGATGAAGCGTCTCGACTACGACGGGTGCGACTCGCTCTCAAGATGCAGTTTCTCTGTGCTGTGCTCTTACTCACTACTACTCTCGGGAACTTGTTCTTGTTCATAGGTGTGACCTCCAAAGCCCCAGCACAGCCAGCACAGCAGGTCATCGCAGCATCTCCAATGGCCATTCTTGTCAAGGACCAGGAGCCAACTAATCAACAACCAGATATCGGCCCGACCGTGAATCAAACCGAAGTAAAAGAGTTTTTCCAGCTTTACCAACCAGTTTTTACTCCGGAGGGTGCAACGGATTCGACTGTGGATGACAAAGATGGCGACGCAACAACTTCGACCATTGGTGACGCTTCTTCGGGGTCGGGGTCGGTTGTTACTATGACATTGATGGTCCACGACTTTGCCAACAGTTATGGCAATCCGTTTGTCGGTAAGTCTGCCTTTCGCTCACTTGAACTGGAGCGCGGTGGAGACTGTTATTTGGACTGCTTTCAACTAACGACCGACAGCTTCTTACACGCCACCGGACATCGATTTCAACCGAGTCACCATCAACTTCACAATGGCAGTCAAGGGCCGTCAGTATGATCGACTTGCGCTGATGTACTTCAATGACACTGAAGTCTGGCGGACTTCCACCGCCGAGCCGACCACCGTGGGAATCATCGAGACTTACGTCAAGGACATGTCCGAATTCCTCTATTTCTGGAAGCAGCCTCAGACCCTCGTTTTTGACCTCCCGAATGTAGTCACCGGCGTCTATACAGGCATCCTCAACACGACCTTGACAGCAACTTTTTTTACGAGCCAAGACACCGTCGCCCCTGCAGATCTGATCCTGCCAATTTCTCGAAGACTGGGTTCAGCGGACATGGGCAGCGTGTTCATGATTCCGAACGCGGCTCTGCCCGCGTCAAACACTATCGATTTCCCCCAAAACGTCAACCGAGCAGTATTTACCATCTCGGCCTGTGGTCAGGCAGCAGAAGAATTCTGGTGGTCGAACACGCTTTCAAGTGCTGTTGAAACTTTTGAGGATAACGAAGGCACCCTCTACGGCTTCTCATCCTTCCGCGAAGTCCAAGTCCTCATCGACGGCACACTTGCCGGAGTCCAATGGCCCTTTCCCGTAATCTTCACCGGCGGTGTCGTTCCCGGCCTATGGCGCCCCATAGTCGGCATCGACGCCTACGATCTTCGCGAACATGAAATCGACATCACGCCTTGGCTTCCCATTCTGTGTGATGGAAACGAGCACACCTTCGACATCATAGTCACTGGCCTCAACGACACAGACGGCACTTCCGCAATACTTGCCGGTACCACTGGCGACAGCTGGTACGTAACCGGCAAGATCTTCATCTGGCTCGACGAAGACGAAACCTCCGTAACCACCGGCACCGCACCCACCATTTTGCTGCCCGCCCCTGTAATCTCTGTCTCCCAATCATTCACGCAAAACTCCACGGGCGCCAACGAAACCCTAACCTACACGCAATCCGTCTCCCGCACTCTTTCCATCTCCTCGCACGTCAATTCGCAAAACAGCAGCAGTCTTGAAACCTGGACGCAAACACTGTCGTTTGCAAACACAGGTATCTACTCCGACTACGGCCAAGTCCAATGGGTGTCCCAAAACACTACCGGCAATGACCAACGCACCGGCTCTACGTATTATCAGAGCAAATACAACTATCCGATCGTCGCAAACACTACGTTTTTAGAAGATAAGGACTCGGGGAATTACACTATCATGGCTACCATCGACCGCGGTCTTGATCTCGCTGTTTACGGCACCTCCGTATTCCCCACCGGGCTACAGCCCTTCGCACTCCTCCCCGCTTCCTCATCTCTCATTTCCAAACTCTCAGGCTCGCAGCTCTCGACAACGCAAAACGGCATAGCGACGTACTTTTCGGCGCCGAATTACAACACGTCGGCTACTTTTGGTTCAACGCAGCAAGATTTCGTATTCAGCGGTCTTAGCAACAGCAGTGGTGTGACGGATACGGAACTTTATAGTAGGAGTGTGAAGGCGGTGAATAGTACGCTGGTGTATGATCATGAGAGTTTGGTGGGTGAGGAGGTGGGGAGCTATGAGGGGCCGGAGAGTGGGGTTGGGGGTGGGGAGGTGAGGGGGGCGTTGATTGCGAGCCCGAGGGGGACGTTGGGGAGGGGGCCGGGGGTGGTGAGGGGGTTGATGGATGGGATGGGAGGGGGGTTGTGAGGAATACAGGACTCATGAGGGGGGAAATTACAGTGTGGGTAACATTGGGACATGGGGAGTAAGGGATTGGGTGTATATTCTTTTGAAGGCATGCATATGATGAGATGTTGGACTCCCAGGGCTTGGGCTTAATTCTAGCCTTGGCGCTAAAACTAGCGCAGCACTCCAGATTCCTTTAAGGAGCTATAGCAACACACAATAGATTACTATCGTTCTCCCTATGTGTGATCAGCCCCCCTGCGTGACCTGATATGAGAGGGTTGCGATTTTAAGCGACTTGATGAATATGAAACATCTTCACATGACTATGAGATGTCTTTTGTGTTGTTTGTGAAGTTGAAGCATTCTTGAACAGGAAGCAACTCGTTGCGAATTCGGACTTGCGAGAGGCTCGAGACCAGAAGTTCAGAACATAGACTGCTTCAAGCAATCATAGAGGGGTGGAAGTGGCAGTGCATGCCAAGCCCATCTTCGCATAGAGTAGCCTGCTGCCTGGCATTGGGCAGACTTCTTGAGACTGAGCTTGTGCTTTCTTCTTTGATTCCTAATTCCTTGTGTTGCTCCAAATGACCTAGATCTCGCCTGAATACTTGGTTTTCTCTCAGTCACTTGATCGTCTTCCGGTTACTTTGGAACTCTCTCGATCACTTGAATTCTTCCCAATGACTTAGGTTCCGGGAATGTGTCAGTAATTTCTCCTTCTGCGAGGCTGGTCACATGATTTCATTGATGCTTGCTCTCAAAGCCTATAAAACACGCCCTTCTGAAGTCCAACCACAAGATCCTCAAATCTTGACCCTAAAGGCGATCATTACACGGTGTGGAAGGAAGCCACGCTCGTCTTGCTATGGAGCGCGCGCTTTGTCTGAATGAATAAGTGGGAAATTGCGGTGCAGGATTTGGGTGGTGATGGAGCATGACATGTTAGCGGTGGTTGGAAATGCTTATGGGAAGTGCTGTTGGGTTGGGGGTTGACCTTCACGATGGCGGTGGGGGGTGTGCGGCGGCGGTAGGAAGGGAGTGTGATGGTGGACTGGTGATGGGAGAGCGAAATGAAATGGAAAGATGGCTGAAGTAACTGGTTTGTGACTTCGTCTAGCCCATCTACTTCTTCGTCCTTTGTTTGCTGTTATCTACCTATATAAAGGCTCAGGAGTTGACACCTTAGACCTCAGAGAATTTGCGATGAATCAACCTCGCCATTGTGGAGTTTGGAGTGTGGAGGAGAGCAGACGTAAGATCTCTGAATTCATGGTGTGCTCTACTCACGTCTACGGTCTTAAACTGGCTGTCCAGTCCTACAGTTTCTGTTCATTCACTCTGTTTTCCGATCATGACGCAGTAGGGCTTCTGTTGCAACTTCTTATTGTTACGACTACAAGTCACTGTCATCTCCTGTTTCTGCCGTCATATCACCTTTGGCCCTGTCAAACCCTAGACAACTTGACCGCCACCTATCCACTTGCCCACCTGTTCTTGACATCTTCTTATGCCTTCCACTTCAACATCTTACCATCACAGACCCAAGGTGATTTCTTGCCGTTCAACTGCACAACCCAGACAAGTCGGGCTCGTCAAAGCAGAGATCGTTGTCTCCGTTTCTTGGGAGTAAAAGGAGAAGGAATTCCTGAGCCTTTTTATACCCATGGAAGTTGATCAGAGGAACCAACTTTCCTAACTCATCACTCACAGCCCAGGCAGCGTTACATGATCACTGATCTACCCAGTAGCATTCATAGTAGACATCGCACGTGCTCCTCAATACCTGGACAAAACTTAGCGTGATCTTCTGAGCGAAAGAATCCTACGAACTATAAAATATGTCATGAACCTACTCTCCAGATGGCTTCTTAAAATTCAGAAGCAGACGCAAACGCCGACGCCAGGAGGTCCTGGTCCTCCACCCGCTCTCTTTCAGAAGCGTCACTGGAATGTCGCTCAGGATTGTTCTTTCATCTGGCTCATTGGTTGTGGATCTGACTCTGTATTTAAAACCTAGCACTTTCTCGATGAAAAGATTAGCATAGTATGGCAGTAGCTGTGTTGTCCGGTAAAGACGCATGGTCTCGGCAGTAGTAGACTTGAATGGCGGTATATCACTCATTCGGGTCAAACACCAGTAGCCTACCGGTCCTAGATTGACAATTTTCATTCACAGACCCAACGGGACCTCTAGTCTGAGTAGCCTCTTCAGCTGCACAAGCCAAAGGAATCGGGCTCGTCACATCTATCGCTTTTCCAGAATATCATTTCTTAGGGACCAAAAGTCAAGGAGCTTCTCGACCTTTTTATAGCCATGGAGGTTGACCAGGCGTGCTCACTTTCCTGACTCACCACTTAAGGGGCGTCACATGACCACCATTCAATCCAACGCAGAATTCAGAAATCGGTCATGTCCCACGTGCTCCTCACAAAGCCCACCTTCACCTCCTGAGCTCATGACTCGAACACTCTAGTCTCTGGATTTCAAGGGACCAAGTAGAAATTTTCCGAAAAGTAATCCTGTGAAGTATAAATATCTCAAGCACTTGTCCTCCAAATTGCTCCTCAGGTTTCACATTCACACACAAAGTCTTTGAGCTCAAAACCCAGGCGACCACATCTTTCGTGGGAATATCCACCCAGAGTCAACGAAGACTGGTTTGTTAACTCGCTATGAAACTGGTTGTGCATCCATGACTTCAAATCTCTTTGATCAGAAGGTAAGGTAGCGGACTGTTCAATGGCGGTAGTCGTACAGTTCGGTGGAAACATGATTTCTCGACGGCAGTAGACTTCAGTCAGGGTAGGTTTCTACATCCAAATCAATTGTCAAACATCCATAGCTTGCCCGTTTGCAGATTCGATTTTTTTTTTCCCACAGTCTCAGACCCAATGCGGCTTTTAGTCGCTCAACTCCACACTGCGTTGAAGTAGTCTCCGTACCGCAACTTCATTGCAGAAGAAAGATCAAGGAACCGCTGGTCCTTTTTATACCCAGATAAGCTGGCCAGGGGGACCGAGTTGCTTTGCTCACAACTCAGACGGAGTCACATGATGAATTTTCGATTCAGTCGTATTCATGTTTGCTCACGTGTTCTCGATGCTGGGCAAAACAGAAACTCGATTTCATCTCCTTAGCTCATGACTAATCACAGCCTGATTTTTGGGGGGCTTGCTTCCTGGGAAGTGATTGCATAAACTATAAGTATCTCAAGAACTTAGCTTCCACGTTGCTCTTCATAAATACATACCCTGCAGGACAGACAGACATGACCGATGGCACTCGCAGGACCACGACTTCAAGGCCCAATTCAATAGATCCTTTGCGGAAGTATCTACAAGAGCCAATCAAGGTTAATATGTTAATTCCCGAGAACTGGAAGTGTTGTGTACCTAAAGTCTGGGCTTTTCCTTATGAAAGGATAGGGAGAATGTGACGGTAGGCGTGCTGTTCGGTGGACATACGGGGGCTCGACAGTAGTAGCCTTGGATGACGGTTGTTTTCAGGCTCAACTCAAATATCAGTGACTTGTACTGTTTCAACGGGGTTCGCACGCAGTGATTGTTGAACGAAATACGAATAGCTGAAGTTTTGAGTGAGAATACGCGAGTAGTTTTGCTGGAACCGTGTAAGCGCGCATTGTGATGTTTGACTTGTGACGTTGAAATAGAAAAGTCTGCGTCCTTTAAATACCTACCAGGTCCACTTGGAAGCTCGATCTTCCATGGACTTCTCAGCACGTGACTTGAAGAAACTGTTTTCCGAGTATACGCTATGAGAAGTGATTGGTTAGGGTATAAATATCTCAAGAACTTATCCTTCACACTGCTCTTCCGAAATGTAGATGTCACCGGGATGTCGAAGTCTCAAAGCATCAGATCTCTTTCAGGAATATCCACAAAGAGTCAACTAGGAATGATCATATGATGCGTACATTTCTACGCCACTACGAACCTGTTTCTGTCTCTACAACATGCCACTTGCTGAACAAGAAAAAGCCGACCGTTCAATGGCGGTAGGCGTGCAGTTCGGTGGAGACAAGAAGTCTCGACGGTAGTAGACTCGAGTGGTGGTACGACCCTCATTCCGGTCAAACATCAGTAGCTTTCCTGTTTCTTTGGCAATATGACTTTGCTCACGAGTCTTCAGGAATACACGGCTAAAGGTTGAAGACTTTAACGTAAGCTGCGGTCAGGCTGCTTCAGGTATCGTCAGGCTTCGACTTGGATAGTTCGTCTTTGAACTCGGAATGGATTCTTGGTCCTTCAAATAGCCTTGGCAGATCGACTTTTCATATCTGGTCACGTGGGAGTCAGGTCGATGAGATGATTCATATAGAAGCTCTGAATCTACACCGCTTGAAAGTACCGGGAAGCAGGTTCGCAGGAAGCTTCTGCCGAAGAGAGATACGAACGAGCGGCTCAAGTTCTTTTCTCAAAGTCAAGTTCAACGATTGCTAACTTCCATGCTAAGTAATGAACTGGTGTCAGAGAGAAGGCGGGGGCGAAAATGTACATGCAGGCACGCACTCATGTAATCTGTGTGACTTGGACGTTAGGATACGCTCTTATTGGACTCTGAGTTACGATAATCGGATTTGAAATCCACCGGGATTGAGCCCCTGCTCTTGTTCACGTCGCCATAGGGTGCCTGTCGTCAATGCATTCAACTTCCCCTTTCTCTTCTTTATTCAAATTCCCACAAGCCATCACCACCATTCGTTCCGTATCAACCCACTTCCAATTATACCAGCTTCTGCCATTTCCGTGGAACATGGCGGCCAATTTTCTCCTCACGACTCTCACAGGTCTTGGCATCATATGGGCAACCCATATACTCTACCGCCTCACTCGATTCATCCACATCTACACCCGCCCATCCTCTCTCCCCCGCTATCACCACGGCCCCCAACCCTGGGCTTTAATCACCGGCGCCACCAACGGCATCGGCCTCAGCTACGCCCACGAGCTCGCATCCCAAGGCTTCAACATCATTCTCCACGGCCGCAACCCCACCAAACTCAGCTCAATTGCTTCCTCACTCCGCGCCACTTTCCCCGCGCTTAATTTCCGCACCGTCGTTGCCGATGCATTTGCTGGTGACACATCACACCAAGCCATCAACACCATCGTAGACACCCTCCAAGGTCTCAATATCACCGTTCTGGTCAACAATGTCGGCGGCGGCGAACTGCCCGATGGCCTCACATACAATACTTGTGAGAAAACAAGTGGTGAAGATGTCGATCGGTTGTTGAATTTAAATGCAAGATTTCCAGCGCAGATTACGAGGGCGGTGATGCCGCTGCTCTTGAAGAATGAACCGAGTCTGGTGCTGAATATGGGAAGTGTGGCGCAGTATGGTAGTCCGTGGCTGAGCATCTATTCGGGTGCTAAGGCGTTCAATATGGCTTGGAGTACGTCGCTAAGAAGGGAAATGTTGGCTGAGGGAAGGGATGTTGAGGTTTTAGGGAGTGCGTTTAGCTCTTTGTCATTTCTACTCTATTCTTTCATTTTCGAGAAGTTGAGAGCACATTTCTACTTTACGTCTTTCGCTTTCAAGAGTTGGATATAGAGTCACTAGGTGATGCTCACGAGTTTGGCTGTCTTGCAAACTGCGGGACCTTGACTTCTTTAAAATGTATATGAAGAATCTTCACTGACATTCTCTACAGTCATGACAGCCTCAGTAACCCAAACAGGAACCGCGCTCCGTCACGACGTGGCACCCTCCATCTTCGAGCCGGATGCGCGAGCATATGCCCGATCAGTACTCGCCAGAGTTGGCTGTGGGAGAAATGTAGTGGCCGGATACTGGGCCCATGCTGTTACGGAGTGGCTTATGATGTCAGTGTTCCCGGATTTCATAGCGCGAGCTATTTTGGCAACCAAAATCAGAGAAAGAGCTGCCGCGGAATTGAGGATCAGGAAAGGACTGTGAGTGGGTGAATTGTGGAAATAGATCAGGATAGTTGTTGCTTTGGAGAGGGTGTGCTAAAAAGAGAGTCCCGTACTGTCACGGCACCACCCCGTGGTTCCCACACGACCTCATCTAGCGTTGACTCTTCTCAGTTGCGTCCCTGCGCAGTCTTACCTCTCTGTATTCAGTCTCTCCTCGCGCTCCCTGAGCACTCCCATTCTCCATAGAGTAAATTCTTCCCTCTCCGACCCCTAGTGGTAGGAAATCGAAAAGGGGTAGAACGGGCTTTAACCTTTGGGGGAGTAGGACGATTTCATTGGCTAGATGACAACATACCTTAAATAGAGAAACGGAATTGTTCCTAAGTCTGTCACGGCCTTGCCCTTGACATGAGGCTGATTGCCGAGGCGTTAGCGCGAGACTAGCCCCGCGCCAGTAGGGACTGCTTCCTTAAAAAGCAGCTCACCTCCCATAGCTCTCTTGTCTCTTTATTTCAATTCACCTCCATGATTTGAGTCCTGACCTGATCCACTCAGTGTACTGGGGTTCACATCGTGACAAGTCACTTAGATCGACACGAATGATTCTGATACTCCCTCGGCATCCAGCCAAATTCTGACACACTTTGGAATTAAAGCCCAGTGTTTTTCAACTGCGTGCGAAAAGTCCAAATAATTAGGAGTGATCCAGATAGGTAGCTAGGATAAATACAAGTAATAAAAGACCCTAGCAATTCAGAGAAACCCGAGTAACTCAGAGAAGTCCGATTAGAGTAAGGCGACTCGTTTCCAGCTCAATCTTCGCTTCCTACTCGTCAAATGCCCTTCTCCTTCTCAACCAACTCTTTGAACTGTCCTCTTCGTAACTAACCCATCCTTTTACACAACAACCCCCCTTCTTGTCCTTGTAGGCACAGCCCGCTGCTAGATACAGAAAACTGTTGAGTAAGGACGAAAGAGCATAGAGTGGTAAGTCTAGCTAAGGGGAGCTTGTATGCTCCAGGAGAGGCTAGCTTGCCAAAGGCCTTTGTCACACTCTAACATACAGAGCCGAAAGGGGCTTAGTCCTGCATGAGCATAGCTAAACACAAACGAAAATCCTTGCTTTGGAAAAGGTGTGCTGAACAGCAAGTCCTATACTAATCACTGTCACACCACCACTCCGTGCTTGCCACATATCCTATCTAGCTTTTCCCTGTCCTAGGCTAGGAATCGGACTCAGCTCACACAACCCCAACAAAAGCCCTCCCCCCTCCCCCGCCCCAACCAAAGAAAATCGTCAAAAATCTACATCAATCTTTTCGAGTCAAATGGCAAACCAGTGGTATCCGAATCCCAATAGTCCAGACACAGCGAGGCGCGTGTTTCAGTCGCAAAGTCCGCTCGTTGATACACTGGCGAGGCGACATATTGGAGAACTAGGGACAGGGGAAATTTGGAAAACAACCTGGATGTCGAGACGATACCATTACGCCATATATGCTTTTTTTTTTCTCGAAACAGCTCTTCTTCTTGATCAATGTTGACAATTCGTCAGGCTAAACTGTCTTATGTACCACCTTCTAGCGACTAGCACTTTTCGATTATTGCTTCTTTGCGTGCCGCTCCGCGACTCTTGCGCGTGTAGTCTTTGGTCGCTATATTAATCACGCGACGCACGAAGCAGAAACACTGTTCAGTTACAATATTAACGCTGTGGCTCCATTGACCTTTTATGTATAGGACTTATTGAAACATTCTAACGCTTGCTTACTGCTTACAACTCACACTAGCAGAATCCTGCTCCATTCCATTTATTCCATTCTAAAACCGTTTTATACAAACACCATTTGCTTGACTGACTCAAAGAATCGATTATTTATTTAGCTCGACATAGTTCGCCGGGAACAAGCCAGACTTGCCGGCATGGTGACCAAACCACCAGTCATCATCAGGAAATTCCTGTACACAGAGTCAGTCTTTGTATCAGTAATTCTCAATTTATTGAAGAATTTACAAGACCGGTGATAATGGCGTCTTCAGCAAAGCTCATTTTGTTGCTTTGCATTAAGGCTTGATGTCTTCAGAACACAAAGCTTAGTTTCTTGCGTAGGAAACACCTTGGTAAGTCCAAAACTCCAATTATTTTCCTAATCGTCCTCGAAATTCCTTAGAAATAAACCCGTACTAAGTAAGGTATTTGATGGTTCAAGATGTCATAGGCTAAATGTAATTTCATATGTAGACTACTTGTTGATGGCCTTGGCCTCGTTTGTGGGCAGAATTGGCTAGTCTTCTCTAAGTAGCCAAATAATCATAAAACTATTATTTATATATCCACCTCCTACTTTCATTATTTTATCTTCCAAAGCCCTAACGAGGCTCAGAACAATAAAGAAACGCCAGTCAAAACTCACGGAATGCGAAGATAATCCGCGGCGTTGCGATGATCGACATATCGGCAAAAAATGCAAAAAATGTGCGCCCACCGTGACTCGAACACGGTCCTCCACCTTGGAAGGGTGGAATGATAACCCATTCACCATAAGCGCTGATTTATTAAGTGCACTACTGCTCAATTGATGGGTAATCGGCACAAATCGCAGCTTAAGAAGCGGAGCACCGCCAGCTGAACGCAACGGGTGAAGTGAGTGTCAGAGATGGAATTGACACATGCAGCACCACAACCTGGAAATGTTGCAAAGTGAGTCGGAGGCGAATCCTCTGGAGGAACTAGAATTGAGTAAACCAAAATGACTTCAATTCATCATTAACAGCGGCACCGGGAAATTAATTTTTCATGTTTTACCTGATTAATTCACGACGTTCGGTCGTTCACTTCGAGAAGAGAATCTACGGAAGTTTGAGGCTGTTGTTTTCTAAACGTCTCTACCGCCCGAGATTTTGTGAGCTGAAGATTTTCCCAAGAGATTCTCAACTTTTCAGTTTCTTTCGAACGGTAGAGAAGTTTGGAAATAAGAGATTCAGAGCACATCTCACACTTCACTTCACATCACATCACAAGCAGGTTGGAAAAACCACAAGCAAAGCATAGAGGGGTATATTGATCCAGTATCTCTGATCCTCCCCTCCCTGCAGAAATTCCACGCAGTTCTTCATGTGAAGTAAAAGTTCATCGCATCCCCCCAGCCTGTCGCTTCGCATCCACCACCCTTCCCATTCTCAGCAAAGCAAGAAGTTCAGCGCAAGCCGCCCTACCACACTTAAGCAGAAGCATCACTCGCCTTCTGAATATCCTTCTCCGCCCCCCTCTGCTGCGTCTTCCCCATATCATGCGTCTCCTCATACTTCTTCTTCGCCTCAGCATCCCCCGTCAAGCCTGCAACCGCACCACCCACCGTCCCCGTAACCCTATTCGCAATACCACTTCCCAAATCATTGAGTTGGCCTTGGGCTTCCTGGCCTTGGCCTTCTAGGTTCTGTTGGCGGCCCTCGTTCTTGAGTCCCTGTTTATTGTCTTTGTATCAGCAAACATCCCTTCACAAAGTTAGGATGGAGCAACATACCTCAGCGCCAACCAACCCACCAACCATCTCCTTAGCACTCCCCACAGTCTGGTTCCAGCTCCCGTCACTCCTATTCGGATCATCCTTCGTCACAGCCCCACTGCTCGAAGCAGTGTATCCTCCCAGCTTAGCCGTGGCATGGCTCGCATCATTCTCAGCCTCTGCTTTCGTCTTCTTCGCCTCACCAGCATTCTGGTCAGCCGTGCTGCCGGTGAGCGAGCCGAGAGCGGACTGGATGGTGCCCGACGCGGAGTCGACGTAGGATTGGAGGGTTGAGGGCTGGTTGGGGGTGTCGTTGGAAGACATGGTTGCGGTTGTTTGGTTGCGAGTGAAGCGAACTGTGGAAGTTGAAGTGGAAGTTGAGTGAGATGGTTTGGGGTTGTAGTTTGTGATTGGACTTGAAGTTGAAGTGTTGTTGGATGGTGGAGAGGGAAGAAGGGAAAAGCTAGGCAGAAGCTCTTTTATATGTCGGTTGGGCCAGACGGGTTCGCGAGGTCGAGATCTGGGAGACGCGCATGAGGCTTGGCAGGGAGCTCGACAGCAACTGCCTGCGGCGGGGGTGGCGGGGTACTATCGACGTCATTAGTGCCTCGAGCTCAAAGGGATCAGCTCTGAAACGGCAGCAGCCGGGTCATTCGTCGAATCCACAACGTGGCGAGAATGGAAATGTGCGTCATATGTTGGTCCGAGGGCAGGGTCTTTGTCCATCTGGAATGTGTCTGGAACAGGGGGTGGCTTGACAGTTGACCACGAGACTCTGCGGATGGAGGTTGTGGCTTGATTGGAGATACCTATCCAGCTAGCCGACCTATCAAGCTGGATTTCTTCTTCAGAAAAGGCGCGAGAGATAGGGAAAACCCAAAAGATCGCGGCGCCGAGAAGAGAAGGAACACTACTACTTACTCTTCAAACCCGAGGCAAAAGAACACATGCAGACTTGTTCAAGCACCATTTGAAAGTAAGCCACCACCTGTGAAGTCTGAATGCTTCGGTTCATATTTCAACGCGTATTCCTCCCCCCCCAGCACTCATAAGAGATATCGTGAAAGGTCCGTAGGTATCGTCCCATCAAACGAGCGCATATCGCAATCGCTCCCAAACCAAGCAACTATTGTACAAGCCAAACCAACCTCCAGCTCCCGTGTGTCGCTAGGCCCATGATCCGGAAACGCCAGTACTTGCAATGTCGATATCATCATACACTAATGTTGGCTCCACTCGATGCTGTCCAGCGCGATGCCCTCCTGTACTAACTCCCACAGGGGACTCAGCTCTCGCAAGAACGAGACTCGCTCCGTTACGGCCTTCAACACGTAGTCAATCTCAGACTCGGTGGTGAAGCGGCCAATACCAAAGCGAATACTGCTGTGTGCACTCTCGTCACTGCTGCCGAGAGCTCGGAGCACGTAACTTGGCTCTAGCGATGCGGAAGTACAGGCAGAACCAGACGACAGGGCAATGTCCTTCAGCGCCATGAGAAGGGATTCACCTTCGACGTAGGCAAAGGATACATTGACACAGCCAGGATAGAACTGCTTCGAGTCGCCGTTTTGGGTCGTATGCTCCATCGATAACAGCCCTTTCAATAATCGGTCTGAAAGCATCTTGATGCGATTGTGGTCATACTAAATCGAGGAGTTCAGAGGTCAGCAAATGCATGAGACATCGGACGAAGGATTCTAATAGTACGAGTGCTTTGCTAGGTAAGATCATAAAAGGGCGTGAATAAAACACGGTTCTTTACAAGTAAAGTAACATTCAGAAAGCCATGCATTTTAAAGCCAATAATCACGTAGAGATAATAGGAATGATTTGAGGGGAAGTGAAAAGCTGCTTACCTCCATTTCTTCCTGTGCAATTCGGCAGGCTTCACCAAAGCCAACAACAAGTGCTGGCGCAAGTGTTCCACTCCTCAGTCCTCGCTCTTGTCCACCACCGTTGATCAATGGCTCGAGCTTGACCCTCGGTCGTCGTCGAACGAAGCAAGCGCCGATGCCTTTTGGTCCGTAAATTTTGTGTGATGAGATAGACATCAAATCGATGTTCATCTTGTTGACGTCGATGGGAATCTTGCCGACTGCTTGTGCGGCGTCGGTGTGGAAAAACACCTTCTTCGACCGACATAGTTTGCCGATTTCTTCCATAGGTTGTATCACACCGATTTCGTTATTGACGGCCATAATACTGACGAGGCAAGTATCTGGTCGGATGGCCGCCTCCAACTCCTCCATATCGATTAAGCCATTCTGTTGAACTGGTAGATAAGTAACATCAAAGCCCTCGTCTTGAAGATGGCGACAGCTGTCTAGGACACACTTGTGTTCTGTCTGGCTGGTGATGATATGCTTCTTCCGGCCCGACCGACCGAAGAATCTTGCAACACCTTTAATGCTCATATTGTTGGACTCGGTGGCACCGCTGGTGAAGATGATTTCTTTCGGGTCAGCTCCAACGAGCGAGGCAATATGTGCTCGTGCTTCATCGACAGCTTTCTCGCTCTCCCATCCATAGGCGTGAGTCCTCGAATGGGGGTTTCCGTACAGACCCGAGTAGAATGGCAGCATAGCATCGAGTACTCGTGGATCAACAGGTGTTGTAGCTTGCATATCGAGATAGATGGGTCTCTCGCCTTCATCCATCACCGTTGCTTGCTTTAATACGCCTGGTTCATGTTAGACGTCTGTACCAAAGTTCTCTTTTCGGGTGGCGAGCTACTTACCAGCCATTGGACTCATCATGGCATCCGCGTTGACGGTAGTACCAGGCACCGACTGCTCTTCCGGCTTCGTTCCCGTCTGCTGGAAGAAAGCCTTCTGGTCTGCACGCATGGCTGAGTCGACGGTGACCTGGGCGCTGTCCTTCTTCGATTCCGATACATATTGCCTCCGCTGTGAGGAGTGTATCTGTGCAGCCGCCACTCTCGGTCTAGCAGCTCCCTGCATCAAACTGGCATTGGAATGCGTCCTCGCACAGAGGCGGGAAGCTTGTTTCAATGATTTTGGGGCGATATTGGACATTGTGGCCGTGTATGAGGGAGAATAGGTGCTGAGGCGGAAAAAGGTTTGAAAAAGTTGGAAGTCTATGACATGCTCCGCTCAACTCTAGCTTCGGAAAAGTTAGCTCCGGCGATTGTTATGTCAGCAAAGAGTCACGTGGCCAGCTATCTCCGGACCAATCAAAGATCGGATATGGCTCGGAAACGTGGGGCCCTCTGGCTCCGGTCGGCATTCGCGCGGTCCAGAGTTGGAGTTCGGTGGCTTGCCATGCAAACAGCGCCGCTACCTTGGGGAAGAGCTCACGATCACTCTCAGCACACTACTCAGCTCCTCGCCGGCTCCTTTCTCTCTCGCCGTCCTCGGAATTGAAGGCTACATAGTTTATAATACAATAATTGTCGTCGTCCTCGCTCTCGCCCGCACCCCGCCCCGCCCCGCGATCCCCAACAGTGTCACTGGGCCGGCTTTGTGGCTGAGTCCGCCGCATTAAATCCCACCGCGTCCGTCGTCATCGCCGCTTCTGCGCCAGCGACTGCCCGTTTTTTCCCACCCACGGCGACACCAGCTTGCGCCCATACCGCGGAAGACTGATCCACAGTCCAAGCTACCGCCTCTTCCACCGAGTCCCTCTAACACCTGCCACTCAACGACGCGAAGATGAGCTTCAAGGGTTTCCAGAAAAGCCTGACCCGGGTATGTCAACCTGCCGCCCTCGTAATACGCAACCCCAGCTGACAGTGCTCTCCAGGCTCCCCAACAATTCAAGGCGAAGTTCAATCTCGGCGAGAATACCAAGGATGCCGTCTACACCGACGCCGAGCGGCGCTTCGACGAGCTGGAGACCGAGACCAAGAAGCTGCACAGCGAGTCAAAGAAATACTTCGACGCCATCAAGGGCATGATGGAGCACCAGATCGAGTTCTCTAAAGCAATCGCCGAGATTTACAAGCCCATTTCCGGCAGAATGTCCGATCCCGACTCTCTGGTACAAGAAGGAAACCCTGAGGGAATTCAGGCTTGCGAGGAATACGAGGCTATCGTGAAGGACTTGCTTGCGACTTTGCAGCCTGAGCTGGAGATGATTGAGACCAGAGTCATTCACCCGGCTGATGAGCTGCTTGGCATCATCAAGGTTATCAGAAAGACTGCGGTCAAGCGAGATCACAAGCAACTCGACTATGATCGACATCGCGCCGCACTGAAGAAAATCCAGGACAAGAAGGAGAAGACGCTGAAGGACGAGAAGGCTCTTTACAAAGCCGAGAATGATGTGGAGATGTCAACTCAGGAGTTCAACTACTACAACGACCTGCTGAAGGATGAGTTACCCAAGCTCTTTGCGCTGGAACGAGAGTTCATCCGACCGCTCTTCCAGTCATTCTACTATATGCAACTGAACGTCTTTTACACCCTGCACGAGCGAATGCAAGGATGCGACATTGGTTACTTCAACCTGCAGACCGACATCGAGGCTGGCTTCGAAGAAAAGCGGGGAACCATCAAAGACGAGGCCGAGGCTCTCTCAATCGTCCGGTTCAAGACAACAGGCATGAAGCGCCCACCCGGTCACCCAGCCCGTCTAGGTCCCGCCAGCTCCCGCCTAGCCATAGAAGCCAAGCCCTCATCCTCAGCACTCTCACCGACCACCCCAACGATCCAAGAACCGGCCCGACGCCAAAGCCACGACTTCAACTCCAACCCACCACCTCCCTACACCTCATCACTGTCAGCAGGGGGCGAGAAGTCGTTAATGCGAGCAGCCAGTACGGGAAGCAATTGGGGATCCGCAGCAAAAGCAAAAGGCGCCGCACCACCACCGCCCAAGCCCAAGCCAAGCCGGCTGAGCAAAAACCCCGCAGCCGAGACTGTCACTGCGTTGTACGATTATGAGGCTCAAGCGGAAGGCGATCTGAGCTTTGTCACTGGAGATGTGATAGAGATTATTCAGCGCACTAGCAATGAGAATGAGTGGTGGACTGGGAAGATTAATGGCAGATCGGGACAGTTTCCAGGTAAGAGAGCGGTGTGACCGATTTCCGTGGGACTTTGACTAACGTAAGTGCAGGGAATTATGTGAAGTTGAATTGATAGCAGCATGGCGTTCGGGGAAGTACATAATTCACCTAATAGCTCTTTATCATATTCCCTCACACCCTCTATAGCTCCGTCGATGCATCATCGCTTCAAGATGGTGATACGGAGGAGGGACATACAAGATGCAGCCTCGCTGCTAGCCTAGAAGCACGAATGGAACGATGATTACATGTATCTGCAGCCTTTCAGAGGAGTTTGAGCCGCACCGTTCAACAGGCGGTTCGTCTTGCCCTCTTGGTCGACTGTGCATGATGATATGATCTCGTGATGCCAGCATTGTTAAGATCTCGAGCATTTCATTGGGCGCCCCTCTTCGGAACGGTAAGCCAAGGTGAAGTTAGGCAGCAGCTTTGGGGTCCAAAGACTGAGCAGGGGGTATATTACACTACCTATCCGTTTCCCTGCACATTACTACACATCTCGCAGACTTTCCATGCTTTTGCCAGACCGCCCTTTCCTCATCGATCTGCTGCTGCGTCTCGCTCTCCTTAGGTCCTACAAGCCTTTCAGCCATGTGAAGAGATATCCATACATAACCCTTTTGTTGCCTACACATACCCTGCCGGAGTTCTATTTCAACATGACACTTGGTGCTTTGGCCCAATTACTCAACGTCAGCGAGGAGGGGCCCCCGAGTGGACGGTCCCCCCGCAGCGCAGCGTCGGGAGGGACTTAGAGGGGGAGTTGTCCGCTGATCGACGGGCAAATATTTTTGCGTCCTCTGCTTCCAGCTTTTGACCTGCCTTTTTTTTATGTTGCAGGGTATATGTGGCTACCTCTATCCTGCCTGTCCTATCAAACGGTCACCGGGGATGCACTGCAACAAGGGATATACGTGAAAAGCTCATGCTCCATGCATGACCATGCCGGCACTGCCTCCTTTCTGTTAACTCCCCATAGCTTAGCGCACCAGGCCAGGGCTTAACCCTAGCCTTAGCGCCAGAGCTCCAGAACCCTTAAGGTCCTGCAGCCCACCACGAATAAACACTATCGCTCTCTTTATGCATAACCAGCCCCCCCCCTACTATATAACTAATAAATTATAAGCCCGGCGCCAACTTTGCGCCTCAATTTTACTCCACTCCTTTTAATTCCATCAGTCGCAAATTTATCCAAAGACTTCCTGCAGCCCTGGTAAACTGCAAAACCCAACCAACTCGCCCCGCAAGCTTTATCCACCTACAATACGCAAGTCTATAATAAAGCTGCTATCCCGCCAAGCTTTAACAAACCTCCTTTACGCGCTTGTGCTTAAGCTTCCTTAGCAAGCTTAACCTCCTTAGCAAGCTTAACCTCCTTGCAAAAACTGCTTTTTGCAAAATTAAAATCTCATTCAAAAAAGCTTAAATTCCCTATTCTGCAGCTTTATTTACAGTATACCCCCCAGCAAATTTCCTATAAGCTTATACTATTAGCCTTAAAATTGCTAATATAGTCAATTTAAATAAACCATTTACCAGCATTTTATAATCATTCCCTACTTAATTGCATAAAAATTAAATAAATACCTTAATATCCAGCAACCCTTTTTTTACTTCTTTTTTTCCCTTGCCTTTAAAAACCCTAAATACCGACAATTTCTTTTATATAATATTATATTTTTAAACCATCCTATTTTCTAAAAAAAAAGTCCTTTAAAATACCGCCAATCACAAAATCTAAATTATATTTATTAAAATTTAGCTTTTGCCGCGCAACCTTTTTAAATATATTAAAAATATTTACAAATTTAATAATTTTATAATACCTAAGCAAAAAAACATTTGGGCCCAAAATAATACCCTAATATTATTTATTTCATACGTTTATATTGAAAATAATCCTATAAAGCTTTTGCAAAATATTAAAGTTTTTTATATTTAATAAAAAATACTTCGCAAATATTATAAAAAAAAGGCTTTATACTTTAAACCTTTGCTATTTTACGATTATTTAAAATTAAGCTTCAAAATTTTAATAGCATAAACCATTTTATTATTGCTTTTAAGGCTATTTATACCTTTTTTAAAAATTTAAGCTTTAATTTTAATAACCGCTTTATTGTATTAAGGAATAGGTGCAATAGCTACCGTAAAGGTGGCCACGTGGCATTTCGCTTAGCTAGAACAGGGTTAGCGTTTCCAATAATTAAATATTTATAATTTGGAAACGCCTTTAATTTAGAATTTTAAGCAGTTAATATAATATTTTATTTATTTCTATAATTAATATTTTATATTAGATTATATTAAATTAAATGCTTTGTTTTAAATAAATTATAAGCCCGGATTAGCGCAAGCGCTTAAATAAATAGCTATTTAGTATTATAATTAATTTAAATGCGAAAATACAAAGTTTTTATTTTAAAAAGCCTTATTACCACTATATTTATACCAATTATTTGCAAAATTAATTGGAATTGCTAAGGATTTTTTTAAAACCGCCTTGCCTTGTTAATAAAATTACGGTATTTTACCAATTAATTAAAATTGCTAAAAATTTCTTTATAATTATTAAAATTCTTAAAAATTACCAATTTATTTATTAACTCCAATAATTTTTATAAAAAAACTGCTATATTAATATATTTCTTATTTTTATTTAATTTTCTCCATTTTGTTTTTAAATAAAAATAAGAAATATATTAATATAGCATTGCCAATGCTTTTAAAGGCCAATTATAAAATATAATTCTATAATATAAAAATCCGTTTTAATAGCAAAAACGCCTAATTCGTTATTATTATATTTTTTATTAAATATTTCAATATTAGAATTTTTATTTTTGCAAATAGTGCATTTTTTCGTTTTTTTTTAATATTAATATTCCAGCCAGCAATATTAAAAACGAGTTTTTTAAATTTGCTATTACCAAAACTAAAAAATCCATTATAAAATTTATTAATAAGTATTAAACGTTTTTTATTAATAAAATAAAGTATGTTTTAAATATAAATAAATTAAAAAAATATAAACGCGCTTAAGCCAAGGCATTAAATATTATATTTAAAAATTTATTTAATAATAATAAAGCCTTATATAAAAAATATAATTTAGCAAAAAAACTTTAAAAATATTTTAAAAAAATACATTAAAATTAGCGCTATTTTTGCATAAATATATATTATTAAAATTAATGTTTTTTGTTTAATTTTAATATAATTGTTTATTTTGCCTGGGATTTATTTAAAATCCTATATTATAAGCTTGTTTTTGCCAATACCAATTATTTATTTGCTTTTAATAATAAAATCTTGTTTTTTTAGCTTATTAATACCCTTTTTATAAATATATTATTATTATTAATATCATAAATTTGGCATTTGCAAATAATAATATAAATATTAATAATAAATTAAAAATACTAAAACAAAATAACAATTTATTTAAATATCGCTAATAATAAAAAAGCTGCCTTTGCTGCTTGCTATTGCTATTATTTTAATATTTTGAATAGTTTTTTTTTATATATTTGATTTTAAATTTTATAAAAATTTTAATTATTCTAAATTAAAAAATCTAGCATTATTTCTTAAAAACAATTATATTTTAATTCGCAACTATATTAAAACTGCCCGCAAAATTGGCCAACGGTATTTTTATTCCCATTTTGCTGTTTATTAACGCCGTTAAAATAATAAATTCAAATTTAATAAAAAAGCCCAAATTTTTAAACATAAACTAAAACTTTTTAATAGCAAAAGAATTAGCGGTATAGTCGCTAATATTAAAAAAAAAATCTGTCGAGTTTTAATTTAATTCCGGATTTAAAATTGCCAAGTCCAAAATCGATTTTAAAATAAAGTATATTTAATTGTTAATTTTTTTTAAATAAAATCTTTTATATTCTTTAGGCCTTTAATACTAGCGCCTTTATATATATATATAATAATTGACTTTTTTTAAATTATTAAGCCATTTAATTATTGCCGATTTATTAAAATTAATAAAAAAGTAATTTATATTATTTATATAAATATATATATATATATATATATCAATAAATTATTTTTATTATTAAATAATATTCCTTTTATATTTAATTTTAAATCAAATTTTATTTCAAAATGCAAATTATATATATTAAATTTAAAGGCTTTCTTTAATAAAAATAGAATAATATATAAAAACTCAAATAAAAATATTATTATTAAAGCTTTTATAATTAAAGGTTTTTATTTTATTTTTATATGAATTTTAATAACAAAAAAGGCTTTTATTGCTAATAATAATATTAAAATAATTAACACTTTATCGCTTTTTTTTAAAAGCCGCTAAAATATTTTCAAAAATATAAGCTATTTAAATATAAAATAAAAAGCTAGAAGCTATAATATTAATATTTTTATTAGACAAAATTAAAAATTATTAGCAATTTATATAAGATTATTATTTTAGCCAAGCCTATCAAAATTTCTTAAAATAGAGACTTTTATACAGTCTGCATTGCTATTAAATTTAAAAATGCATTTTTAAAAAAGCTTAGCCTTTACTATTAAATCCCTTTTAATTTAATTTAATTTAATATTTATAAATTAATATCACAGCATTTTTGCGAAAGAATCTATATTTTTTATATACTTTTAAGAGCTTTATATATAAAATTTGGATTTTTTTAATTTTAATAAAAAATACTGTTATTTTTGTATTTAAAAAATGGATTTTTAAAATTAAGCTTTAAAGCAGCTATAAAATATAAATTGCCAAAATTAATAATGCTTTAAAGGTTTTTAAAATCGTTAAAAAATGGAATAATAATAAAAATATTAAATACCAATATATAATTCCCGTTTTTTTATATTAGAACGAAGCTGCTAAAAAAAGAATTTAAATTACCAAAGCCAATTTTTATATTTTATTTAAAAATTTCTAATTGCCGTTTAAATTTGAAAATAAGACAATTAAATATAATATATATATGCAAAATTAATCCTTTATAAATTTAATAATTAATAGCCATAATTTGTTTCAAAAAAAAAAGCTTGAATTGGTATTATATTTTTTATTAATTATATTAAAATGTTTGGCGCTAAATATTATGCCTATATTAATTTAAAAGATCTTTTTAAAAAATACCATTATAATAAATTAACCAATATGAAAAGCGTTTACATTTTCATAAATTATGTTAAAGCTATAATTAAACAATTCAAAATTTATTTTTCCAAATATAAAAAACTATTCAAATTAGCCATTTATAAATAATAGAATTAATACCTAAAAAGTTTGTTAATTTGCGAATTTGCAATATTTTTAAAAAATAAAAAATATTAAATAATCGTTCGAACCAAAATTTTATTAATTGTTTTTTGGGCTTTAAAAATAGCAATAGTAAAAAGCGGTTTATTAAAAACGCTAATAGCAATTATATTGCCTTTTGCTATTATATTAAATATTACAATATAATTTATATTATTAAATATTATATAAAACAAATTATTAAAACTAATAAAAGCTAAATTTAAAAAAAAGCTATTTTTTTAAAAAAAAAATCGATATAATATAAGGCTTTAATTATAATATATTAGGAATATCATAATATAGCATATTTAATATAGCGTAAAATATACCAATTTTTATAAAAACTCCAATTGCCAATTTAAACGCTTTTAAATTAATATTTCTAAAACCAGCTACTAGCATTTTTTTAAAAAAAGAAAAAAGCTAAATAGAAAAATAAAAAAACCATATATGAAAGCCATTTTAAAAATAAAAATTCCAGTATTTATTTTAATTAATAATTATATTAAAAATAAAAATAATAATATATTTAATTTGCCCGCCGTTAAAATTACCAAATTTTCTAAATTAAATTCCCTATTTAATAATTGTTTTTATTTTATAAAAGCTGTAAAGCGCTAATATAATAATAATAATACTGGTTTTGTTACGGGCGCTTCGGGATTTTTGGAGGAGGGTTCCTCCGAAGACGTTTATTTGTTATTTATTTACGCGCTAATAAGCGCCAAAACGTTAAGCAAGCGGCCAAGGATTTTGCCAGCTATTTAAAATAGCCAAACCCCCGTTCCTTTTAGTTTTTTAGTTTTATTTATCTTATTTATATATTGGTGCCGGTTTTGTATAATCCTTTTTGCATTTTTATAATACCTAAATAAAGCTTTATATTCCTTTCCCGCCACCATTAATGGCCCTCTAAATTTAAATCCTGCCTTGCGCATTTTTAAGCCTTTTATTCGCCCTTTTATGGTCCTTTTTTGCAAATCTTTTAGCTCGTTTTTAAACCCTATATATTGCAGCTTTAAAACGGTTTAAACCGTCCTTTTTTTAAATTTATTTTAAAAAATCTTTTTTTAACCCAATTCCCTATTTGCGTTAATTGCGCAAATTTAATTCCCAACATAATTAAAATGATTTAGCCTTTAAAAACCAGCAATAATAAAAATAATAATATAACGCCTTTATTCAAAACGGAATAATGCGCAAATTTCCCTTTTAGCTTTAAATTCTTTTTACAGCCTACCAAATCCAAAAAAAAAGCGCAAGATTTTTATTACCTTTTTTAATAATAATTTGAGGCGCATTTTGTAATTTATAAAGCTAAAAACCAATATTTAAACTAAATTCCTTTTTAATACCTGGAAAAAACTATGCAATATTAAAATAAAATATAGCAATTAAGCATTAAAATTTAAACAATATAATAAACGCTATAAATTATTACAAAACGCCTTTAAAAAAGCCCAGACAATTATTGGCGAATTTTAAATTAAGCTTATAAATATTCTAATTAAATATAATAATATTAAAAAAAAACCGAAAACAAAGCCTTTTGCAAGCTGGATATTATTAAAAACAAATTTCGCATTGTAAAAATTTTATCAAAAAGTTTAACCGATTAAATTACTTATTTTTAAGCATATTTAAAAAGTAAAATAAACCAATTTGCCTTAATTCAAAATTAGCCAAAATTACCATTCCCAGCCAAAAAACCCGTTTTGTTTTAGCCAATTTAGCCCCGATTTAATTTTTGCTATATTAAATATATTTTTATACCACCTGTTTTTAACGGTGTTTTTTTGTTTATCCCAGCTTAAAAACAAATTTAAGGCCAATAAATAATGCTTTTTTAATAAATTTAATAAAATCGCCCTAGCCCAAAATAATTTTAAAGGCATTGCAACTAAACAAATGCATTTTTTTAAGTATAGCAATCTAAAGCTTTGCATTAATATTTTAAAAAAGCTATATAAAATTTACAAAATCTTTTATAGCAATTTTAAATATAAATTTAAAAAATTTAAAAAAATATTATGCCTTATATTAAAATAAAACCGATTTTAATACATTTTATATTAATTTCCAAATACTAGTTGCTTATTTAAATATATTTAATAAAATATTGGTTAACCAATTTTAATATAAAATTAATACAAAGCTCCAACTTTTTATTATAGGCTTTTGTTCGAAAATCCTGGCCAAAACCGCTATCCGTTATTGGGAAATGGCAAGCAATAATACCCAATTATAATAAGAATTTTATAAAATGGCAGCATTAATCCCCAAGACTTACATACCCATTTTTAAGGTTTTTTGTTTTAAATCCCAAAAAAATAGCTGTATTTGCAATTTATTACCGGGTCCCAAATTTAAAAAACGGGGTATGCTTTCCGCCTTTTTTAATGCTATCATTAATTGCAAATTAAAATATTATAATTGCGGCAAATATAGCCACTTTTTAAAGTTTTGCCCTAATTCAAAATGCATTATTAATTATACCACAAATTACAAAATAAACGGCAAAGCCAATAATAAATTAGCCAATAAAAACAATATTAAAATTAACGCCGCCAAAATATAAAGCGCTAAGCTAATAATAATTACAAATATTTTGGAAAATGCTTAATTATTACTAAAATCGCTTTTAGTAATTTAATTTATTCGATTTTAATTTTTATTATTAATTTTTTAAACCAATTTATTATAATTATAAACCCTTTTATTTTGCCCATTGTTTTTAATACAATATTGTCTTTAATTATTTAAGCCCTAATAAATTTAGAAACTAATACTGAAAACTTTATTAATTATAAAATTGCTGCGCAATTTATTAAATGTAAAAATTTTAAGCCTATAAAGCTTTTTTATTTAATATTTATTTTAGCTTTTAATAATTATATTCCCAAGTTAATTACCTATATTATTTATTTTAAATTATATATAAAAAACTATTGGCAAAATCTAATTTTAATTATAATTACCAATTTAGACTACTATAATATAATTTTTAGCAAAAAATAAATAAAATTATATAAAATACTAATTAATAATACTATAAATAAAGTCCATTTTTTTATATTATTGTTTTTATAATAAAGCGTTTATAAAATCATTTTCTAAATTTTTAAAAAATGTTTTAAATATTAAATCAAAATAAATATTATTTCCAATTTTAATAAGCAACCACTATTTACCAAAAACCAAATAACGTATTTTAGCCAAATTATAGCTAATATCGCTTTTTTTTAAACCGATTTTATTTTAAAAATTATATTATAATTGGAGGCCAAATAGCGCCAGCAATAACGCAATTGTTTTTATAAATTAAATTTGGTATTATTTATTTTTAAAAAAATAAAGCAGCCTTTGCCATTAATATCTTTTTTTTACAGCCCCATTAAATCTTTTTAAAATTAATTTAAATTGGATTTTCGGCCGCTATATAATACCAAAGCCAATTTAGATTTATATAATTATAACCAGCGCGTTTTAATATTATATTTGCTTTATTAAGCAATTGGGCATTTAAACTTTTACAATTATTATTAAGGAAATTAATAAAAGTTTATTTTTAAAAACCGAAATTAAAAACGAATTGGAAAATATTAAAAGACATTTGCTAAAAAAATACCAACATTATACAATTGTTTTTAATAAAATTGCATTAAATATCCTACCAAATTATAAATTTTAAAATTTTAAAATTAAGCTAATGGGCCCGATATTATATAAGCTATGCCCAATTTATAGTATAATTTAATTAAAATTATTTATATTAAAAGAATATTTCCAAATGCATTTGAAAACTAAATTTATCATTGCAAATTAAGCCTTTTATATATTCCTAATTTTATTTGCCAAAAAGCCAAATAATAGGTTACGCTTTTATATAAATTACCGAAAACTTAATACCATTATAAAAAAAAACGGCTATTTAATACCTTTTATTAAAAATACCATTAAATAAGTATTGGATGCTAAATATTTTATTAAATTTAATATTTAATAAGCGTTTTACCAAATTCGGCTTGCCTTATTTAAAAATAAAAAACTAATATTTTTTAATATTTGTTTTGGGCAATTTAATTTATTTTTTTTGGATTTTATAATAAATCAGCCATTTTTCAGCAGCTAATAAATAATACGCTATAAAAATATTTTCATAATTTCATAATAGCTTATATAAACAATTTGCTTATTTATAGCAAAACCCCAAAAAGATATAAACGATATATTAATTTGATTTTTAAAATTACAAAAAAAGCAGGATTAGAAATTAATTTTAATAAATTAAAATTTAAAATTTAAAAATACAAAATCCTGGGCATAATAATTGGTATTAATAATATTTGTATAAATTTAAATGCTATATATAATATAATTATATAAAAAAGCCAATTTGCATTAAAAAGATTTAAGTTTTTTTTTTGGCTTTATTAATTATTTTTAACGCTTTATTAAAAATTATACAAAAATAACAAAAGCGCTTTAATTAATAATATATATAAAAAACCAGCCATTTAAAATAATAAATACAGTAAAAATTTGATTTAATGCTTTAAAATATACGGTTATTTATATTTTAACTTTTGTCTATTATATTTGGGAAAAAATTACCTATATTAAAACGGACGCTTTAAACTATATTTTCAAAGCCGTCCTTTTTTAAAAAAACCCCAAAAGCCGCTTTCGGCCCATTGCCTTTTATTTAAAACAAATAATAAAACCCAAAATAAACTATCCCATTTATAATAAAAAACGTTTGGCAATTATTAATGCTTTTAAATATTAAAAGAAATTAATTATAAAAATAGCAAAAGCCATTTAAATTTTTATAAATTATAAAGGCTTGGAGTTTTTTAGCATAAAAAAAGAATTAAATTGCAAATAAGCCGTATAGCTAAATATTTTTGCAAATATTAGTTTTAAAATTAATAATATACCGAATTATTAAAATAGCAAACCAAATACCCTTACCTATTAAATATAAAATTAGTTTAAAAATCCGACAAACCCTAGAATATAATACCAAAATAAGACATTTTTGCCATTTAAAAACTGAATAAAAATGCCATCAAAACCAATAAAATTAGCTTTAATTAATAAACCAATTTATTTATATAATTTGCAAATTTTACCTCTTTTACCCCCCAATATCCCTAAAAACAATTAGCTAAATTTAAACAAAAAATTGGAATATTCGGATTTAGAAATACTTTTATCCAAAGCATATAATCCGGTTAAAGCCGCTGCTATCGTTTTTCGGCTATAGCTATAAAATAAACGCTATTAAAGAATTAAGCAATTAATAGCAATCGGCATATATATAAAATTTCCCCTTTTTGTATTTTAATATATTATTAATTAAAAAACATTTTTTTTTAAAATATTATAAAGCCATTTATATACCAAAATAAAAATATACCAAATAACGAATTATTTAAGCCATTTATAATTTTATAATTTGTAGCCATGCAAAAAAAAAGAAAAACCCTAAAATAAATCCGTTCCAATTATTATTAAAAACCAATGGCCCCGGATATTTAAAAGTTTGTTTTTAATTATTACTATTATTAAAAAGCCAAACTAATTTATTAAAACTTTTTGGAAATATATTGTAATGGATTTTATTACCGGCTTATTATTTAGCAAAAAGAAAAAAATTATAACGGTGATAAACCGGTTTTTTAAAATAATTTATTTAATTTTTTGCTTTTTTAATACCGGATATATTAAAAATTTATTTTTTAAGCAAATTGCCCGCCTATTTTATAAAAGCGTTTTTAAATTATATAATTAGCCTAAAAGCATTATTTTAAATAAAAATCCCTAATTTATAGCTAAATTTTGGCGCTATTTTTATAAATTTTTAAATATCGACCACCGCTTATTTATAATAGCCTATTTAAAAACAAATAAATAAATAAAACAAATAAATTTAAAAATAAAACGGCTATTACAAATTTACTATAACGGCCGCAAAACAAAATAAACCAAATATTTACTATTAATAAAGTTTGGCATTAATAATTATATAAATCAATTAATAATTTTGTTTTATATTATTTATAGCCAAAACCCTACAAATTCCTATACCCTTTTATATATTTACCATTTAACTAATTATAGGGCTTTAAACAAAAAATATACAGCTTAATTTGCAAAAAATATAAATTATATTTATAAAGAAATTAAAAGGAAATTAAATTCTTTTTAAAAAAAATACAATTTTATATCAATAAATATTGCAAGCCATATTCCAATTACCAAATTAGCAATATAATTGTTTTTTTATAAAAAATTTAAAAATACCGGAAAAAAAATTCGGACCAAAATAAATTAGCCCATTTACTATTATTTAATAGTATGGTCCCGTTTTTTTTGCATTTAACCTTTTGCAGCTTTATACCAAAACCGGCTTATACAACGTTTTTTACGCTAATTTATTTTCCGGCTAGCAGCTATTAAAACCATTCCCAACTATTATTTTAAACGAAAAAAAATAACCAATAAAAAATAAATTATATTTTTAATTTGAAAATAATTAAAAACAATTTACTATTAAGTTAAATAAACCGGATACCCTATAAATAAAGACTAGCATTATTTATTATGCTTTAACAACGATTTTGTCTGTCAATAATATACTAAAAACCCCAAATTGCCAAGCATAAAAAATATAGGGAAATTAAAGGCCAGAAACCGATAAAACGCTTTATACGCTTAATGGAATTTGCTTTAAAAGGCAAGAAAATGGTATTACGGGCGTTTTGGGCTTTTCGGAAAAGGGGTTTTTTTTAAAATATTTATTTGTTATTTATTTACGCGCTAAGAAGCGCCAAAACATTAAGCAAGCGGCCAGGGATTTTGCCAGCTATTTAAGGTAGCCAAACCCCCGTTTCTCTTAGTTTTTTAGCTTTATTTATTTTGTTTGTATATTGGTACCGGTCCTACGTGACCCCTCCTGCGTCCCCGTGATAGTTTAAATAAATAAAAATTAAAATATAAAAAGCAAAAACACAAAAAAAAGCTATAACGCATTATTATAGCTATATTGGCGCAAAGAAATTATAATAATAAAAATCTAAATAACCTGGTTAATTTTTTTATAAAACAATATTTTCTAATAATAGAAATTTGCAATATTAAAATTTTGCAAATATATAAAAAAAACTTTAAATAATCCAATTTATAGCCAACGCTAAAAGGCAGTTATAGCTAAAAAAATATTTTATTTTTAAATAATAGAATTTAGCAAATAATTAAATATTCATCCGGAATAAATTTAGGTTTTATTAAATAAATATATATAATTAAACTAATTATTAATGGAAAAATTAAATAATTTAAAGCTAAATTTATCGTTTATAGCTTTAATTAAATATCTAATAAAAATTATACCGAAAAATTTGCCTCTATTATTTGTATAAACTTGTTTTAATTGTTTTTATTTTTTATTATTTAAAAAAAAATTGAATATTGGCAATTTAATATTAAAAATGCGTTTATAAAGGCCAAAATACTATTTAATTTCTTTTTAAATTTTCTAAAAAGTATTATTATCCCGGAAAATAAAATTCTTTAAACTTTAAAACATTTTTATAAATTGAAATAAACTGCGAGAAATTGGAATTTTTTAATAAAACCTAAATTAAAAAATTAGTGATTTATTTAAAGCTTGGTTGATTTATATATTTACTTATATTTTAAATACGAAATTAAGATTTTAATATATATTAATAATATAATTATGGCTTGTAAAAACAAGGCCTAGTTTCTTTAATTTTATTTTTAATTGCTTTAATATTAAATTTTTTAAAAAGATTTTTAAACTTTTCGGCATAAAGGTAATAAAAAACCGGAAAGCCAAGGCATTTTATATTAATCAAAAGCAATAGTTTTGAGTTATATTAAATTAATTTGGAATTACCAATGCTATAGCTTATTCTTTTTATAGCCAATTACAATGCCCTTTAATTTTTTTTCCAATAATATTTAAATTAATATTAAAAAATACTAATAAATAATAGCCAGCCTTATATTTGCTATAATGCTTATTAAATTAAATAAAGCTTTTATTTTAAAACAATTAATGCAATATATAGCTAATTTATTAAATCATTATAATAAGGCATTTAAAAACCTGATAAAGGAATTTAATATTATTATAGGCTATAAAATATATTATAAATCTAGGGGAAAATATTTTAAAATTATTATTTGTTTTAATTTTAATTAAATTAGCAATAAAATTAACCGGATTAGCGTTTTTAAATATATAGCTATATTTTATAGCGGATTAATTTTATAAATTAGCAAAAAGCAAAGATCCATAATTACTTTATTTACCAAATCCAAATGTATTGGCCTTTTATTCTATATTAAGCAAAATTAATAAGTAGCTTAAATCCTTCGAAATTTAAATTATTTATAGCATATTAAACGAAATTTAAATAATATTTGTATGCTTGAAAGTAATACCGGATTTTTATACCTAATTAAAAATTCTAAAAATTAAAAAAGAATATATAAATATCTTCTATTATTTTATTAGGAATTTAAAGGAGAATACAAAGCTTATTATTAAAAATATATTAATGGATAAAATAGTGGCTAATGGATTGACCAAGCTATTGCAAACGATCAAATTTAAAAAATCTATAAAAATATTGGAAATAATTATATAAATTTATAGAATAGTCTTTATAAAAAGTATTACAAAATAGTTGCAATGGCTATTATAAAGGTAATTATCTAATATTTCGCTTAGCTAAAACAGAATTAGCGTTTTTAATAATTAAATATTTATAGTTTGGAAACGCCTTTAATTTAAAGTTTTAAGTAATTAATACAATATTTTATTCACTTTTATAACTAGCGTTTTATATTAGCTTATACCAAATCAAACGCCCTTTTTCTCAATATATAGCTATATATTTTTTCGCTAAATTTTAATTATTTTACTTTATTTAAATAAACCAAATCTCCGTTAACATACAAATTACCAAAAATAAAAATAAACTAAATTTAGCCAATATTTATTAAAATGCCAAAAACCAAGCTTTTAAAACCAATTACAATCATCACGCCCTGGTGTTTTGGCAATATAATAAATCTTGAAAAAATAATTATAATAAAATTAATAAAAGTACTAAATTAAAAGAAAACTTGAATTTGAAAATAATAGAAATAGTAATAAAAATAATAACAACCACTTTAAAAATCACTTTTAAAAAAAGAGAAAAAATAGGCAAAATGATCCAGATTTTATAATCAATTATAACATATATAGCAAATATTATTCAATTAATATTTGCTGAATTAAATACTTTAATAAGGTTTTTAATAAAATTTATAGTAATTCTAAAGTATTTAATAAAAAACGCAATTATTATATTTTCTTTAACCAATTACCCTTTATATAGCAAAATTATTTTTTTATAAAAAGTAACAGCGCTTATATTTTTCTTAATGCTGGTATTTTATTTTTTTCGGCTTGTTAAATTCTAAATATTAATATAAATCATTATATTTATATTTCTAAGAAGCTATTTATTATTTAAAAGGCTATAAAAATACACAAAATTTATAAAATTGCCAATAAATTTATTATAGCCATTTGTTTTTCATTAATTATATTTTTAATAGCAGCTTTAAAAATATACTTTCAAAACTATATTTACTTAATTAATAATTTCTCTAATTTATTCTTTATAAAGGCAATTAAGCTTTATTATTATTTTAATAATAAAATGGTTTTATCCGAAGTTAGCTAATAATTTAAAGGCTTTTTAAATTATTAATTATAAAATTTAATTTACAAGCTTTTCAAAATTTAAAAGGTTATATAATATTTCTAAAACTTAAGCAAAATTTAAAAGTATAAAGCTTTGGTATAAAAAATTAAGATATATTTTTTATAATCAAATTAAAAAACCTTAAGCTATTATAATTTTTATTTATTAATTATTAATTTTCCAAAATAATTTGCTATTATTAATATATAAATAAATAAGATTTTAATTTTGGCAAATAAAAAATAATTTAAAATAAACAAAAACAAAGCTTTAAAAGGCTAAATTTAAAGCCAAGTCCAAACTTTTCCTAATAGCTGGACTTTTTTTAATTTTTAACGGCTATATATTTATATTTAAAAAAGATTATTAAAAAAGCCAAGCTGCAAAATTAAAGCTGGTTAATATTAATTCCCTAATTTTTAAAATAATTTGTATTGCTTAATATGCTTATAATAGCTATATAGCTATAATTTATTAGCTATAATAATTTTGCTTATTTTTCAAAATTGCCTAATATTAAAAACCAATAAAAAACCATGCAAAAGTCTTAAATAAAAGCCTTTAAAAATAGAAAAAAAACTCTAATAAAAATTTAACCAATATTTTGCTAAATTTAGCTATAGCTTAAAAATGCGTTTTTATTAATAGATGTTTTGCAAATAATAATAACTTAAATTTTTAATTTGGCTATATTTTTATTTTGGCTAATAAAAATCAATTTAAAATTTTAAATACTTTTGTTTTTAAAAATAATATTATTTATTAACTTTTTATTAAAAATAATTTTTTTTTAAAAAATTTGAGCTAGCAAAATCCTGGCTATAATTTAAAACATTAATATAGATATAGCTTTTTCCTTTATTCTTTGCTTAATAATTAATAAATTTAACATTTTTTTAATCCTGATTATAATTTATATAATTTTTGTTATTATATAAATGCTTTATTAAATTAGAAATTACAATTAAAAAGCATTGTATAATTAACGTTTTTTATTTTTGGCAAAGCTATAAAAAACGAAAGCTTTATAAAATTAAATAAATTAATAAAAAAAGTAATCTAGTTAATATTATAATAAAGGTGGCTTGCAATAAAACTTTAAATTAGCTTGTTAATATTAATATTTTAAATATTGAATTTAAGGGCTATGTAAATTGCAAGAAAAAAAAAGCCATTTTTTTTAAAAAAAAGAATTATTTCCAAATTAAATTACGCTAGTATTTTATATATCATTTTATATATTATTTGTATTGGCTATTTATATATTATTTGCGCTATTTATTTCTTTTTAAAAATTAGCCTTTTTTACGCGCTAATTAAAAAGCCATTTATTTTATTAAATAAATAAATATTATATAGCGTTTAAAAAGGTTTTAATATTTTCCTACTTTTAATTACTAATTTATAGCTATTATTTTTTATAAATAATAGCATAGCCATTGCCCCGGGGCTTAATGCTTTTTATAATATATTTAGATTTTTATTTTTTATTTTTTATATATATAAATATAAATCCTTTCGCTATTATAAAATAAAAAATAGCCAATATTACGATTCGTTTTACAAGTAATAGCTTAAAAATAGCCGGTGCCTTAAGCACCGGTTTTAGCGTATAAATATAGCTTTAGTTTTATATTTATTATCGGATTTTTATTTTATATAATTAATTATATCATTATTATTATTCTATCCATTATTGCGTACGCATTATAAATCCCTAATAACCCTAATATAAAAATTTAATTTTCTTTAATTAAATACAATTTAAGGCCTAATTTGCAAATTTACAGCTAAACGGATTAACAAATTTATTTTTAAAAAATATTAAATTTATATTATTAAAAATAATAGGCTTTATAAGGCTAAATAAATAATTAAGGATTTTTTCAAAAAATTCAACAAAAATTATACCAAAATCTATATTAGTATTATTAAATTAGCCTTTTTAAAACTCCTTATAGCCTTTATAATTATTAAAAGTTAGCTGGTATATTAAATAAATATAATAATAGTTTTTTTTTAATGCCCTAACTTTTAAAAAATATTTATTAAATAATTTTATAAATTAAAAAAAGTAACCTAATTTGCAAGCTATTTAAAGCTTTTTATAATTTTAAGCAATTTTTCATATTTTAGCAAAATATATTAATTGAGGCTTTAAAAATCCTAAATTTTAAACCTTTAAATTTAAACCCTTATATGTTTATAAGAAATAACCAAAAGCTTTTTTTAATTATTTATATTAACGATTTTCTTATTTTTAAATCAATTAAAAATATTATTACAATTTTTAAAGCTAAATTTAATTCCAAATTTAATATGAAAGATCTGGATAAAATCAAGCGTTTTTTTAAGCATTAATTTAATTTATAAACCAAATAAATTTATAATTATATTTTAAAAATTATATTTAATTAAAATACTAGCCTATTTTAGCATAGCTAATTGCTATTTTAAATTTATTTTTATAGCTAAAAAACTATATAAAATTTTAATTAATAATTTTAATAAAGCTTCTATTATTAAAATCCATAATTATTTATATAAAATTGGCTTTATTATATATGCAGCTATAAATACCAGGCTAAATATAATATTTAAAATTATTAAGCTAGTTTAATTCGCTTTTATTTTAAATATTATTTATACCAATGCTTTATAATAGCTATTTCGCTATATTTAAAGCTAAAAGTTCCTAGAAATTACCTATTAATATACTAGTTTTAAATTCGCTAAGCTAAAAATTCTAGGCTATTTAAACGCAAATTATATTAAAAACCAAAATACCCGGGCATTTTATAATAAATTCGTTTTAATAATGGCTAAAGCTTTAAGTTTTTAAAAATCCAAAAAATAAAATTTTATTTTTTTAAGCTTTATAAAATTTAAATTATACGCTTTAAATAAATTAATTGAATAAATTCTTTAAATATAAAAATTCTTAATTAAAATTGGCTATATAGGGGGTTTTGTTTTAGCAAATAATACTTTTATAAATTTAATCGTGTAAAAAGTCAAAATCCAGCAATATATTAAATATATAAATACCCATTATATATAATTTTATTAAGCTTGAAAAAAATATATTAAGCTTAATTATACTACTAATAAAGAAGATATAGCTAATTTTTTAACCAAGCTATTTTTTCAGCCTATTTATTATTATTTTTTAGCTAAAATAAGCATAATTTAAAAATTCAAATAGTAATAAATTAGGATTAAAAAAAATTAAAAATTAAAATTATTAAATATATTTAAATTATACAATTATAGACTTTAAAAAGATTTATTTATTTTATTTAGAAATCTAGTTATAATATACCATTATAATAATAATTATGGTAATAATTGTAAAAGGGGTATTAATTTCTTATAATTTAGCGCATTAGGCTAGGGCTTAATTCTAGCCTTAGCGCCAAAGCTTCAGGACCCTTAAAATCCTGCAGCCCGCTACAAATAAATACTATCGCTCTCTCTATGCGTGACCAACCCCCCCCCCTGCTGTGTGACTGACACTTTCCCTTGTTCAGCCCACACACATCGGCTCCATTCTCTCTCCCCCCCTACTCGCTACACTGATGGGATATGCCCGAGGCTCTCACAACCAACCCTGTGCTCTTACAGCCGTCCACCCTGCCTTGGCAGACTTCCATGTAACACACTTCTCTAGTTTCTTTCTAATCCGGTTGTTCCAGCGTCTCCGGGAGGTGTCTGGGAGGATTGATCGTATATGCCCGAGGCAGCGAGGCTCTTCCAGCCGGCACCCTGCCATTGCAGTTTCCACATGCACTGCTCTTCCGATTCTTTCTCTCCGGTTGGTCAATTGCTTCCGGAAGTGGTGAGGTTGACGCCAATTTCACGTTGCAAAGCCTCGAGCGCGGTGACATATCTGCTCTGACAAGTATGACAAAGCGCAGCTCAAGCACTCTTTATATATAGCTCATTGCGTTCCCAAAATCTGCCTTGCACTATATGCTCGTGCCAAAGGAAGGGCGTCGTTTTCGACAAGTCTGCCTCGCCATTCTCCACACATATCATATATCCTCCTGCAAGCCCACCGTCCACGACTTTGTGGCCGGACGGATATCCACATGTAGCGCTTTCTGATGCAGCAAGCCTCACGTCCGGTATGTATGATCCAGTTATCTCTCAGAATAGCCTCGCAACATTCTGTTTCTTCTGCGATGATGGTGTGAGGAGGCCTTGGTCAAGGAGGCGGCTTCTTCCATTTCAGAGTGGACGGGCTGTTCGCATTACTCGGGGATGCATGGTCCTCCACTTCAGATTGCACCGGCAGTTCGCGTCTCTCCACGGGGCTACCCCTAAGATCATCGTTCCTTCCGGCAGTGAAGATCATGGATCCTACGGGCTTTGTGAGACACCTGTGTGGAGATTACTGAATGCGGGATGAAAATAAGGACTTGGAGCTGATCTGGGAGACGGGTCGGTCCGCATCCTTCCCGTGCCTCTGCTCTAATCTATGGTACTGGTAGTGCCAGACAATTGCATCACATGTCTCTGCATGGCACTTCACATCCCAATCTTTTGACACACACGTTCGAAGGAAAAGCTACACGATGTTTGATTTTTCTTTTGTAGTCCGAGCTGACATATTTTTCATAGGAAAAGGGGAAGGAACATCAACTGGATCAGACCTCTCTGTATCAAGCTCCACCCCTGCTCCCCTGAGCAACCACTCGAAGGAAGGAAAGGCTCCACGAATCTCTTTTGCAATCCCAGCTGCATATCTCTCATAAATCATCAATCGTATTTCTGAAGGAGGTGAGGCACACACTGTTAGCCCCCAGAGATCCAGCTGTGTATTGAGAGCGGCCCAGCCGCCCCCTTTCGCAGACTTACCGCGCACCCCTTCGTCGTCCCAATCCAAAGAAAAGCACTACCGACTCAAATCAAACCCCAAGCCAAGTTCTTTATACATCGGCGTTTCCCTAGTCAACCACTCCCTGTTCTTTTCTTCCGCATCCCCAGAAATAGCCCTCGTCTCTGATGATGCGCTGTCACCACCGCCGGCTCCCCACATCTCAGCACAGCCCCCCAATGCATGAACAGACTGGCCTGGATCAGGAAAGACCCCGCTTTCAGCCAGCCAGCCAGCCAGAGCTTCGTGCGATTCCCGATTGCAGTCGTTGACGAAGGCAGTTGCAAGCTGGCCACTGGTAATGCCCTGGTACGGCAGGGTGGAGGAGGATATCGCTGTGTCGACGTCCATCATGGTCAGATCTGCATCCTCCTCTGCAGCATCGTCACCGATTCCCCACAGCCTGTCGAATTCCATGTCATGTAGCGCAGCAGCATCTGCCTCGATCGCCATCGCATAATCCATCGCGCTCCAGCCTTGATCGGTGTGCGCCGGCACTTCCCCAGTACAATCCACCTTATCACCCTCCACACCACCACCTACCACAACATCTGCAGCCTCCCCCTCCTCCTCTCTCATCCCTCCCTCTGCCTCATCCCTCACACCCCACTTCCTCAACCCCTCCAGCCTAATCCCCGCATCAAAACTAACAAACACAATCGCCCTAGCGCCGCCCTTCCCCCTCTCCCCCGTAACAAAAACCATGCTCCTCTCATCACACGTCCCCTCCACACCCCCCAAATGGCTCGGCGGATTCAGCATCTTGTACAACGCTTCCAAATCCCTCTCACTCGCCCTTCTCGTCCCCCCTTTCGGGTTGCAGTATTCTTTCGCCTCCTTTGTGCCCGGTTCCGGAGGCCAGAAGGATATTTCGTTCGGCTTGTAGGAATCCCTGTAGATTTCCTTCCTCTTCTCTTCGTTCAAGATACCCCCGGCTTTCTCCTCCTCGAATTTTAGCCTACCATCTTCCGGTTCATGCGGTGGCAGCAGTAAGTTGTAATCGGCATCGTAGGGGCTGTATTTATGTGCCTCGTCCTTCAATGGCGGCGGACAGGCCCCCCTTTTGCCAATCCGCAGACGTAATCGCTGTTTCTCTGCTCCAACCGGATCGTCCACCAAGTCCACAAACGCATTAGCGGCGCTGTGGTAATAACTAATTGGTGTTTTCGTAATATTGAACGTACGCACTGAGGTCCCGTCATCGACAGGGTGGTAGTTGCTCGGCAGCCGAATGCCCGGAGGTCCGTAATTCGGATGATCGCCCTCGCGTATCGCCCTTCTGAGCGGCGAGTCCGGCAGGTCGTCTACATCGCGCTCCCAACTGGTCGAGTCCCCCAAATTCTGGTCGTCCGGATCTTCTTCATCATCTTCTTCCGAACTCGATTCTGCATCGTCGTCTCCGTTGCCGTCATCGTGCCCGTTCTGATGCCCGTTCTGATGCCCGTTCTCATCACCTCCACCCTCATCGCCCTCGCCCCCTTCCCCGCCTTCTTCGCCTTCATCCCCATCATCCTCAACCCCCTCCTCCCCCCTCCCCACCCTCTCCTGAAAAACAACCGGCTGCACATACCAACACCTCTCACAAACCCTCCTCCCCACCCTCCACTCCCTCCTCTGCTCCACGACCTCCAACGCCCCATTTTCCTCACTCCTCTCCAACCCCAACACCGTCCACCTATCATCAATCGGGCCCTCCCTATGCTCCCTCCTCCACATCCCCCCCGCCCCCCTCCCCCCATGCTTCCTCCCTGTCCCCCCATCCTCCCTCACCCTCTCCACCATGCCATTCCGCGGATCATTCAACTTCCACCTAACACCATGATAGAAGCTCGTCCAATCAATTTCTTCAACTTCAAAGCTCGTTTGGTTACTGAGCACGTAAAAGTAGTCGCCGATTATGCACATTACGATTGTGGTGCCGAGATCGCAGCCGACGATTTCGGAAAGATGGATGCGGCTGGGGTAGAATTTCCGCGTGGCGAAGCAATAGCCACGTAAAACCCATTTTTTGTAGCCATCGCTGCCGTATTCGCTGTGTGTGGCGTAGTAAAGATATTCCGCATTGTGTCTTACGACGATTTTTTCCGTGGTGGTCAACACATCTTTAAGCAGCACTTCGCCCGTCTCCACGTTAAACACGACTAACCAATTAGTCGGCTCGGGGAGTGTGGAGCGGTACAGACATGTAAGTATGCTATCAGCGTAGTTTAGGATTTTGAAAGTGGCGCGTGTGTCGAGTTCGCTGAATATGACGGTTTGGCGGAGGAGGTTGGGGATGTGGATGACGATTTCGGAGTTGGCGGGCGAATGGGATGAAGGGAAGGAGTGGAGGGTGAGGATGCGGAGTGTGTGGTCGATGATGTAGCAGAGGACACCGGACGTGTACAGGTAGGTGCTGCAGAGGCCGATGGTACAGATGCTGAAAGGGGAGGCGGTGGCGAGGGCGGTGCGGCGCTTGGCGACGAGGCGGAGGGCGCGGGCGTAGCTGGTGTTGTTTTGAATGGCGTCCAAGACTTCCTTAGAGTGGCGGATTTTGGTCTGGTGAGTATGTCAGCATGGAATTATGTGTTTTAGTGGGAATGTAGGAGATCCTCCGAATGGTTGTCTGAAGACTGGGTTTGAAACAAGGCTCAGAGAAGGGGAAATAGTTATTATTGTCAAGGTAAGTCAGGGGTGTTGCCGGATTGGAGCTGACTTACGAGAGCTATCTGACTGCATGTCCTCTCATCCCGCTCCAGATATTGCATATGCTTACATGTCCGAGCCAATGAGATCACATCCTCGAACGAAATGCCGTCGACTATATATGACAGGATTTCGTAAGGCAGACTTATCAAAGACGCTGGCATCGCTATAAGTTGTCGAGTTCAATATCCCTTTTTAAGATGAGCAAAACTGTTGCATAGTTGATGATTCTCGTTTCTCGAGATCAAAGGTGGTATTGAAGGTGATAGAATTTGAGTATAGTAATCCCAGTATGACTTTGATGAGCGATAAAAACTTGGAAGGAAACTTGGTCTCCATGGCAAATTTGGGGCAAAGAACTTGCTTTTAAACAGAGACTAGAGACTTGGAATGAAATTCTTGGTTTGAACAGAGATGGTGAGGATAACGAACCAGAAACCGACAATAACCTCATTGGCATCGATGAAATCGAAACCCCCGTGCCACGTAGTATTGAACTTCAAGGAAATGAGAAGGCGGCCAACAACTGAGATGAGAGACGTTCATAGGAGACAGTAACGGGAACTTGTGAATTGAGGCGAAACAAGAAGGTATCGTCTGCCAAAGAATAAAATGAGGCTATGCGGGGAACTTGCTCACCATTTATATACTGAGGCTGCCATGATAGAGCCGCTTGGCTGCCGCTGAAACTTGCTTAGTACCAATTGGGTGAGACTACTTCAACCCTGTAAGCCCCAAAATGTAGCGATCCGTGAAGCATATCCCGAACCCGTAGAATACACCGGAGTTTTAGAGCGATCGTGCCAGAGGGCCTTGCCCATGGGCGAGTGGACAAGGCTCTGCTATTATTACCACGGTGCATTCGATATCATTTCCATTTTGGAGACGTCATACACGCACAAAGCGATCCGCACTCGCGGGGTCCAAAAGCATGAGGGATACGGCAAGTATGTTGCTCAGCCTCATCGTGCGCAGCCATCCCAACTTCATGAGGCTCTTGAAGATGCTGGAGGGGCGCGACATCGGCAGCCCATGATCTCACCCCTGTACGTAGGTACCTTGTAGCACGGCAGGTAGCAATTGTGATTGGTGCGTCTTGACGAGTGCCGCGGCTCGCATCCATCCTACAGCCTCACCTCACCTGTTTTGAGGCTCAATTATGCAGTTGGAATAGTAGCAGCATAGTTGAACCTGACAAGTTTGGGTGATCTGAATATGATGGTTGCATATCTCGTGTTGCGGCTCTAATGCAACCGAGCTGTATCAATGAGGGGTTTGAGGCTCAATTGACTAAACTTCAGCCGCGGCTAAGTCTTTACGAAGCGACTCCAATTGAAGAGTATAGGCTGAAGCCAAGGCCTTGGAGGTTGAAAAGAAAGGATAAAATATGTACCGATTAGCAACTTGCAAGTGCCGAATGTCTGGGGCTTGTCTCTCGACTTCCCGTAGGTAAAATAAGTCTCCGTGTGCCACCGAATGAAAACAGGCACAACTTGAACCAGACGTACGGCTTGCAACTTCGATCCAAGGAGAATCGGACAAAGGTGTAACTCATACTCCGGGGTCCGGGGGTGGGTTGCACCAACCCTGCTTTTTTGATTTAGATCGATTTGGCAGAGCCGCAATTCGGGAGGTTGTGCGGTCTCCCGTCGAGGAGAATTTCACACGATGTTCTATAGCTGAAACTGACATTTTCGAGGGAGGGGATAGCTGAAAGCTGATGCGCCATTCCCGAGTCGAACAGAGTTTGTCCTCCTCTCGTATTCCATCGTATTCGTCAATGTCCTCGAGGCGATGCCGGCGCTTGATTCCTGGGAATTGAAGATGGCTTCGAGTGTAATCTCATACTGCTCACTCCGGTCCGCTTCGTGGGGGTAATCATTCGTACTGGTGGCCTTGAAGAGGAGCTGAAATGTTAGTTTTGGAGGCGGCACTGGTACTGCCACACTTCCCCGCTGGTAGAAATCAAGGTCTGTGAGCCACGAGCATATGTTGTGATGGGAGAGACCGAGGCAAAGAGCATGGAGGTCGTCGGTTCAACCCAGAAATGATCATATTGTCGATGGCACATATCTCGAGTGGTGCAAGCCTTCTTGCGTGCTCTCGAAATAGCCCCATAAAGCGGGGAATAACAAGAGGAAAGTGATGTATGATGAACCGTATATCGACAAGGACGCCCTTTACACCACAACCATCATCGGTCATACCGAGTGACGAGCCATTGAGCGATAGATTCATCATCCTGAAATGAAAACAGCGGCTCAAATGAGCAGTCACAATTGAGTCAAAGTGTAGAAAACATACAGGGAACGCACATGCGGTCAAGTTTGGGCGATCGGGTTGTATCCACACATTGAGCTTCGGACGTGTGGTTGCTCTATCATCTTGACAGAAATTGGCTGTTTGGCAGCAACGCATATTGTTGCTACGTCCGGGGATTCCGATTGCACGAACAACGTCTTGTAATCAATAGCTTGAAATAGAAACAGAAACGCAAACTAAGCAACCCGCTGGCAGAAGAGCCTCGTTTTTCAGACTGTTGGAAGGTCTGCACCATTCTCATCGCTGCCACTGGCAGAAAAGCCTCATTCAAGCTTTCGAAAGATATGGAACTCCGCATCACTGCTACTGGCAGAGAGATCATAGACATCCGGAGCCCAGCTCCAACCATATGCAAGGAAAAACGAGGCGAGAAGGGAGGTATGTTGGCAATGAGATCTGCCAGTGGAGTCCGTCGCCCGGCTTGAGAGTAAAGATGCAAGTTGGCCACCGACACAGCAACGCTCCATGTCGAACTCCCCCTGAGCGCTTACCTACATGTATAGACAAATCGAGGAGAGCTGCTCGGTGAGCTTCTCCCAAATGTCGTGTAAGTCATTCCATTCTTGATCCACTGCTCGAAAGATACCGCCCGGAGATCGGGGTCGTGCTCCTTGTGAAGTGGCGATCCTGAAGTCTCGCGAGAGTGGAATATGAGCCCACGTCCTCGGGGCCCGACGCAATGTTCTTTCTTCCCTTTCCCGAACGAGAAGCCCGAACGCATGGCCGGCTGCACCAAAGGTCACACCCGACCCAGTCCCGACTGCGAGGCGTATATATAAGTGAGGGGCTGCAGCGCTCAAGTGATTTGAGATTCGCCCGATTTGTATGCTCAAGTTCTCCACACAGCCCACAACTGGCAACTGCAGTCTGCATCTTCGCACATATAACGGGGCGTTCGCTGCGATCGTGGCATCTTGCTCGTCGCCCGGCGGCCCGACAGCCTTGGAATCGATAATTCGATGTCGATGGTCGATACCGACAGGACCGTACCAGCGAATAGCTGGCTCTGGATCGCTCCCGTCGAGCAGTTGTGGGCGCTTGAGCTGCCGAGGAATGGGGGCGAATGAGGTCTGGGTACGACGTTGAGAACGATTTGAGAAGTTGAGTAATTTTTGGCGAGGCCAGTGGCCATGCCTGCGCTCGGGATTTTCATGCTGTATTTGGGTTCATGACCTTTTCTCTCTCATGGAGTCCCTGTTATTGGCGTTTTTCGTGCATTAGAGAGCATCAATATGTCGGTGCTTGGAGCAGATGTCAGGCAGAGAGAAGCGTTGCAGCGTGCCAACGGCGGCTAGCTCTAGCTTCAATATTTCCTCGCTTAAAGTTAAGCTTTAGCACGCTCTGACGTCAACCCAGAATTTCCAGACACTGTGCACTTGACACAATGACACTTCTCTGTCATGATTTCTTTTGTAAGTGACCTCGGCTGTTCTCCTATATTTGAAATATTTCTGACCACTTGGGTTGCTTTCAATCATTCCTAGCTTCTCGCTGCCTCGATATTTCTCATCTCCAAGGATTAATTTCAAATTATTTCGCTTTCTGTCACTGTATTTAGCATGTGCTGGACCGGCACTTCTTGGCACGCTAAGACAGGTCCCTTCTTTTTCCATGACAACTCCAACTCCGGAGCTTTCTCTACATCTTCCCAGTCCGAACTCCGCATCAATGTTGCTAAAGCTGGTTTCTCGCAACTACTCCTTATCCGACGAGTAGATGACTCTCTTTAGTCTTTCCCTCATGACCTCGCGCCAACACAGCAGTCTTATCGCCCGCAGAGGCTCTTGTTTGCCCCAACTTTGGCTCATCATCCCTCTCAGTCTGCAGTCACCGCCAGGCGCCTTGACGCTGCCAGACTTGGCCATGACGAGGTAACGGCGTTGACGCTAGGTTCAGCAAGCATCTGTAGATGCATATACCTGAGTGTGCGTTTCGCCGCTGTACACACTGGTGTTATAACATCTGCACCTTCCTCGTCTTCCTCTTCATTAACTTCCCGATCGTGGTACGGGCGATTTCGTTTCTCATCTTCCGCAAACTTGCTGTGTGGCGGTATCCAAAGGGCTGGAGTCACGGCTCGACAATGATACCATTCCCACCCCGTATGGCCACCTTCATCCATGGCGAACGGATGAATCCCTCATGGCCAGCTCCATACTTCCTCGAAATACGTTCTTCGAAAATCTTTATCTTGTCCGTTATCTGCATAGCCGTCTTCACTGATATCTTTCTCTACGGCATGATTGTTCCTGTCATTCCTAGAGCCTTGACCGAACGGTGTGACGTTCCAGAGGACAAAGCTCAGCACTGGGTTTCGATTCTGCTGGCTGTCTATGGCGCGGCTTTGCTGGTTGCTTCGCCCATCGTGGGCTTCTATGCGGATAATTCTTCTTCGCGGAGGATTCCGTTGCTGTTTGGCTTAGTGTGTTTGGCTGGAGCGACTGTGATGCTTTGCCTGGCGAGGTCGACGGGGCTTTTGATTGCTGGAAGGGTCTTGCAGGGCTTTGCTGCCGCGATTGTATGGGTGGTGGGGAGTGCGTTGTTGGTGGATACGGTTGGAGAGAAGGATGTAGGGCAGCTCATGGGATACGTGAGTATCAGGTAAGTCGGGTCTTTCTGTCCAGAAATGCAGCTCAAGGCAGCTCATGCCAGCTCTGCGATGAACTTACAGCTGACAGCTTACAGCATGAACCTGGCTGTGCTAGTGGCACCTTTACTCGGCGGTATCGTCTATACAAGAACCGGCTACATCAATACCTTCTGGATGGCCTTCGGACTGATCTCCCTGGATATCGTGTTGCGCCTGATTCTCATCGAAAAGAAAGTGGCTGCTCAGTGGGCCGACCCCGAGTCCGAAATCAAACCATCCGTGGAGCCAAAACCCATCACACGCGATACTGTGAAAACTCCAGCCACCCAAGAGACCCAAGAGACCCAAGACACGTCAGACTGGCCATTACGCTCCCCTCTCCAAGTCCCACCACAACCCGCTCACGAAATCCTCAACACCCGACCCATCCCCCCAGACCAAGCCAACTCCCAAGACCCAACCCCATCCTACACCCTAAGCCACATCCGCAAAGCCCCCATCTTCACCCTCCTCAGATCCCGCCGCCTCCTCGCCGCCCTCTGGGGCTGTCTCGTAAACGCCAGTCTCATGACCGCATTCGACAGCGTCGTCCCCCTCTTTGTCCAATCTACCTTCCACTGGGACGCCACCGGCGCCGGCCTCGTCTTCCTCGCCGTCATGGTCCCCAGCTTCAGCGCGCCCCTCTTCGGCGCCATTTCCGACCGCTACGGCGCGCGCTGGCTCGTCGTACTCGGCTTTATCCTCGCTTGCCCATTCTGGATTCTCCTGCGCCTCATTCACACCAACACTTTGAGCCAAAAAGTGCTATTCTGTGCCTTACTAGCGCTTATTGGCTTCGCGCTGAGTTTAGTCCAGAGTCCGCTGATGGCGGAGATTACGTATGTGGTGGAAGCGAAGGAGAAGAAGAATCCGGGGATTTTTGGAAAATCGGGGGCTTATGCGCAGGCATATGGGCTGTTTATTATGGCGTTTGCGGGGGGCTGTTTGGTGGGGCCGCTGTGGGCGGGCTATGTGAGGGATGCGGCGGGGTGGAAGACGATGAGTTTGACTTTGGGGTTGTTTAGTATTATAGGGGCGGTGCCGGCGCTCATTTGGACGGGCGGGTATATTGGGAGCACGAATGCGAAGACGGGGAGTGAGAGGTCGAAACTTGGGGATGAGGGGGAGAAGGGGAAGAAGGTGGAGACTGTATAGAGGGTGGCGATCCGGTTTTCAGGAGTCGATGATACCCGTGCATTTGAGCATAGCTCCGGCGTTCATGGCAGAGTTGAGGGGCCACTCACTTCGAATAAATTGTAATCATTAGTTGGTCGCTGCGCCACACAGCATCAAAACCATCAAAAACATTATGCGACCCGGCAGAAATGCTTCATGTTAAAAACTTAACCAGAGTACTAAGCATCTCCCTCGTCTGCTTTTCCTCCTCGGTATCCTCATTCTCCAAATCATCGACTTGTTCTATGACACCAGTTAGCATCACTTCCCATCATCTTCGTCACCTCAAGCAACGTATCAGTCACCACCTCGAGCAAACTCACCTCGCAAAGTCCTCCCCACAACCTCCAATCCCTCATCCCTCTCCGCCAGCAGTTCCCGAATCCTCTTATCTGCTCCGCCATCCTCCGCCACCAACCAAGCCAAACACAAATCACACGTCTGCAAACAAAACAACCCCGCATCCAACCGTCTCCCCAACCACTCATCCGCCATCGCCTCTCTCTCCTCCGGCCCCATCACCCTTTGCTCCTCTCTAATCCCTTTATCCACATTTTCCACCCTGTCTGCAAACTCTCTTCGGAGGCTCACCAACTTTGCAATCTTCTCGTAATCTTTTTCGACAAATTTTGCTAGTGTGCGGATACGTTCTGCGGAATTGGCTGGGAGGCTGCGGAGGAGGGAGGCGAAAATGCCGAGGAGGTGTTCGGTGGTGCTGCTGTCGCACTTTTTCATAAACATGCTGAAGATCGTCTTGAGACCAGCGGCGTTGACGAGCGATGTGCAGACTTCTGCGCTGCTGCTGGAGGGGCCACTCATAGCATGGTCGAGCAGTCTCAGTGCCCGCGGCTTGGCCATTTTGCCTTCACGTAGCATGATCAGACACAGCTCTACTCCTTCAGCTTCCACAAACTTTGTCTTGCCAGCGGGCTCATCGACAACGCAGGTTAGACAGTCGAATACGTTTTCGACGTATTCTTCTTCCTCGGTGCCTTTTTCGGGATCGCGTTTTCGGTAGGGGGCGAGGAGTTGGAGTAGTAGGTCGACGCCGTCGAGTTCAGTGGCGAGTTTGGTGCGGTTTGTGGACGAGGATTGTAAAAGGATGGCTAGGATCTCGGCGGCGTATTGCTTGTTCTGTCCGACTGGTTTTTCGGCTTTCCGTGCGCGGTTTAACAACCATGTGGTGACTTTTGTCTCAGCCCCTATTTTTTCAGCTAGCGAGGTGCGCGAAGATAGGTTTTCGAGAATGGCGAGCGCATGGTAGACACCGGCTCGATCGCTTTCTAGCGATTCGTCCAGCCGGCTGAAATTGTCAATAAGCAGATTCAGCAAGTCAGCTTCAATCATCTTATCAACCAACGCATTCCACTGATCCTCTTCGGCTTCGACATCCTCATCAGTAAGTTCCTTGATGATCTCCATAGCATCAATCGCAATATCCGTATTCTCATGTGTCAGCAATCCCACCAAACTAGCCACACAACCCAATCTCGCAAACTCCTCATAGAGATCTGGATGTTCTGCCAATATGCCCAGGGCTTTGATATCAGCATCCAAGTCGGCTTCGGAGCCCATGAATTTCGTAGGATCAGACTCGTATTTGGCGCGTAGTTCGGCGTTTTTGTTGATGCGCTTTTCGAATTGTAAGGCGGTTTTGCGAAGCCACGGGATGTCGATTTTTTCGGGGGCTAGGTCGGCGGGTTCTTGACCTTCCATGAAATCGAGGATTTCGGACTCGTTTTTGCTGATGCCGCCGCCGAAGAATCGCCCGTCTTCGTCTTCGTCCTCGTCGGGCATGTCGGGGCCGTAGTCGGCGTCATCGTCGTCAGGAGGGAGCGCGGGGCCGGCTTCTTCGTCGTCGATGTCGTCTGAGACCTGTATGAACTTGTAATCAGCATGGATTGAATGAAAGGGGCGGGGGGGAGCCCATGGTATTGTGGTGAAGGAGAGGGTGTGAACTCACCTCAACTGCACGGCCTTTGCCCTTCACGTCGCCATTCGGAGCGACTTTTTGGGATTTGTAGAGTTGTGCTTCATTCCTATCAATAAACTGGACCCTCCGAAATCGCATAGAGTGTAGAAGACGTACTGGGATCGCGAGGAAGAGGAGCTTCAAGCTTGCGCTTGTTGCTGGGCAGAGCTGGTTTCTGGAGACCGATTAGCAACAACTCCTGGCAGATTGAGACATCAGCAGATCGATTGCTTACCTTGAATAAGTCGTCTATGCTGGCCATTGTGACGAATTTGCGTAATCGGCGCTGAAAGAGGGAGAGTTGTGGTGGGAAAAGATGTCTCGGGCTGAGAGGGCTTCAAGCCAAAAGACGATGCGGAAGGCCAAAGCTTCAGGCAAAACATCACATGCACAGGCGCTATCACCTCCACGCGACGACGCGACTCCAGCAATCCACCTTCACAATTCTCACGACAGTTCAATTCACCACAACGCGACAGTTCCACAATTTACGTGCTTCTCAAATCTACACAACACCGCATCCACCATCACAATGGCGTCCGCCCCACCCCCCACCACAACAGCCCTCAAACTCCACTTCCTCCAACAGCAAATCGCCCTCCTCTCCCAACCCCTCACCTCCTCCTCGGCCTTCCTATCCCAAAACGACTCTTCCGACTCACCCTTACGTCTAACATCCATCGACAGCGCCCTCTTCAAACTAAACGCCACTCTCAAGCGCCATTCCAAGCTCTCCTACGGTCCACAAGCTACGCGCCATGTTGCTGAGCAAATCGAAAAACTGTACTGGCAAGCTGGCGATCGCAGTGTTGTCGATGGCACACGCACAGATGATGGTGTTGTGGAGAGGGGAAGGGATTTCACTGATGATAAGGTGATTGATACGCTGCCGGAGGAGGGAGAGGAGGTGGAGGAGTTGGATAGTGAGGCGAAGATGGAGGCGGCGGGGAGGTATAAGGAGGTGAGGGATAGGTTGGTGGGGTTGAGGGAGAGGAGGAGGGAACTCAAGGAGAGATTGGAGGGGTATAGGGGGGTCAGAGGGGGGTTGGGGAAGTTTGGAGAGGGGGAGGAGGGAGTGGCGTGGAATGTGCAGGGGAATTTAGTGGGGAGGGGTGGGGAGTTGGAGGGGGAGTTGGAGAGGATGAAGGTGCTGATGGCGAGGGTGGGAGGAAGGATTGAGGGGTTGGGGGAGGGGGGTAAGGACGGGGTCGATGATGAGATGGATGTTGATGAGGACGCGGATAGTCGCTTGAAGGCTGTTTTGGCTCTTAAGTAGGCTTTTTGCCCAGGATGCTTGCATAGGGCTGGACTCGAAATAAAGATGAGGGTTGGCGTCTCAGATAGCGGGTTCAATGACGCTGGGGGCTGCTACATGATAGTACATACGGAGGCTTTGTGCTTCACGGAAGAACAGGCCTACGGGTTCCCGGGCATCAAAAACAGAGTGTCCAGTTTCGTCCCAAACATTTTTAATCTACCCAGGAGTTTTCAGATTCACCGTAATGATTGAGGGTCTCGTGGACCATATTATTTCCTACCCGTCCTTTCCTGAGAAGGGTAGAAAAGGCAGTCTGTACCCTCCATTGAGCATGTGTCTCTTGAGAAAGATTGGAGCAATTCCGAGACCTGAGCCCCGTTGGTAGGAATATTCTTGGTAACTCGGGATATTCTTGGTTCCTAGGAAATCCAAAGACGACTATACATCCAATTCGAGGATGGATGATTGGACTCGTGCTAAGCCACAACCATCGCACGGGCCACGCTAGGCACCTCACGCTCATCGCGACCACACTCCGCGTCGCTCAAGTACCAGACATTGAAATGTGAGGCCGACTTGGCCCAAAGGACGCCTGCCGCCCAAGTGCCATCTTTCCTTACAGATTTAATTCGAATATCTTTCATCTTGCCCGCTGCCGCCTCTCGTTCTGGCTTCTTTTCGCTCCTTCGTTCGTCGTTCCGTACACGATCGTTGCAAATTGGACCCGCTCTGCTCAATCGTTCCTTCCCCATTATTTCTTACGCCCCAACAGCCTTTTGGAAAGAACCACTTTGGATAGCTTAATTCTCGCGGTATGTTCAATGTCTTTCCCACGTCACTCTTCAACTTTCCTTCGTCCACCTGCCGCTTTTTCCCCCCTCATCCTCTGTTTCTACCCGCGAACTCGATCAGAATGGGTGATCAAGACGCTCAAGAGGGCTCGTCTTTCGATTTTCATCCAACCGATATTCCGGAAGATCTCAAAACACACGATGCATGGGGAGTGGGATCTGGGAACGACGGCTGGTTTCGGACCGCGAGAACGAGATCAAAGGCCAAAAACCCGAATCCCAGTGCAGCCGAAGCAAAGACTGCAACACCTGCTACCGGCTCGAGTGCTCAAGGAACCAAGAGGACTGCGAGAAACAAAGTGCCGCAAGCTGGGCCAGTGTCCCAGACGCAGTCCACTCCAGCCAAACCTCTGCCTCGTACCAAGCCAAGACCTCGAAATGCTAGAAAGGTTGCCAAGGACGACGATTCAGCGGCCGGACCAGTGCCCAAGGGCCAGTCGAGCTCTGTGCTTCCGGCCTCTGCAACGCCTGGCATTTCGCGAGCGCCCCTTGCGAGGAATCCTGAAATCAACAGTCGTGTACCATCTGAATCGCTTTCCAAGGACCAGTCCACTCCAGCCAAAGCATCGCCTGCAGCATCATCAACTGATAGCAGCAATCTTGCACGAGCTGGATCAGTCCCCAAGAGCCGCTTCACCCCAGATGCAGCATCGCCGGCAGCGTCATTGTCTGGTAGCAACCGGAAGACTGATGGCTACGCCTCTGTCCAACTTGGACCAGTGTCTAAGGAACAGTCCCGTCCAGTCAAAGTTTCGCCTGCAGTTTCTCGAGGCACTACAAGCGTTCGAAATGCCAATACAATTATCAATAGCATCGAAGCTACACAAGCTGATCCATCGTCAGAAGAAGAGCAATCAGAGGCCTCAGACATGAACAGAAGAGGCCAACACCGCAGCGGTCGTGGTGTCCCCGCCGATCCTGCGGGCCCAAGTAACGACGAAGTAGCATTGCGGAACGACATTAGGATGAATCTGGCTCGCGTCAATGCTATGGTCGCAGAACACAACAAATTGATCGACCAGGCAAGAGCATACGATGCTCAGCTGAGGCGAGAGGGCAAGACTAGAGAAGGTCCAAAGTGTATGTGTACCCGAAATTCTTTGCATACAGGGGTTTATTCGCGCGCTTGCTGAACCATGTCACAGACGCCACTACTGCCGAGTTGAAAACTCTTGATCAATTCTGCCGTGACGCCAAAAAGAAATCGGAAGACATCGAGGCCCTCACGAAGCTCGTACAAGAGGAGCAAGTGATGGTCCTCAAAGCCACGCGCGAAGCTGCTGAGAGTGCGGCACCGAGCTCTTCCTCTCGCGCTTCAGCTATGCGTGATTCCCAGAGACCAGCATCGAACAGCAGTGCCGCCGTCGGCTCCGAAATCGACGGTCCGGGCGAGTCTCCCAGCGGCTCACCCGTCGTGGAACGCTCTCGCAACCAGCGTGATCGTCTCGTAGGACAAAACCGCGATTCTGCCGATCGCCGTGCCAGCGTTCCCCGCGACCCATCCAACATACGCTCTGAAACCGCCACGTCTGCCACATCCGCCGCATCCGGTCCTCCAGAGTCGAGTTCGAAGGCTTCCAAAATCAACTACGAGATTGGAAACGAGGTAGCCTTCCGTCCCAAACCAGTACCTGGTCGTGAGGATGCGGAGTGGATCAAGGGCATCGTGGTCAAGGTGATTGGCGACAACAAGACCCGACGCTACGATGTGCGAGATCCTGAGCCGGATGACACTTCGCAAGACCACATCTATCGCACGAGTGCTAGCAGCATGGTGCTGATTCCTCCTGTCAAGGCTGTTTTAGCCGACTACCCCAAGGGCAAGCAGGTGCTGGCTCAGTATCCTGCCACGACGACCTTCTACCGTGCTGAGGTGGTTGAGATGAAGGGTAGTGATGTCTTGCTGAGATTTGAAGGCGAGGAAGAAGCGAATGTAACGCAGGTGGTGGATCGTCGGTTTGTGCTTGATCATAAGGGCAAGGTTGGCCCTTGAATAAAGGTCTTCACGGGGGTGTGAAGGTATTGCCTGGACTTTGGACTTGGCGTTCGGTGTATCTGTATGGCTATGGCGATACCAAAAGTCATAATTGCTAGGGGTGGTGATGGGGTCTGCGTTGGGACTGCTGGTCTTGGCACACAGTAGCTTCAACCCCACGGTTTTTGGCAATGACGGGGACTGTTTTGGCTGACACATGCATGGCATCTATACTCCATGGCTACAACGAGCGTTGCTTAATTATCAATCTATAAGAAAATGCTCCGCCCCCTCTTTCACTTCACCGAAATGGACTTGATATGGAAGTCTCGTGACGAACATGTGTCATTTCGCGATGAAGTTCAAAGCCCAAGCCAAGCCACACTTTCATCGTCCAACCTCCCAATCAGCCGCCCTCCTTCCCCACACCAAGACCTAATTAACTGAAACTCAAGCCAATCGCCAGTTTGTGTAGGTAGCCCATTTGACTCGCTACCCCCCAGACCATCTTCAACAATCACTCTGCTTACCTATCTACCATCTTCCCATTTCAGCCTATTTACAGACCAAAACACCAGAACATTCATGCTCTCCGCTAACACTGTCTGCTGATTCTGCCCCTCGCAACACGAAGATTCAATAATCAAAATCACGTTCTCTCCTCTCGCACGCATACAAAGGGTCAGGAAAGAGCTAATAGCCTGAATAGAAGGACCGAAGAGAGAAGCGCTGTAAAAGCTTCCTCTCCTTGTATTTATAGACCTTCTGGCTTACTAATAGCTTACAGAGGTGGCTAGCTGCTCGCTCACGTGCAACATCTTCTTGCACGTGCTGATCTACGGACCTACGGGCCTGCGGCATAAAGTGAATAAACTATAAAAGCTACCTGCCAAATCGGCTTTGTCGAGCACGCAGCTCTAGGTACTTTTCATATTTCTCTGAAACTAGGGGGATGTCTGACGGGAGGAGAGAAGCTATGGAGCGGGAAGCTAAGGGGAGAATATTGGAATAGGGAAAGCGCAATGAGATGGAGAGGAAATTGGGGGTAGGCGGATGAGGTCTGAGTGTTCAGGCTACTGTGGGATGAGGCATAGGCTGGGATATCTGCTATTGGCGGGGATATTTGCTACCGACTCGAATGCCCAAGGCGCCCACAGTACTGTACTGTAAATCGACACTGTGTGGCAAGATGAGTGAATGTGACGAGGTCGGAACTTTTTGAAATTTATGAAAGTTGCGAGTGCGGTGCCTGGTTAGGGAAGAAAGCTGGCCAGCCTCCTGAGGACTTGTAAAGTGTTTTGGGAGTCGTAGAGATATCCAGTGAGCAGACGAAGATGAGTCTGAATAAAATGAATTTCTGGATAGGGTAATTGGACAACGGTTGTGCTGCAGGCTACGGGCGCTTGAAGACGAGATTTGCAGTGGGGACTTAACGTACGTTGATGCTTGGAGTGTTCCGGAGGAAAAGCCCATGGCTCTCCCCGGGGAGTTGAACCCTGGACCTCTAGCTTGATAGCTTTGTCTAAAGGCTACCTACCCTCTTGGCCACCAAGCCAAAAGGACTAATATATCAAGGCTGACCTTGATATGCTAACATAATCTATATGGAACACCGTTAGGTGACAGGCTTATTACGGCCAGTGCCGTAACATGGAGTCTGTAGAGACCTGAGATTGTTGTGACTGTGGCGGATTGTATATAGAGCTGTCAGTGATGTGGCTGCCAGTGGTGACTCTGGCTTGCTTGTGGGTAGGCAGCTTATGGGCAGGAGAAGTGTTGTCTATTGTGTCCGTACTGGTCAAAGCTACAGGCGCTCTCAAGGGCAGACTGCGGTCGTCAACGAGGTTCGTCAAAGCTGGGAGTAGCAGTGGTGGGTTCAGTTGCTGCATACAGCTGGAGAGGTGTCTATGGCAGTGATGACTTGATTCCTCGGTCTGTCGTCAGACAACGGTAGAGGTTGGACTCGGGCTTCGCGATGGTACCTCAGTTGTACCCATCATGCGGTTAGGTAGAGTGAGCTTGAGTCCAAAGATCCGGTTCAATCAGGAGAATGCCTGTGGACTCGAATCTTGCGCTCTCCAAGAGTAGCAGACGATCTTCTGGTCAGTGAAGACTGACGACTTCTCAGTGGGTCGCCAAATCACAGCGCCATGGGAGACTCGGCAAGGGAGGGATTTTGCTTGACCTTTGCGATGGCTTCCAGTTGTACCTGGGATGCCGGAAGGTGCAGTCAGTGAGGTTGAGGCCAAGGAAAGGGGTGGATCCAGAGAGAGCTTGCGCACCCAAATACTGCACTCTCCAAGAAGTCGAAACATCCATTTCCATGACCCAAGTCCATAGCAACCCGGCGGTCAGGTAGATCTGATTGTATCTTGAGATTACTCGTCACAATTACTGCGGCCAACTGTTTGGGCGCTGCTTGCTGCAAAACACCACCTACGGATTGTGGTTGACGGCTTCACCAACATCGCATAAATAGAGCCTATTTCTCCTCCATGAATGCCATGAGAGCTGTAGAACAGAGACTTGCTTTATAGAATCCCCTTTACAGAGTTGCTTCTGGAATTTATATAAATACGTCCGAAAATGAGCGGTACCCGTTGTCCCTTCCGCTGCTTTCTGCCTCAACATCACCACCGATATCACGAATATGCCCCGTTTCTTTGGCGCCAAATGGTTCTCGCGCGGCAGAGGAGAGATCCTCTCGCCTCCCCAAGCGAGAATATCACAGCCGCTGCTCAAGCATAAAAACAACCCGGATTCTCGCGCCCTTGCGCTTTCTTTCTTTCTTCCTCCCACGCATCCGCAAAAGATCCTGCATCCTGCGCTTCCCGATCTATCTGCTTTCAGTCAACGCCTCCGACCACGACCGACTATCTCTCCAACTTGCGTTATTACTTACTACCAATCTGCCTACCTTGTCTCTCTGCATTCGTCAACTTCGACTCCAACCAAGCCTGAACGCCATGGCTGGCCACTCGCGCCGCAGCAGCAAGGCAGACAACAAGACGTCCAAGAAGCATGCACGAAGGTACAGCAAGGCCACTGAGCGCAACATGTTTGACTTTGCCATCCTAGGCATTGACAGTAAGTTGATATGTGTTTCTTCTGCGCGTTGCTCGCTGACCTCTAGCCGCAGTCCACAAGGCTATGTTGCCCATCACGAAGGGACAACCTACCAAGAAACATCAATGCGCCAAGGGCAAATGCGATCCAAGATGCAAGTTCATCATGCGGCAGCTCGGAAACGATCTCCACCCGGAAGCTCTGGCCTTGAGAATCTTTCATGCCTTTCAGACCGAGCGCAATAACCGCGCAAAGAATTGCTTGGCCACTATGCTGGTGCGACTACTTGAGATTCATGAAGAGCTTAGCGATGACCCCGACGGCATTGATCTGGAATATGGATACGTCGAGTACGACAAGCCTCCGCGCAGCAATGACAAGATCCTGCGCTGGTGGGCGGACATTGGACACGGAAAATTCTACAACGAGAGTACGTTTCAGATGTTGGTTCCCCTGTTGTGATATGAAGCTGATCATCATTAGGAGCTGAAAAGTGCCTTAAGGAGTTATTAATGCTACTGTCCCAAGCCGCCCCCGGCTCAACCCTCGCGCCACGTAAGCCCCCCAAGGGACCAGCACCATCTCAGCCTCCCAAAGGCCCTACCAGTGGTTCTGCGCCCCCCACTCCAATGAAGTCGAGCTCGACTCCGACTAAGGCTCAGCCGACCGCCCGTAGTCCTCCTGCCGCGCAGCCCGTCGCCAGCCGTGCTCCTCCTTCTATGAAGCCGACCGATGGCCGTGCTCCTCTTTCTGCGAAGGTGACCGTGAAGCCTACCACCCGTGGTCCTCCTCCTGCAAAGCCGACCAATAGCCGTGCTGTTCCTACCGAGAAGCCGACCGTGAACCGTTCCGCTCCTGGAATCAAACCAACGACGTCCACTCGTCCCGCCCAGCCATCCAGTCAGACGTCTCTCCCCAGACCCCCCGTCTCCTCTGGTTCATGTACTCATGATCTCGTCGGAAGCCTGCAGAACATGAAAGTCAACAATGGCCCCGGATGCGGACAGATTCCCTTCCACCAACACCTCTTCGATTTCCCGACCCCTTACAACCAGCAGCCTCCGAGCGATGACCCAATGGCTGGCATGCAATCTGCTCCCTCTGAGTGGTCTGATACCGAAGCTACATACGTGCAGTCTGCTCCCTCCGTCGCCTCAGACTCCGATGGTACATTTGTCACCGCCCAGTCCCGACAGCGATCCGCTCCCTCTGTCTCTGAGTTCTTGGACTCTGACGCCACTTATGCGACTGCTCAAACCCGCGAGGTTCGATCGGGAGCTCGCAGACAGATCATCGAGAGCCAATTGCAGCTCGAAGACGGCTCCTGGTACACCGGTAGCCGTCTAGAGCTGCACTTGGGGGAGTGCTGGCGACGAGAAGAGCCCAAAAACGGAGAATTCGTCAATATATGCGTGCCCAGTCTAGCAAGTGCTGACTTGGCTGTAAGGCGTATTGCACTTCATCCACCCCCTACTCGGCACTTCATTACCACAGATTTGCTTCTACCTCATTTGGTGTCCACCACGGTCAGATAGGTGGTTAACAAGAAGGCTCTCTTAGAGATAGCATGCAAAAAGTTACGCTCTCATAGGTAGCTCGTTGGAATCATAAGTGGAAACAGAGAGCACGATGACAAGGGTATTCTCTATGCATTTACGGTAGTACTTAGTAGCTGGGCCTTTGGCCTTACCCTCGGGTCTGGTCACACTGGCCATGACTCCGAGACCAACCTCGCCGTTGGTGAGTTGGAACGTGGTCTGGAGCGCGATATGGCAACCCCGGTGATGTTTACGGGCCGTTTGGATAATGCTACTGCCTACGAGTTTGGTTTCACCAGCTCCTCCTCTAGTCAGCTTGACTTTAATGTCTCCGGACCTGCCTCGGTCGATTCTGAGCAGATGTTAATGAAGTCATCCACAAATCTAAGTATTTTTTGTAATTCGTGACATGTGTCTACTATATACTTACATTTGCCCTTCCACAACCATATTCCTTCTCTATACCTCAAGGAACAAGCTGAATATTCATTCTGCCCACATTTAACACTACAAAGTCCCGCATGTATTTGCATCTGGGTATCTCTTATCCACTCCCTACCTTTCTCTAAGTCATAGCAAAAACAAACCGCGAGCTCTTCAACTTCACCTACCCCTCTTGAGATTCATGCTTCATCGACAAATGCGACGCAAAGTGCGCATTAATCATGATTCAGTTCAAAAAAGACCTCCACCCACAAGCTCTCGCTCTCCGAGTGTACCACACCTTCCGAATTGAAAGCGACAAGCTGAATGTGCCCTCTCTGAGTCCTATGTTGAGTCGGATGGCATATTACAGACAGCTCAGACGCGACAGTGATAGGGTGGATCGAGGGCCAGAAAGTTCTTCATGGGTACGGACGCTGAGGGAGACCTCAAGAGCACTCGCAACCGCTGCCGGCAGCCAGCTCGAGTGCCTCTGCCTCAAATTCCGCTTCCCCTTCGTCAACTTCTGTTACCAAGATACCCTCCCCCGAGTCCAATCTCGAAAGCTTTACCCTGCCGAAAGCCATGCCCGAAAATCGGATAACGTTTCCCAAGCCAGTGTTCACAGGAAGCGGGCTTGCCCAGGGGTGTCTGATGACCAGCCATCTCAAGAACCCACCTACTCCTGTAAGCCAGAATCATGAAGACGCCTCAACCGCCGCCGTCTCAACTGCCGCCGCCTCGACCTCCGTTGCTCAAGAGCACACCACCCCGAACCCCCAGCGTCTCGAAGTCCGCCTTCCTCAAGGCTCTAAGCCCCCCAGGCATCTTCGGCCTTCCAGTCGTCTTGGGCTGCTCCGCCTATATCTTGAGTCTTCTGCCTGTGTACATGGCTTATGGTCAGCGCCTTGTAGTAATTGAAGACTTTTGAATAGACTCGTGACGCGTGCACCTGAGCGTTCCCTTTTCACTCGTCTTTAAACCTGCCTGGCTATGCCTAAAATCCAGCCGGAATTACATCAGTTTCTCCGATCTTCTCCCTCGTGCATGTGGTAGACTAGGACATTTGTAAAGCTCGTTAAGTCTGTCCAATCTATCTGTTCCTCCGTGGTTCTGGTCCCTTTTCCGTTTCCACACCGCAAAAATAATAAACGCTAGCGACGACGATCTGAGGTGGCTGGTGGTCTTAGAAAGGAGGAAGAAGCTCGTGGCTGCGAGGAGTGAGTATAGAAATGGTGGAATCATTATGCTTTCGTCTGAGCTAGCTCTTGCTGCCTCTCCCATCGATTTATACGCGAGCCCTAATTTTTTCGGGCCCTTACTAGCAGTTGGATCCCGGTCCAGCCAACCTCCTTAGGCCAGAACATTTTAGTGCGGATTTGCGCTGCCACTTTGGGCAGATTTCGCTTGTTGACGCCGTCGCTCCGCCAAGCTGGCGTCGCATGCGGCCCCGATTTGTACCAGGCAGCCAATCAAGACCTTGCGGAGCAGATCTGCCTGGTAAATCTGTGCTGGCAAAGGATTCGGGACAGAATTTGGCGCTAGCAACGGCCTGAGTTCTAAGCGAAAAACTGCGGCGGGATTTTGCATAAAAATACCTCGAAGGCCCCACCACCTCCATCTTCTTCCAACATTCGTTCTGCGCAACTTGATTACCTGATCCAGTCCTTCAACTCCTTCCAGCTTTCTGCGATCAATCACCCGTTGCATTTGATTCGTCTTGCGTATAACGCATTCATCACCGTTGCTCTCTACTTCTTTCTGCATCTACTTACACATCTTCGCTCCAGAACCTGTGCCAAAGATGTCTCGCAAGCTCTTTGACTTCAGCCCTTTACGGGTCGACAGTAAGCCCATTCCCAATAGGTGTCTCTGCCTCACCTCAACGCTAGCATGTGATCGCAGTCCACGCCTTCGGTGACGAGGCTCCCGAAATGCAGCGCCACCGTTGTGGCAAGTCGCCTTGCGACTCGCGATGCAAGTTTGTCCAACGACAGCTGACCGACCTGATGCACCCTGAAGAGCTCGCTCTCGAGCTCTACGCAGCGTATTGGCGCGAAGAAGCTAAGTGGGCTCGGAGATGGCTCCAGAGCGCGCTCACATTGCTCCTCGAGCAACACACTCTGCGCTTTGGCAAATTCCCTTCTTCTCCGAGACCCATGTCGCACGGGCAGTTGTATGCGTTCTGGGAAGTTCTTGACGGTTTCAGTTCTGGTGGATACCAGCGCAATGGCGGTAAAGTCAAACCCTCAGTGAAAAGTGCTAGGCCTGGACTAATTCTTCAACAGTCGCCAATATCTTCCCTCGAGAGCTCGAACGAGCCCTCTGCGGTGTCGAGAGCGATTCAAGCCACCCCCAAACTCGCGTCTCTCCGGATGACCGAAGCCCTCTGGCCAAACCGTCGCAAGCCAAGAGCGCGTCCAGGCCGTCACCAGCCAAGATTTCCGAGACCTCCTCCAAGTCCAAGAATGAAGAGCTCGACAAGTTCATGAAGGCCCATCCAGGATGCAAGCTTGAGCCCGCCAACAAAGCTGGTGGGTCTGCAGCGAAGCCGCTGACCCCCAAGCAAACTACCGAGGCATCCAAGAAATCCGCCAAAGTCGAAGACTATGATGATTATTCGGACGAAGAAGCCGCTTGGGCCGCGCACCGCAAGCGTATGAGCTACGACACGAGAAAGTCAGAGAAGCGTGATACGAAGAAGCCCGAGAAGCCTGACATGAAGAAGCCCGAGAAGCCCGACACGAAGAAGCCCTCCAAGAAGCCTGAAGACGAGGATGTTGCTGGTCGCGGCACTCATCGCCAGCGCATCGGTCACAACAATGCTACTACGAACGGAGATCATGCCACTTACCCTGGACACGAAGGTTGCGCCGGCTATGCCGACTTCGGTGGCTATGTGGACAACGGAGAATATGGGGACTACGGAAGCTATGACGACTACGCAAATGCTGCTTTAGCAGCTCAGATGGGTGGGATGCGTTTGATCCCGGTCTTCAATGTCGGACCTGCTCCTCGCGAACGTCGCCCTTGAATGAGCGCGGTGGAAAGCGGGTTCCGTACGAGCCTCTGAAGCCTGTCGTGGAAGACGGAAAGCAAATCAAGGTCCTTGCAGCAAGTGGTGACGGATGAGCGGCTGATCTTCTTGCCTAGAACCACTTTGCCATTCAATCTTTGCCGACGTTGCTGATCCACGTCTACGATGTGCGAATGCGCGTTCCCAAGGTCTGACGATGGAAGATAGTTAGAAAACAAGAAAACGTCAAAAGTTAGTAGAACTTTTAACACCACCTACTATTTGAATGAATGTGATTGATTTTTCTATGATGCCTAGCTCAAGCTTGTAAAGCGCGAATTGATATGATGATGGGATGCCTGTTGATGACACTCGACCTTCTTGTACTATTGCAGTTGAAATTCGACGGTTTGGCCTAGCGGTCGTCGTGTCGTGTGGACACGGGTCGCCCCCTGAACCACCCAAGACCTTCGATAACTCTGTAACCACCAGCTAAATTCGAGTTGTCTTTTAGTGATCTTCGGTCTACTATATTAGCGCGATAAGATCATGATCTCAGTTTGGTTGTGGCTTAGATTGTGACAATGCTACACTCACTTCTAGTCACACTCTTTTTGTGTCTTGTCATCTCCACCACAGTTGCTCATATCTAACGTTTAGACACTCCTTTGAATTGGATCAGAAATCTTTCTGGGTAAGATGGTCCAGGAGAATCTCCTGGTAGAGTCAGATCTTGAATATCTTGGTTGTAGATCGAATTACTGATTCGAAGTGGTTCAGGTGACGGAATAAAGACACTTTCTGATTTTCATTGATCATATGCCACCGAGGCCGTCCTTGAAGCTATGGCCTTGGCTGCATATGCGTAAATAAACATCTTTCTTGAAAAATATCATGCTGTTCCACCATGTCTTTACTCTACAAGTTGTTATTCAAGAAGTAATTCACTTAGTGAGCTCCTCCTACGCTCTTGTACACGACTATCCAGAGCAAAGACGGAAGCGGGAATGTAGGCAGGTCTTCCTGGAAAAGTCGGAATTATTCATCTCAATGAGCTCGACTGTCGGGGTGAACTGCGCAATCAGTACCTGGTGCCTGGGGAACTGATGTGCTTCCTGTGCATAAGGGAGATCAGGGACCGCAAGCTGAGACTGCTGGACAGTGACAGGAAGCTGGCTTCGCTGAGCAAGCACAGGACCCCGAGACGATAAGCCACCGCAGAAAATCCGTGCTGAAGCCCGTGTAGCACGTGCCTTTATCACGTACTCAGCCTGGTCGTTCTCGACCGGGCGTCTCTCCCGGCCGCGCTTATCGGCAATGGCGCAGACGCTGAAGCCCTTACTGCCCAATAGCGAGCTAGCAAACATTGGGTTCCGATTTTACGCACTAGTAGCTCGCCTCAAAATCGAGTCTGTGCGGCGGAGCTCGTGGAGCATAAAACTGCTCCAAGGCACTGCTCCTCCTCCTCCTTCTTCTTTCCTGCACAACAATCACATCTCTGTAGACCTGACAACCATACACACTGCAGATTGTGATTACATTGACAAACCCAGTGTTTCCGATAGTCCGAGACCGCGGTTTGGGCCCTAAACCGTATCGGTACGGTTTAAAACCATTTATAAAAGCTATAAACCAAATTTATTTAGTCCAAACCACGGTCTCAAATTTTCACCATAGTCGCCATAGTCTGAATTGCTAAAATTAGCAAAAAGCTCTTTTTTCTAGATTTTTCCCTTTAATAAAAACACTGTAAATTGCACTAATTTTTATTAAATTATAAAAAACTCTTTTAAACTAAAAGTTTTAAAAATAAACTTGTTTTATTAAATATTAGAATTTATACGGCTTTTTTAAATTTTAGAAATTATTTATTTCAAATTTTAATAATTAAATTGGAGTATTTTAATTTGACATTATAGATTTTTAAAATTGAAAACTAAAAACGCTTATAATTTTAATTTTAATAAAAAAGAATATATGCATTTATAGCTAAAGCAATTATAATATTGGTATATAATAGGGAGGGCAGCTGACCCGCGTTACGTGGTTTAGTAAGGCTGGCCATCGTCGGCTAAAAATCCATTTAGCCAGCATAGCTAGCGGTATAAGGCCGCAATTTTACCAAACCATGAAAACTTTTTGCAATGCTAATTTAAAACCCTTATAGCTTTAAAGCAGAAATTGCAATTAACTATAGCTTTTAATTTTATTTAAATTATCATTTTTTTTTTAAAATTGCCAAAACAGTTTATATAATTTAATTTACCAATAAAACGGCTTTAAATTTTATCTGTTTTAATTTGAATTATTCTCTCAAACGATTATGTTACGGGGCAATTGCTTTTCCAAAAAGAAAACGTTCAATTATATAGCCAATATCTATAATATAAAATAATTTTAAGAAAATGCCTTTTTTATTGTTTAAAATTCCCGACAGGCCAAAGCCTTTAATTAAAATTATTCCAAAATCTATAATAAAGTACAAAAAAAATTGGAAAACAAAAACCTTTAAATTAAGCAAAAGCACGCCTTTTAGCTGGCTGCCAAATACCAGTAAATAAAGCTTAAAATAATACGCTAAATAGCTTTAGTTTAAAATAAAATTTAGGGCTAAAACCAAAATAATAATACATAATACCCTTTTAAATTTTAAATTTTCTATTGTAAATTTTCTAGCATTAAAAATAAAACTATTTAATAAATTCTTTAATAAAAATTAAAAATTTATTTTCTATATTGCTTAAATATCCGCTTTTTTACTGGCTTAATGCCCTATCTTAAAACTATGCTTGCTATATAAAATAATATAATTATTTTAATATTAATATTAAATAATCAAAAATCTTTTAGCAAAAAATTAAAAATCTAATTTGTTTTTTTTCTAATATAAATATAAATTTATTATAATTGGTATATTTATATTATTACAAAATTATAATTTTATTTTATTAATTTCTATAGTTAAATTCTTAATATTTATTAGTATTTTATTTGGAAAAAGATAATTAAATACGCTATTAAAGCCTATAAGCGAATTTTAATTACCAATTTAAATAAGTTTAAAAATTGGAAATTAATTTAAAAATTTATTAAAATCTTTTGCAATTATATTAGTATTGGGGTTATTGGGGATTTATAATATATATGCAATAATAAATAATGGTGGTAATAATGTAGTCAATTGTATAGAGTTAAAATCTAGTAATTGATATAGAGATAAAGCTATATTTACGCGCTAAAACCAATGCCTAAGACATTTTTATTTTTAAGCTATTATTTGTAAAATAAATTGCAATATTGGCTATTTTTTATTTTATAATAGCGAAAAGGTTTATATATATACCACCAATTAATGGAAAAGAGAAAATAAAGGAAATAAAATTTAAATATACTAAAGGAGCATTGGATTTTAAAGCGATTGCTAAGCTATTATTTATAGAAGATAATAGCTATAAATTAGTAATTAAAAACAGAAAGATATTAGGGCCTTTTTAAATGCTATACCGTATTTATTTATTTGACAAAGGAAATAGTTTTTTAGCTGGCGCTTGAAAAGCGCTAATTTTAGAAAGGAAATTGGGCCTGCAAATAATGTATAGCTTTGTAAATGTTAGCGTAGTTTAGTTTGCGAAGAATCTTTTTATTATTTTTATTATTTTCGTTATTTTTAATTTGTTTTTTGCAATTTATTTAGTTTTTAAATTTAATAATTAAAATATTGGTGTTAATAAACTGGTTTAAAGCTTTATTGCAAGCTATTTTTATTATAGCATTGGCTGGGTTATTTTTACCATTAATTTATTAGATTTTAGAAAGCTTTTATTTCATATAATTTGGCGAAAATAAAAAATATTAATTATAAAGCGCTTTTTAATTATAATGCCTAATTTAATAAGGCATTTATATAATAAGAATAAATTTATATAAATTATTATTAGGATTAAAAGAATATTTTTTTTTAAAAAAAGCTATACCTATATTGGTTTTTTAAATTATAGCTAGGAGTTTGCTAATTAAAATATTTTAAAATATTTTTTTATTTTTAATAGAAAATTAATAAATAATATTATTTTTAAAAATAAAAATATTGAAAACTTTAAATTGGTTTTTATTAGCTAGAACAATAATATAGCCGAATTAAAAGCTTAAATTATTATTATTTCTAGAAAACTTATTAATAAAAACGTATTTTCGAATTATAGCTAAATTTAAAATATTGTTTAAATTTTTTTTGGATTTTTTTTGGCTATTAAAAGCTTTTATTTAGGTCTTTTATTTAGTATTTTATTGGTTTTTAATATTGGGCAATTTTAAAAAATGGGCAAAATTATTATAATTAATAAATTATAGCAATATAGCTATTATAAATATATTAGGTAATATAAATTATTTTAAAGATTGGGAAATTAATATTAATAAATTTTACCTTTGCAATTTAATTTTTTTGATAAATTATTATATTGCTTTTTTCTAAATATAAATATATAGCTATTAAAAATTAGAAAAAGACCAATTATTAAAAAACAATTGGGCTTGGCTTTGAATTTAGCTTTTTAAAGCTTTGTTTTTTTTATTTTAAATTATTTTTTATTTAATAAAATTAAAATATTATTTATTTGCATGCTAATAATAGTAAATTGGTTTGGAACATTGGTAATAAATAAGCAGAAATTATAAATAAAGAATTTCATATTTAAATTATTAATATAATAAATATAATAAATTGTAAATTAATATAATTTAGATTTTGCAATATTACATAGCGATTTTGAAATTTATAAAATTATTTTAAGAAAGTCTTTAGCTTTTAAATTTATAAATAAATTATAACAAATTATTTAATTTAAAAGAAAATTAATTTAAATATAGGCTTAATTAATATTGCAATTAAAAATATCGATTTTTTAATTTTGAAGCAATAGCGCAAAAATAATAGTTAATTATTAGCTAGCTTATTAAATTATAAAAAATTGGATAATAATAAAGGCTTTATTATAATTGCTATAATTTCAGACTTTTAATTTTAAGGTTTTATAAAATTTGTGGTTTTTTTTTGGCTATTAAAATATGCAAATTATTATAGATTTTTAAATTATATAAATAGATTTTAAAAATATTATCATTAATTAAAAAAATAAATTTTAATTTATCAAAAGCTTTAAATAATTGGCTAAAAATATTGATTTTGCTTTTTTAATAAAGCTTTAAATTTAGGTCCAAATTCGCCTTTCTTTTGCAGTTAATTAAGCTTTGGCTTTAAATAATATATTTTTAATTTTATTTTAAATTATGAATTATTTAAACGCTATAATTACTTTTAATAATTTAGCTATATTTGGCAAATATTTTATTAAATTTCTATAAATTATAGGGTTTTATATAAATTCTTTAGCTTTAGCGTTTTATATTTTTAAAATAAAATTAAAACGGTTTTTAATTTTGAAAATATTAAATTTGGGGTTTTTATAAAAACGGCCGGGATAATATTTGGCTGGGGCGGTTTTTTATATTATAGCGGTTTTGGGCTGGGCTATACCGATTTTGAAATATATTATACCAATGCCAAAATTCTGTATTATAGGATTTTTAAAAAATTTACCACGGTATTTTAGCGGAGGAATTGCTAGCAAAATAATTAAAATTTTAAAGGCCGTTGCGGGCGGAGGAATTATTATAATTAATATGGTAAATGCTTTAAATGCTAATAATATTGCTATATTGGCGTGATTATTTTTAAACAATATTATTAGAATTATTTTTATTATAATAGGGCTTTAAAATTATAAATTTAAATTTTCTAAGCCTATTGGATATTTTTAAAATATAATTATAATTGTTTTTTTAAATTATAATATAGGGGCTTTTTTAGCTATTTCTTTTTTGTAAATTAAAATTTTGAAATTCCAAATCCGTTTAAAAATTGCAAAAGTATTAGGGCTATTTTTTATCAATAAAGCGTTAATTACTATTTATTCAATATACAGCTTTTTTAGCTTTTTCTAGGCTTTTTTAATAGTTTTGGCCCAATAGATGTTTTTTTTTTGCTATAAATTTTAAATATACGCCAAATATTAAAAAAATAAGCATAATGCTATTAAGGCCAATAATATTATTAATAATTTTTATAGCTATTTGCAATTTCTTTTTAAAAAGCTGCGAATGATCGATTTAAATTATTTAATAGGATTTTCAAAATATAGTATAATAATATTTAAGCTTTTTAATACCATTATAAATTTCAATTGGGATTTTTTTAATTTTAATATTTAAAAATCCGTTTTTATTTTTAAATTTAATATTAACGAATTTTAAGCTAGTATTATAAACAATTTGATTAAATAGGCCTTAATAAATATTAATTTAATACTATTAAATAGTTTTTTAAATATTTTCAAAAAATTTGCTATAAAGGAATATAGTAATTTAAAAGCCAATAGAAATATTAATAATATAAATTATAAAACGTTTATTTAGCTTTATAATATTTATTATAATTTTATCATTAAAATAATAGTTTTTATATAATTTAAATTAAAAACAAAATTGTTTTTATATTAATAAAAATTGTAAAATTTAGCGATTTCCTTTAATATAGTATATTTGATTTTCTTTTTAACTTGCTTTAAAATTTTGGCCAATTTAAAAACGCTGGGGTATTCGAATTAGCAATAGAGTTTTTAAAGCTTAATTTTAATTAAATAATATTATATAGGCTTTAAAGGTATTTAAAAATATTTTTATTTATAAATAATCGTAATAAAACTAATGCTAAATATTAAAAAAAAAAAAATTAAATTGAATTTTTAAATAATTTATATTATTAATATATATTAAAAATAAAGTATTAATTAATATAATATAGAAATTAATTAATTTGAAAAACATAAAAACTAAAGCAATATTAATAGTTTTTGCAAGTCTTTTGCTAAATTTAATATTATATTTATTAATATAAAAAGTATTAAATAAAAGCTATAATATTATTTTCTTAAAGGCTAGAAATTGATTTAAGCCGTTAATAAAAATATTAGCAATACCGCTATTTGGTATAATGCTTTGGAATATTTAAAATAAGTAATAATTTTAAAAAATAATCATTTTAAAAGGATTTCTAAATTTTTAATAATTAAATGCATAGGCAGCGGTATAATTGTTAAATATAATAAGGATTTTAAATTTATTAATAATTTTATCGCTTAAAATAACTATAGAATTAATTTTTAAATTATTTTTAATTTTAAAGTTTTTAATTATTGATATACCATTTTTATAATTAAATAAAATTAATTTAATTGCTATTTTACTTATATTAAAAGCAGCATTGCTAGTATTACTAATTCTTTTTATCTTTAACCAAAACTATAGCGTAGGCGATTTTATTATATAATTTGCCAATTTGCTTAGCTGTATTTTATTTAATATATTAATGCTTTTTTTAGCTTTTGCTAATATGCATTTATATTTAATAGCTAGAGATACTATATTTAAAGCATTTTTTATTTGGATTAATGCTTTATTTAAAAAATAATAATAATATTGGTTTAAAAAAAAGGAATTATTGCGATAAAATAGTTTTTAATTATATATAAAAGCTCTATTTATAAATATATTAGGCTGCTTTTTTAAGTTTTATACGGATTTTAATAAAAAACCAAAAATTAGCGCAAGCTTTTTTAAAATTTCTAGCCTGCTTTTTAAATGCTATTTTGCATTTTAAAATAAATATATAAGCGTAAAGGATTTTATTACGCTTAATAATATTATTTTGGTAATTGGTAGGCAAATTTTAATTAATTTAAAGAATATTAAAATTTGTTTTTTTTTAAAATTATTTAAATTATTAATATTTTTTTTTAAAAAGATATTATATATTAATAAGCTTTCAATACATAGTATTAATTTTTTTTATATAATTTAGCAATACAAATATTAAATAAAATGGCCAAATAACTTAATTTAATATAGAAAAAAATAAAAGCTTTATTTTTTAATATAATAAAAAATGCATTATAGTAATAGATTTTTTAAAGGCTTATTGTTTTGCAAATACATTTAAAACTAGCAATTTTGGTATTTAGAATATTGTAAAGTTTAGCATTATATTTTAAATTATTTAAATTATAGGCTTTTATAATATTGGCGACCGGTATAATTTTGTTTTATTGAATAAAATATTAAAATTAAATAAAATGCATTTTTAAGCAATACTGTTAATAGAAAGCAATTCCTTTAAATCCGGCTTTGGAAACTGGATTAGCGAGTCCGCAAAAATAGTGGTAATAAAAAATTTAGCGCTGGTAATAATAATATTTGGATTTGGGCTTAATATATTGGTTTTTGCGGCTGGCGAAGCTAGCGAAATTGGGCTTATAAATTTAACAGATTTAAAGCTTGCTTAAGCTTTTATATATATAAGTTTGAAATTAAATTATATTGAAAAAGCCTTTTATTTTCGCAAATTTAAAATTGCTTTATTGGCTTTTAATTTACTAATATAGATTCCGCCGTTATAAAGAAAGTTTTTAATTTTTTTTAAAACGTTAGAATTTGCTTTATTAAATGTAATGACTTTTTAATTGCTAAAACTGTTTTTGAATTTTTTAAATAAGGCTTTTATTAAAATGCCCTCGTAATAATTCGAATTAACCCTTTGCTAAAACACCCTGGTTATATATAAGGGATTACGCCACCCCTGCATGTGTAAGCAAGAAAGGAATGCACAATACCTTTGAATTGTAAAATAAGTTTTTTTCCTTTTTAATATAATATATTTAAAAAGTCCAATTTATATGAAATGCAAATAAATTATAATTATTAATATACTTTAGCATAATTAAAAAACCAAATTTTTATAGCGCTATATTTTTAAAATTTTTACAGCATTGTATTTTTAAGGCGAAAAATTTGCAGCGCCGTATTTTTAAATTCCTAGTAAAAACTTTGCAGCGCTGTATTTTTAAAATCTTTAAATTTACAACGCGGCGCCGTATTTTTGCATTTTCTTTTATTTTGCAATGCTATATTTTTAAAGCCTATTATTTATTAGCGCAGTCCTATAGTTTTGCAAATTTATTTATAAATTAATAATAATAATAATAAATCTCTACTTTTTAATTAGCCTTTGTTTTATAAATGAAATATTATATTTATTATATTTATTAATATGCAAAATATTTATAATTAAAAATAAAACTGCCCCTATTTTTATTTATGCTAATTATTATAAATAATTTATTATAATAAAAATATTTTTTAAAAGCAAAAGCATTTAATATATTATAATTATTATTTTTAATTAATAGGCTGCAAATTCCAATATTATTTAAGCAAATAAAAAGCAAATAATATTAAACAAAAATTTAAAAAAACAGTATGAAATAAATATTGCTAAAGCCTTTTATAAAATTTATATTTATTTTAACCAATTAAATAAAAAGGCTATTGATATTAAAACCTATTATGCAAATATTTAAAACGTTTTAAATAAAAAATACTTTATAATTTTCACTACTATTATAAATTTTTATTTTTGCTAAATTGCCAATTTTAAATAAATTTTAAATTCTATTATTAAGAAAGTCTAAATTAAATTCTATATTATTTATTATTAAATTATTTAATTAAATTCATTTTATATAATAATCTATATTAATTTTTTATATTATATTATTATACCTTTTAATAAAATATATTGTATTTAAAAATATAGTATTAAATATATATTATTTAAATATTATTTAAAAAATAAACCTATTAAAAAAAACTTTTTATAGTTTAAAAAAAACTGCCTATTTTGCTATTCTATAGAATTTAAATAAAAAAGACAAATGCAAAAACAAAGCAGTTTATTAAGCTATGAAATAAATTATAAAATAAGCGCTTTGCCAATATTTTTTACAGAATGAAAATTAATAATTATAAAAATAGCAAAATTCTTTATAACTAAATTAAATGTTTTTATATGGCTAAAACGGCTATAATAATATTAGAAAATATTCTTATTTTTTTTATAAATTAAAGAATAATGCAAAATATTATAATAATCGGCTTGGTAAAAATCCCAATTAAAAAAAAGCCTATATAGCTAAAAGCAATATTAAAATTGAAATTATGTTTTTAAAATTTAAAAACAAAATGCGGTATATATTATTTAAAATTTTATTGGCATTGCCAATAAAATTCTTTATTTTATTTAAATTGCAAATTCCAATATTACATTATATATAATTGTTTTTTTTTTTTAAATTTTTTAAATTTTAAAGCTATGCTAATAGAAAGCTATTAGAATAAAAAGGGGAACACTATATTTAAATTAAATTGACACTATATTAATAAGGATTTAAAATGGGAAATGCTTATTTAAAAATATTTCGTATTCTTTACATTCAGGGATAAATTTGCTTTTAAATAGAAAAGTTTATTAAAAAGGATTTTTAAATAATTTTAATTAAAATAATATATATTTTGCAAGCCATATTTAAATTTTTCTTTTTAAAATATTTATATAATAGGGCCTATATATTATAAATTTTATAATTATAGCAGCCAAATTAGTATTGGTATTTAAATAATTGTTTTTTATTATTATTATTTATTTTGCTGCTTTTTTTGCCAAAATTAATTGTTTTAGAAATGCTCTAAATACTTTCTTTTTTATATTTTTTTTCTTCTTTTTAAAAGCATTTTAATATAATATATTAAATATACCAATTACTATAGTATAAAGTATACTAATTGCTATAGTATAAAATATATTAATTGCTATAATATAAAACATGCTGCCAATTATAGCTTAAAAAGCGCCAATTTTTAATATACTAGAAATTATTCAATTCAAAGCTAAAATTAAAATTAAAATAGCTAAAAAAATTAAAAATTAAAGCAATTAAAAAAGCAAATTAGAAAAAACAATAATAGAAAGCAATTAGGCAATGCTTTATTTTATTTTATTATAAATAGGCCTATTTAAACGTAGCCAAAATTAATAAATTGCATTTTATTATTGTTTTGTTTTTGAAAAAGAAATATTTTTATTCTTTTAAAAATTGCAATATTGGCAATATGCATAATTATATTTTTAAAATTTTTATAAATTACAAAGTGGAATTTTTAAAATTGGTATATTTTAATATAGCTGGCAAATTTCCTTTTAGTATTTATAGAAACATTTAATTATTAACAAGAATTAATAGCCAAATAAGGAAAATTTAAACTTTTATTATAAAATTAAAAATTGAAGTATACTTTATTTTAATTGTTTGGCGCAAAAAACTGGAATTGGAAATTAAAAATAAATAAAAAGAATAATAATTAATAAAGCAGGAGAATTAATAAAAGAGATTATTTATTGAATTTAAGCTAATAATATTAAATTTAGAAAAATTGTTTTTTATTTCTTTTGGTATAATAAGCTAGTTGAAAAAGTAATTTAAATTGCAAAAGCGAATATCCGAATTATATTATATAATACCAAGCTTTTAATTGAATTTTAATTTAAAATTGCTATGGCTAAAATATATTGCAAAAATAGAATTAATATTGGTTTAGAAATTAATGGAAAAATGGTTGATTTAAAAAAGGCTCAAATTGGAAAGCTTTTTAAATGGGAAATATTAAAATTTAGGGCTATAAGCCTTAGTTCTATATTAATAAAAAGAATTGTTTTTAAAAAAGCCGCAGAAATAAGCTTTTGCCTATAAAAAGAAAATATATATTTATAAAATATAATTTAAACATTATTAAACAATATAAATTATATTATTTAAATTTGGACGAAATGGCTATAAAATTTATTATTAAGTAAAATAAGAAAATTCCAGGTAAAATTATAAACTTAAAATTAAGCAATAATTTTTATAATTTCTAAAACATTTTAAATAAATTTTTTAATTGTCATTATATTAAAACTTAATTTTAGCTAAAAGAAAGGCCCGAAAACCCTTTTTTAATTAAAAAGTATTTAAGAACAAATTAATTAAAGCTAATAAATTAAACGTAATAATTTGAGCTTTTAATTGAAATAAATAAGTAAATGCAATAATTTACTTTGAATTTAATAAGCCAAGATCCCAATTAAAGCAATTATTATTTAAAATCCTTTTTATAAAAGCATTAAAAAATATTATTAATACAATAAATGCTTTTAAATCAAGCTTTAAATTAGAGAATATAAATGCTATAAATATTAACAAGGCATTTGTGGCTATTTTTATAATTTATAAAAACTTATTAATTAAAATTTTAATAAAGCCTTTTGCAAAAATAATTGGGAAAGAAAAATAATTAAAGCGCAATACTATTAAGGCTAAAGTTTTATGCAAAAACCAATTTCTAAAAACTTTTATAGCAGCTATAGCCAAAAGTAAAAATAATTTATATAAATTTGCTTTTTCCGCTAAAAAAGTCCTGGATATTCCTATTTTAAAAATTTATAAAAAGGCTATAAATAGTTTTTTATATAAAAACAATTGAAAAAGCTATTATAATAGAATTTAGAAATATAATAGCTAATAATATTTGGATTAAAATAGCTATATAAGCATTTTTTAATTTAATTTTTACCAAATGGATATTTATTATTAAACTGAATCTAAATAATAGTTTAAATAAATACAAAGCTCGTTTAATAATGTATAATTTTATTTAAATTTATAAAAAGGATTTCCTTAATATATGTTTATTAATGGTTTATATAAATATATTTAGGATTTTTTTAGCTATTATAATTTAGCATAATATAAAATACCGCTATTTTAATATTAGCAATGCTTTTGTTAAAGCGAAATTTAAAAAGTTTATATATTTAGCCTTTTTAAACGGGATAATTATTAAATTCGATTATATTTTTTAATTAAGTAAAGCTTATATAGTTTAAAATTGCCTAATTAAATTCAAAATTATTAAATTAAATTTTAAATAAAGCTTTAATAACCCCCATTTATTCATAAATAAAAAAACGGGTATAATTATTTTAATTTATATTAATAATATTATAATTGCTGCTAAATCCAATGCAAATTTTAATAAATTATTCAATAAATTATTTTTTAAATTTACTATTAAAAATTTGGAAAAACAAAATTAAATATATAAATTATTAAAAATAAATTATTAAAAGTTTTATAAACTAATTAAAAATCGTATATTAATAATTTTTATATAAAACTTAAATTTCCAATTAGTAAAAAAAGGCTGTATTCTATTTTTATAAATAGCAGCAATGCAATAAATTCTGCTAAAAAAACAACTAAAAAGCTAATATATTTTATAATTTTAATAAATTTTAATATTTGCTATATTGCAAAAGGGCTAATTCAATTTATAATTAAGTTTTATAAACAATATAATTTAAAGCTAATTTAGCTGCTACGCTATTTTAAAATTATAGTAAATTAAAAAATTAAATAAAGATTCTTTTTAAAAAGAATATAATGCTTTTTATAAATCGCTTTTTAATAAAAAAAGCATTAGCAATTCCATAGCTATGCTTTTAAAAAGCCCAATATTATAATTAAATCCAAAAGAAAATATAATAGCTATTGCAAATACTAAATAAAAATAATAAATTGCCTAAATGCTAAAACATATTAAATATAATAAATTGGTAAAAAATAATTTCTATTATATAAATATAAAAGAAAAAACAATTACAGCGCTATAGTTTTTATTAAAAATTTCCAGCTTTATAAAAAATTAAATATATTAATATTTCTTATTATTCTATTAAAAAGCTGAAAAACAATTGCAAGCAATAAATAATTTATATTAATACCCAAAAAATAATTGCAAATCAATTTACCAAAGCATTATAAAAAAATTAATTTGACAAATTTAAAAAGCTATTAAAATTAAAAATTGAAAAATTGAAAAACAAAGCGCTAAATGCAATAGGCATTAAATATAAAAAAATAAAATTATAGGGAAGAAAATATTGAAATTCGGGAAAGCCATATTATTAAAAATCAAAAAAAATATTAAAATATTTTTTTAATAATTTGAATTAATTTTTTGCCAAAATATTTTAATTATATATAAAGGGTTACGCTATTTCTGTATATATAGACGAAAAAGAAATGCACAATATTTTTAAATTGTAAAATAGCCTTTTTTCCTTTTTAATATAATATATTTAAAGGGTCCAGCTCACGTTGGATTCGAACAGCTTTATTAATATAGTTTTTGTATTTTATAAATTAGAGCTGGTATAAAATAAAGGCATTGATTTTTTTTAATTTAAATACTATATTAATTAATATTTAAAATATTGCTATTATATTTATTTATTTAAATATAAAGGGAATTGGCGTTAATAATTAATTAGCAATGAATAGCCGTTTTGTTTTCGGCAATTATATTGGCTTTGAAAAAAAAATTAAAGGTTTTTAAATTAAAAAAAAGGTTTTTAAAATGCAAAAGGCTTTTGGCTTTAAAGATTTTGAAAATGGTTTTGGCGGTAAATTTAGCGGCAGCCGCTTTGAAAAGAAATTTGCTAATTTTTGAATTTTTGACTGGGGCCGTTTATTTGGATTTTTAAATTAAGGAGTTGGGGTTAATAGGAAATGCGCTAAAAAGTTTATTTCAATTGTGATTCTCTAATATAAATTAAAATTTAAAAAGAAAATAGGAAAAAAAGCGGAAAAATTGGCATTAAATTCAATGCTTAATTAAAAATAAAAAATAAATAAGAATAAGTCTGTTTTTTAAATAGAAAGTAAATTGTTTGAAAATAAAGGATTTTTAGATAATATTTTGGCGTTTAACAATCAGCCGTTAATATAAAAATAAAATTAATTTTTAAAATTTTTAGGATTCTTCCAATATTTTGGAAATGCTGGACGTATATAATAAAATATAGAAAATTTTGAATTTAAAAAAATTAAATAGGTTTTAATTAAAGCTATGAATTTAAAAAACTGCCAATACCGTTTTTTTTAATTTCTTTTAATAGTTTTTCTGCTTTTTAAATTTTATGATAGAATTTATTTTTTAATATCGCATAAAGCGAAAATGGGGTTATTATTTTATAAGGGAAAAATATAATATAGATTATTAGATTTTTTAATGCCTTAATAGCGAAAATTTGGCCGTTTTATTTTTTTAAATTATTTTTGCCGATTTGTGTTTTTTAGCAGAGAATATTAATTAGTATTGGGATTATTGGGAATTTATAATGCGTACGCAATAATAGGTAATAATAGTAATAATATAATTAATTGTATAAAATTAAAGTCCGATAATAGATGTGGAGATAAAGCTGTACCCACGCGCCAAGACCGGTGCCTAAGGCACCTTTACCCTTGAGCTACCACTTGTAAAAAAGGTCGCAATAATTAGGCATATTAAAATAAAAAACTTTTTTAATTTTAAACCCAATAGCAAAAACCGCAATATAAAATTATTCGTTTATTATAAATATAATAATGGCAATTGCAATTATAATCGCTATAAATATAAATACAAATATTCAATTTATAATAAAATATATCCAATAATTGTTTTTTAAAAAAAGCCCAAAATATAAAGCTATTAATGCACCGGTATTGCTAATAACATTCGCCAATATATTACCGGTATAAAGCCTTTATACGCCTTTTTCCTTTCCCGCTAGCCAATAGCTTTTTAATATTATTAAATATCCAAATATTGCCGCCAATCAATATTATTAAATACTTGCTACCAATTAATCTTCCGTTATTTTGGCTAGTAAATAATATTATTATATTATTATTAGCTAACTTTTTTATATTGCTATTACTATTAATTAATAAATTTATATCTATATTATTAGCAGCTTTTTTTTAAGAAAAGAAATATCTATATGTATATATTTTAATTTAGCTATTTAAATTTTTTCCCTTTTTATTTTATTTCCTAATTTAATATTATTTACTATGCTTATATTTTAGAAATCTTTCTTTTTTTTATAAAATATATTTAAATACAAAGCTTTTTTCGGATATAATAGCCCTAAGCAATATAGCCTTGCTAAAAATCTTTATTTAGCTATATTAGTGTTTAAAATATTTAATAAAAAAATCCAAAATAATTTAATTTTAAGCCAAATTAAAAAAATATCGCCGGATTAATTTCCTTTTATATTTTCTTTATTAGGTTTAGCATTTAAAAAATTGTAAAATATAAATGGCTAAAAACCAATTTACTTTTTTTTAAAATTGTTTTTTAAAAAAATTTAAAAATAACAATTAAAGCAGAATATAATTATATATTATTTAAATGAAATATAAAAAATGCCTTTTGCATAACTTTTATAGCTTTTTTTTATTAATAACTTTTTAGCTTTATATAAAATATATATATATATATATACATTAAAATACTTTTTTTTAGCTTTGCCACCGCTTTATTTATTTTTAATTTGTTTGCAAAAACTTGGAAATAAATTTTTAAATTATAGCTGCTTAGCCTTATTGCTTTTTATGATCTAAATAATAATATTTTAATATTTTTTTTCTATTTTTTCTTTTAATTATTTTAATGGAAAAAAGGCTATACTATATTTTATATAGCGCTAAAACTCCAATAAAATATTAAAAAATAATATTAAAAAACTTATAATTAAAATTTTGAAATTAATAATTAATATTATAATTTATTTATTTATTATTTATTAATTTTAATTACTATTTAGCAATTAAAGCCATGCAATGGTAACTAAGGTAATATGTCAAGCAGGGCTAAAACCATAAAAAAATCAGGACAAAGTCCGGACCTTTAATCTTTTTTTGGACTAAATTATTCTGACCTTTTTTTATAAAACTAGCGGGGGTTTTTGGCTGTAAATAAATTACGGGCCAATTAATTTTTAATACCATACCTTTATAATTCCTGCTATTGCCAATTGCTATAATAATTGATTTGGAAATTCGGAAAATTGCCAGGCATTTATATTTATATTATTTTTTTAAATTAGCTTTTTTATTTGTTTAAATCCTTTTCTAAAAATCCAGCTTAAATCCAGCATTTTTTTATTTTCCATTTTCAGCTTTTTTTATTTATAGCTTCAAATCCGATTCCTGGTTAATTTTCTTTGCAATATTAAGCAATGCTCGGGATTTTATTAAATGCCAAAAGCTTTTATTTAAACGGGATACCGAAAATTATTATTAAGCCTTAAGCCAATAGCTGCCATTGTTTTAAAAAAATAATTACCGGTATAAATTCCAAAGCCTTATCCAAATAAAATATATCGGAATAAAAATACTGCTGGGCCTTAGCTAAATTAAATTTATTACCTTTTTTTATAGCTAAATCTTTTTTATGCTAGCCCAGCAAAACTATTTTAAAAAAAAATTATAATATTTAAAATTGGGGGAGGCTATAATTTTCCAGGCAAGTCCAATATTGTTTTAAAGCTTAGCCAATTATTCAATATATTTAAAATAAATCGGGGGTTTTTATTCGCTATTTGCTTTGCATTTAATGCCCCAAAAATAGCCCAGCCTATAAAAAAAAAGAAAAGGCGGAAATATTAGGGTTATAATTTCTAATGCCGTAAATAAAGGTCCGCCAAATTAGGGCTGGAGCCTAATTATAATTATTTTTTGGGTATAGGGCCGTTATAAGCAAGGGTGGTATATATATGCGCAAAATATCGGCTAAATGGCAAAGGTTGGCGGGATTCTTAAAAAAAAATTATAAAGAATTTGTAAAAATGGTATTCGATTTGGCGTATATTATTTAATTTGGTAATTTAAATTTTAGGCTTTTAACGAATATATGCCGGCTATTTGGCGAAAGCCGGCTAAAAAAGGGTATTGGAAAAAAGGAGGCCTATAAAAGGGAAATTTCGGCGTATATTAATTATTAACCGGTATAGGGAATCCGGATTTTTGGCGGGCTGAAATTGGTATACTATTGGTAGTTGTTGGCAACGGTAAAAAAATATATAATAAAAATATAAAAAAAATAAAGTATGCTTATTAATTTGAGTTTTGGGCTATTTCCGGCCTTTGGCTGGCTAAGGCTGGCTATATTGGTATTGCGGTATAATAATATTATGGCTTGCAAAAGTTTTACAAATTTTGCAATATAAAATATAATATTATTAATGACAGTATAATTTAAGGGCCGGAAAACCGCTAAAAATTATTTAAATGGTATTTGCTATAGCTATAATAATTAAAAACGGCATTTTAATTCTATTAAAAGGTAAACTTTTTTATAAAGCCTTAAAAAATTGGTAGCAATATATTAGCGGTTTTTTGGCTTTTTAGCGGGCATTAATAATAGCATAGCCAAGGCCACTATTATTATTAAATATCCATTATTAAAATCGAAAAAACTAATTAAAAATGCGCTAAATTTTTTTGGCCGGTTAAAAAGGCTTAGGGCTGCCGTTAGCGGTTCTGGTATTTTTCCAGCCCTTTTTCAAATCCATAACGGGATTGCCAATGGCAACGACGGGGTTAAATTTATTGCCACTATTAGATAACCACCATTAATAAAATTAGAAGAAAAAGCTAAATCAAATGCAATAGCGCTTAATCGGCCAAAGGCCGTCGGTTTGTAAAAGAAGATTCTGCTTTTGTATATATAAATATAATATTATAATTATAATATTTTTAATCCCTTTATTAAAATAATATTAAATACTGGAAATTATTTTTGCTATTATAGCCAAAACATTTATTCTATAATATAATATAAATTTTTTAGCAAGGAATCTTTTTTTGTATATTTGCTTTTAATATTAGCTATTTCTATTATAAGAAATTATAATTATTTATTGTATTTTTTCCAAATACAAAACCGGCCAGTATTTGCTATTATATATTAAACAATATTAAAAACAATTTATTATAATAATCAAAGCTATTTTTAAAACTTAATAATATTAAATTTTTTAATAATAAAAAACGGGCACGGATTAATTTTTTAGCAATGCTTTTAGCATTAGCTTTGGCGCTTTTTCTTTTTAAATACCGCTAAAAAAATAAAAAATAAATAATTTTATATATTTTTGCAATTTTTGTATTGCTTTTGCAATTTAAAAAAAATTGCTAAACATTAATATTTTTAAAATTTAAGCAATCTTAATAACATTTTAAATATAAAGCGCTAATTGGCGAAAAATTATTATTATTATTTATACAAATAATTTTATAGCGTAATATAATTTATCGAAATATATTTTAAAAATGCCATTTAATATTTAATATTACGCTAATTGCTAATTTTAATAAGCTTTTTAAATATTAAATTAAAATTAATTTATTTAGCTAATATTTTTAATATCTTAGCAAATATTTTATTAAAATTTAATTATAAAGCTATTATTAATTAATGCCTTAATTAGCAAATTTATATAATTACCGGCAATTATTAATATAATGGAAAAATGTTATTTTTATAAGCTTTTGCGCTTATTTCTTTTTATAATCTAATTATTAATACCTTTAAAAGATATTAAAGCTATTAGCGCTTTTGAAAATGCTTTTATATTATAAAAAGCTATAAAGCTTACCCAATTAATTTTAGGATATTTATGAAATAAATTTGCTTTTATAAAATAAGCGGCTTTAAATAAGGAAATGATTTTTTTGGTTTTTTTTTAAATTCCTATTTTTGCAATTAAGCATATTTATATTATTTGCTTTTAAAAAAAAATTAAATTCGCAATATAAAAAGCCCGCTATTTATAAAGCAATTGGGAGAAAAATAAAGCTTTTGGTTTAAACTTTAATATGCTTTAAAATATGATTGATTTTGCGCTAATAGTAGTTAGCTTTTTAATTTTATTTATATTATTTTAGCTTAATAATTTTATAAATAATAATATATTAAAAATAAAATAAATAAAAATATTCAAAATTAATAAGCTAATAATTAAAAAGCGATTTTTCGCTAACGATTAAAAAAAATACAGCGCTAATATATAGTATTTTTTAATAATAATAAATATATTCTTTTAGTTTTTTTAATAGCAAAGCTAGTAAGCAATATTAAAAAATTAGTATAATTTTTGCAATAACTAGCATTAAAATATACCCGGTTATTATATTTTGCATTATTTTTTTATTTAATTTCTAGTTTTATATATATATATTAATTGAAATTTATAATTATAACTATTATATTTTTATAATCCGGAGCTATTTTCGCTTTTTTGGCATTTTTAATTAAAACAATTATTAGCTATAATATTTATAAAAAAACCGTTTTTTATATGGCTAATATGAAAATACCAAAATTTAAAATTCAATATATTGGCCGCTAAAATTCCAATATAATAAAGCCCTATTGCAAATATAATTTAAATTTTAAATTTTAATTAAGCCTTTGCTTTTTTATAAATCGCTTTTTGTTTTTTTTAAAAAAAAAAAAACCAATTAATTCCTTTTTTCCTTTTAAATACAATTTTTAATACTTCGCTTAAATCTAGCCGGTTAAATTAGCTATTTTAATTTAAAAGCCGCTATCCAAAATAACGGTTATATATTGCCAGCTATATAGGTTTTATTTAAAAGCCTTTTTAATATTAAAATAGCCAATTTTGCTAGCTATACTTTGCAATATATTAAATTTTAATTAAATTTTCTTTTTTTTGCGTATAATTATTTAAATTATATATAATATTAATATATAATAAAAAAGCCAGCTAATCCATCATATAATTTAATAAAACTAGCTATTATTAATTAAAAATTTATTTAATTAATATAGCTAGCAATATAAAGCCGCAATTTTATTAAATTATAAAAAAGTTCTGCAATGCCAGTTTAAAATTCTTATAATTTTAAAATAAAAATCGCAATTAGCTATAGCTTTTAAGTTTTCTTTTTTCCGCCCTATATAATTCTAATTTAATTATATAGCTTTAGCCGATTAAGCTAGCTATTTCAGCTTAAAAGCCGCTGTTTAAAACAGCGGTTATATACCGCCAGCTATATAGGCTTTGCTTAAAAGTCTTTTTAGCGCTAAAATAGCCAGTTTTGCTAGCTGTGCCTTGCAATACACTGATTTTTAATTACCATTTTCTCTTTTTCCGCATGTGAGGATTTAGACCATATATAAATACTATTACGCTAATTATATTAAAAAATACTTAAAATTAGAATTACTATTAATTAAATAGCTTTGTGTGACGGTCCGTGCCCGCCAAGCCTTGGCAAAATAATTTAAACCACGGTTTTACCATTTTACCACGGTTTGAAACCGAAAATTTGGAGCTCAAACTATATTTCTTCGGTCTGGACTATTTCCTAAAAGGGCAAACCGTATCAGTACGGTCCAAAAAAAAATCGGTCGACGGACTATCGGAAACACTGGACAAACCTCCTTCTAATCCTTCTCCGAACTCTCAACATACCATCTGCGCATACTCCTCTTCCCAGATTCCATCGACTCATCGCATCCTTCCCCCCAGCAGTCAACGGTCACTTGAATCAACATGGGACGCGCTCACCATCGCGGTGTGGGACGTCGTGGATACGACAAGCGGGCAAGATCTCCTCCCAACATCCTGCCGCGCAGCATGTTTGACTCCACGTCCCTCGGGTTCAACAGTAAGTCCATGTGTCTTCGCCCCACAGTGCAACGCTGATTGCAGGTCTTAGTGCGCAACCTTGTCCGTCCCATCGTCGAGCTTGACCCCCACCGATGTGGACGTGATCCCTGTGATTCGAGATGCGTATTCCTTCGCCGCCAGACCGCCAATGGCTTGCACCCAGAGCTTATTGCTCTGGAGCTTTGCAGCGCTTACCAGGCAGAGCGGGATTCTTGGGCGCGTACTTGGGTCCATGGAACTCTCGCCACCCTCATCCTCCAGGGCAGTCTAGGTTTTGGAAACATTCCTGAGTCGAGGCCTGTCCTTGAAGACGAGCTTCTGCGCATGTGGAGATCCATCGATGATTGGAATACTGGAAGGCAGCAAAGGTCCGGTGGTATGTGGAGACCCTCTATAATGACTCGAGATGGGCATGGTCTAACTTTCTGACAGCTTCGCGTGCGTTAGCCGAGGATATGCAACGCGGACTTCGCGAGGACGAGCAAGCGATGGCTCGTACCATGGAACAGCAGCAAGGTTCTGGTGGTCGCGATCAATCCTCCAGGCGCGAGACTGATCGCCTTCGTCCCGTCACCCCTGCCCCCCCTTCCTCGCGCGCCACGCCTACCAGGTCCACCACTACCAGAGAACGCCCTGCTCGCGAGCCATATACGCCTCCAAGGACCAGAGAGCGCACCCCTCGCGAACCATCTACCCCGCCAAGGACGAGACCCACCGCATCGAGCTCGAAGCAAACTGGAGCAGCTTCGGCAGCCACGAAGTCGAGCAACCAGTCAACTCCGAAGTCGCCCACGCCTGCAGCTGACGAGCCGCGCTCACCACGCGCAAAGAGGCTCGCTGAGATGGAATCCCGGGGAGAGACACATTGGAAGCCATACTGGCCTCAGCTGAATGGCCCATACCCCAGCATCGAGCAACAGATGGGTGGACTAAGCGTCAGCGAGAACAAGAAGTCTGACTCTAGGCGCGTTCATTTTGCAGAGGGCACGGCCATGGGTAGCGATTCACGCTCTGCGCCTGTGCCAGCCAGATCGGAACGTCGCAGCAGTAACAGAGACGCAGTCGACCGCAACGCACGTCCCGCCCCGATCCCCGCTCAGTCTGGACACCGCGATGAGAGAATGGACCAGAGTGGTCGATCTGCGATGAGCATCCTCAATGCCGAAGACCAGCCTCTGCCATATGTGCTGCCGACTCCTGTCATTGACCAGCCTCCCGCTACACGACACATGCCTGGCGAGTGGCTTGATGATTTTGACTCCGACGCCGAGGAGTCCTTAGATGGCTCGTTTCACTCCGCTTCCTCCCACCAAGGTGATACCCAAAGGGCAAAGCCAGCAATTCGAAGACGTCGCGTGGAGGAACAGGTCCAGCTGCCTGACGGTTCTTGGTTCACATACCGGTTTGTCGAAGAAGATGCCAACTAAGGTATCTTCACTATGACACCATACATCGAGCGATGTGATCAGGGGGCGCGAGGATCACTGATAGATGCCATTACGTTAGAGTCCTTTCTTTTGTCTTTCATTGGGTGCGGTTTCTTGAAAGTCCTTCCCTCCACGGCATCGACTGCTTCCATTGGACAAATGGAGCATTCTTGGGCGGCCCTCGTGGCCGTTGGCAATAGATGACCGAATGGGGTGCTAAGGCAAAAGCGTGAATCCAGGTTTTGCCCAAGTGGTTTCCCTGGATTGAAAACTCCTAATGGAGCACGCAAAAAAGATTAGAAAAATCCAATAAACTCACCAACTGCTGTTTACTGACCTGATTAACTGTGACTGTCCTCGCCAGAAAACTCCAGTCCCATGTAGCCCATATGATCTATGATCTGCCGTAAATCATACGAGCTTGACGGGGCTGCTTTAATATTTGGAGATCGATGCACTCCACTCCCATGTGAGAATAGTGAAACAAATGAAATTGTTGAACGCTTAGCCAACTGTCCAGGGAGTTTTGATCAAAGTCTCTCTACTGGAAGTAAGATTTGGGGTCGAGTTTCACAGGTAGATTCCGGGTGGCATGGGCTCAAGTTCTGCCTTCTTCAGTCAAAGAGTCAAAGAGCCGACGTCGAACTTGAGTATATCTCAGAGAGCAGCGGAAGAACATACCCTCTCCATCCTCCATCGTCCCTTCTATCGCAAAAGGCGTTCATAGGTGGGAGATATGGAAGCGGAGAAGAAATGTGATGAGATGTCGTCGCCGTGCGGGGTTGGTGGGGAGTTAGCCCACGTTACACAAAAAGTACCCCTGAATGAAGATATCCGCAAGATATCAGCACCTCATCACATGCAGTCGGCGATCCGAGATCCCTAGGCTATTTCCTCCGACATGACTGCAGGATCTGGCATCGTTTGTCCCTTGTGCATCTGCCGGATTCAAGCTGCATGAACCCCTCATCCAGCAAGAAGATACAAGACTCAGAGCACTAAAGCAACAGAAGTCTCCATACTCAATACTCCATCATCACCTCGCTCAACCGTTCAAAATCAAAAGAAACAAAGGAGCAAAGAGAAAATGTCAACATCTACTGAGATACATTCTCGCAAGCCACAATTCCACGACACCGACAATGCCTATATACTCCCAAACGAGTACGTTCCCTAATTTCATCCGTCACACAGCTCTACTGACGCACTTTCCAGCCCTATCGAACATGGCCGCCTCCTCGATCAACACGAATCCTTCGTCGCTATGCAACATGGTAGAGTCCACCATGCGACCGCAGTAACCTCACCCTCCAAAGTCCTCGACGTCGGCTGTGGAACCGGCGTCGTGACCCGAAACCTTGCCTCCACGTTCCCATCCGCTGAAGTCTACGGCATCGATTTCTCCCCGGTCCCCACAGAGCCCACAGATCCCCAGAACCTGTCATTCATACGCGGCGATTTTAGAAAATTGGCCGGCCAAGATGAGCGCCTGCAATACGAATCCGTGGACTATTACTTCTCCAGACTGCTGTGTTGCGGTATGACTGATTGGCAAAGCCACGTCAACAACGTCTACAAACTTCTCAAGCCCGGGGCATGGGCAGAAATGGGCGATTTCGTGGAAGATGTGTTCTACGAAGACGAGCACGTAAGTCCGCACGATGAATGGGAATGGCTGCGGGAGCTTCGAGCAGGTGGAAAGCGTAAAGGGTTAGACTTGGATGCAGGCTTGCATATTGAGGAGTATATGAAGAATGCGGGCTTTGTCGAGGTCAAGAAATTGTCTTTCAAAATTCCGTACTGGCGGGATGAGGAGAATCCGGATAGTTGGAAGGTCACGGAACATATGATTGGGGATAAGTGGGGCTTGTATTGGCATATGATTCCTAAGTTGGTGGAGGGTTATGAGGAAGAGGAGATTGAGAAGTTGCAGCTGCAGAGTAGGAAGGACTTTGAGGAGGAGAAGGGGAAGTATCAGTTGTTCTGTGTGACGCTTGGGAGAAAGCCAGAGAACCCCTGATGATTCGATGAAGAGTCAGACCGTGCGAGTGCGAGTAGAGGAACAAACTCATATTTCTCTCCAGCTTAATATCAGTCTTAGTTACAAATCCCTTCATCTTCTTTCACCGCAATCAATTCCGGCTCGGAAAAGACGAACAAAGCACGGCGTGCATCGGGTACAACAATTTATCTTCCTCCACTTCCCACCAATCTACTCACTCTCCCCCTCCACTATATCAATTTCAATCCTCGGACCAACATAAGTCTTCCTTCCCCAGAAAACCCAAAAAGCCATAGAAAACAAGATAGCGCCTCCAAACACCAGAACACAATAGTTCATCTGCTCGATAGTCGGATCGGGCTTCGTTGGGAACATGCTGAAGAAGGCGCCCATGATGCTGTAGGCGATGGCAATGATGGTCACCGGCACACCCCAGCGGCCCAGACGGAACCAGCCCCAGCGGATTTTGGAGGGGGAGTGGGTGAGGCGATAGTGTAGCATGACGGTGGCTGAGAGAACAAAGGAGAGGTAGTAGGCGGCGACGAGAAGGGAGAGGAAGGCGCCGAAGCCGACGGATGAGCCGCTGGTGGGGAGAGGTCAGTAGGAGTGTTGAAAAGGGTGTTCTGGGGAATCGAGCAAGGTGGATGAAGGGCAAAGATGAAACGGAAGAAGACGCCCCGCATGACTCCTTGAGTCGCCGAGGGCCGAAGTCAAGGTGTTCGGAGGACCCAAGATATAGGAAATTCAGCTGCTGTCTAGATACCCACATGTTGATCAGAGCCAGTAAGAAGTTTATGGCGGCAGTTACGCCGATGGCGTAAAGGGGTAGCTGGGTCTTTGGATCGACCTGAAGGGTTCGCAGTTAGAGACAAACCCTGGTTGAGAGGGTGGGCGGACCTGGGAGAACTTACTCGTGCGATGTATTTGGAGAATGGCAGGCCATCCTCCCGGGCGAATGCCCAGAGCATGCGGGATGCTGTTGCGAGAAGGCTTACTGTCGAGAATATCTGGGCTACGACGATGATTGAAGCCTGCTTTCATCAGCTTGAAGTCAATCCAAATATGCTGTTGGACCTAATCTGCTCTCTTGCCACGGCCGAGAAGAAATTAGAACTCACCATCGCTGTTGCGCCACCAGTCGACCCCACGGCATACTTGTAGATGCTCATAAAGGGGTAGAATGTTGTCGCATTTAGTACCTGATTGATGTCATCTGGCATGCAAAATAAAATTGCAATCAGCATCGAAAAGCCAAGCGCACCACCGAAAGCATTGGAGATCAGCATGCTGAGCGGAATCACTCGAGGGGCATCTTTGATTTCCTCCGCTATATGATCCGCAGCGTCAACGCCTGGCATCGAAGTCATCGCCGTGAGAGATCCAACCATTAACGCCAACCCTTGGGTACTCCAGCCGCCCCCATTGTAGAAGGTCGTGAATACGTACTCAGCGGATTGGTGTTTGGGACAGAGATAGACCAGCGGAATCAGGATCGCAAAATATCCAAAGACGTGGACAATCAGCATCACAGGCTCGAGTTGTGGGAGACGTTGTCCGAGGTAAGTGTTGACGAATAGCGCAAATGCGAGTACGGCATAGAAGAGTAGTGTGCCTTGCCATGTCTCGTAGACATACGTCGGGTAGTTCAGTATCAGCATGCCTTGGATCAAGGTTCCTGAGACGTAGCAAGTTCCGGCGACCAAGGCTTGCCATGCGATTACCGTGAGCCATCCTGCGAGATAGCTGAGGAACTTCTGGCACCATGCTGGAGAGAGAATGGCCACCCAATTGAATGGACCTCCAGCTAGTGGAATCCTACCAGTGAAATTGATCAGCATTTATGAACCATTGAAAGTCAGAAGCATAACTTTTGCGAAATTGGCAAGTGCACAAACAGGAGCAGAAACAAGGGAAAGTCCAGAATTGGGGTGAGAATGTCGTCCACTTACATTGAGGCAAGCTCTGCCATGACAAGTGTCTGGAAGCCAACACCAATCCAAACAAAGATGTAGGAATAGACCAAGCCGGCTGGGCCACCATTGAGAAGTCCATTGTAGAGAGTCCTAGGACAGAAAGAAATCAGTTTCTTCTTTCCGTGAATTCTGGGATCAAGAATCGGACTGACGCTGTAATAGCTTCCCATGTGATCATGAGAGTACTGGTGAGGGCGATGACAGGTAGAAGGCCAAACCCTCTCTAATATCGTCAGTCAGTTCTGAAAGTGCCTTCTGCATCTTCTGCAAAAGTGTTCACCTTCAATTGTTGTTTCTTTCCAAATCTCGCCAAAATGGCTTCGTCGTGGTTCGCGAAACCCCTACCCGCAGAGACCTTGGGACTGTTGCCCTCCAGGACTGCATTCCGGCGCAGCTCAATGTCACTGTTTTCCATTTTGGCTGGAAAAGACTCCCGTCTACATCCAACAGGTAGTGGGTGGAGAAGATCAATGAGAGAAAATGGAGATGCAGAGAAGAATTCGAAGTGCGGCAGGGATCAAGTGGGGTAGCCTGCCGATGAGGAGGTGCATATCGGCTATGCGGGTAGCAACGTGGTGCGGGAGGAGCCAAGGCTGAGAATGGAGATGGGGCTCAAAGGAAGTAGGCTAAGACGAACAGTGTACATGTACTCGTCTGGTGCAATTAGTGTGCCGTACTAAGGATCCCAGGTTCCTCTGGTTTTCTAGTATAGCTGCGAGGTAAAGCTTTCTCTGCTACCTTATCCTGCTTTCCGAGTGCCAAACCTGCAGTAACTGCAGATATTCTCTGGCATTGCACCACAATGTTGAAGTCCTAATCCACAAAGATATCAATCACGTTATCACTTTGTTGGTGCGGAAAACACGCCGGAACACAACTTGCCTGACTAAGATGTAGGACGAGTAGCTCGTATACTCCGGACTCTGACGGACATCGAGGCGGCCGATAGAGTACATTGTATGCTTCTCGCAGCACCACTGACCGACTCCCGAGAGCCAGAGAAGGCCAGTCAGCCGTGAAAACTCCCCATAACCGATAGGTCCCTTTCCGATCTGTGTCGGCTAGGTGCAGATGGCGGTGCAGGTTGACGGAGGACAACGTCTCTGTACAGATTGAGTTGTCGCTCCATTCCAGAGGATCAAGCGAATCATAGACTGGCAGCGTCTCGTGTAGTCGTGCTACATGAACTCAAGGTGCTTTCACATGTTCTGGGGCAAAGCTCGGACTCTGGGGTGGGTCGAAAGGCGTAGTCTCGTTACACAAACTGGGGGACACTAAACTTTAGTTGCACAAGAATCAACTTTTGAGGCTAGGAATTGACGGTTTGAAACTAGACATTCAATCTTCTTTGTTATTTTCAAGTTTCTTCCTGAAATAGTGGTGTCATTTCATAAAGTCACGCCCAACAGACGCAAAGCAATTGCGGTGCGATCTCAGGATCTAGAGAGCCAGGAATCCAGGAGCACAGGGTACCCTAACATAAGTAGCAGTGCGAACACCAATATTTTTCAAGAACTTGTCGGCTGTTCCGGAAGTTCTATATTTGGAATTTAGAATCGAACTTATCTGCGGCTCTTTTTGTAGCTTAGTAGTTCTATAATTGCGAAGCCTGATCTCAGTACACATGCAGAAGCTGAAGGGCTGAAGAGCACACGATTTTGTGCTTCACTGATTACCCTGTCACAGAAGATTTAATCTCGCACCTCACTGGCCACTGGGAACATTCTTCGAGTTCCATCGGAAGGAATCCTGCAACGGTGAGGCCTCAAGGCGTTCTTAAGTCAGGATCTCCGTGCCTTTATGACCGACAGACAGAGCCTCGTGCGGTTCCCCGGTCGGCACTTCAAAGCCTTCTGTCTCTGCATTGTCCTCGTCCGATATCATTCAAATTACCACTACTTACCTATGAATCTAATCGGACCCACTTTTCTACGGAGCTGTAGCAAACTTGAGGCTCTGGCAAGCAATCTCTGCTTGCTCGATAGCTCCGAACCATGGCCATTGTTGATGCGGAGCACCGAGGCCCGCTGGCAAACGTCGCAAGCTGGATCAGTCTGGTCTTTATGATTATGGTGCTGGCGACCAAGGTATCGACAAAATGGTTTATGGTGAAGCGACTACAAGCTGATGATTTGGTCATGATTTTGGCAATGGTAAGTTTCGCCCGACCTGCTTGCTCCGAGCATTTGATGCTGGATTCCTGACTCTGAGATCTTGACAGTTCACGGCCGTTGCACAAAGCATCGCTGCTTCGATGCAGGTAACCTACGGTCTTGGCCAGCCAATGAAAAATGTCTCGGAACATGACTTCTGGCTTTGGGAAAAGGTATGAATTGAATCTGCTACTGCGTGCTGATTTCTTTGCTGATTCAAACACTTGCAGTGGCTTTATACAACGGAGATATTCTATATCCTGACGATTTGGCTTGCGAAGATATCAGCGATGCGATTTTTGGTGACGATGACTCGAGCAAGCATGAGGCAAACAGTGGTGGTCGTGACTACGGTTGCTACAAGTCTTTGGCTTTTTATTGCATTCTTTACAGTCGTATTTCAATGCAGTCCCCCAAAGACCTGGGATCTGGCCAGTGGGAGCTGTATAAACTTCGTATGTTTCATTCCTCCTCCCTTCTCTTATACCAAGCCGACAAAGAGCCCGAAACATGCTATTCTGCGACCTAAGCTGACCTTTTGGATTACCAAAGCTTGCTTTCTGGACTGTCAATGCAGTCGTAGATATTATTACCACTATACTCATTTCTCTTGCGCCGGTCTACTTGCTCTACAATCTTCAGCTGTCTCGAGATAAGAAGACTCTAGCCATGATCGCACTGACTCCTGTTTTAACGTGAGTCTGTCTTCATTCAGGACCCGAAATCCTATTACCCCCAATTCCCATATCGGAAGAAACTCGAAACTTACGAACATCCCGCAGTACAATCCCTCTAACTGTCCTACGCCTCTACTACCTCAACCAAGTAACCCCCAACGTCACCTTCACCTCCTACAAAGCGACCCTAGTCACCAACATCCACACCAACTACTCCATAATCGCCGCCTGCTCCCCCTTCCTCAAACCCGTCGGCAACAGCATCGCCATCGGCTTCATCGCCAACAACAGAGTACGCGGCGCACCCCGCTTCGACGAAACCTCCTCCTACGCGCTACCTTCCAGTCTAACCCCGCGCTCATTCGAAACACGCAACAAGTCAGGCTGGAGGAGATTGGAAAACAGTAGCGGCAATATGACGACGGTGGTAGCGGCACCGTTGGGAAAGAACAAGGAGGCGGAGTTTGAGCTGCAGGAGAATTTGAAGGCGGTAGAGAATAGGGAGGGTATTTTTGTGAATCAGACGACTACTGTGATGGCGAGTAAGGTGCGGAATAGTGAGACGGGGAGGAGAGATCCGATCGTCAAGGATGGGAGTGTGGACCAGTGGGTGTAATATTTGTGTAGAGTGGTAGCGAAAGGATTGTTGAAACATAGATTTCGAATTGTGCTGGCAAAATTTTGGCTCGTTTTCGAGACTGCAGGGCGTTCCATCTCCATCTTCCATGAGACGACTCATCCGGTAGCAAGTACGCGTCCCAGATGCACCTCCATTCGTGTCCCGTCAGGCTGTCAACATAGCACCACGAAAGACACGAAGTCTCAAGTCATGATCGGCCAAGATGCGCAGTCTGTCTTGCAGGCCACAGTCATATCCTCCTCCTCGGCACAGATCGCGACATAGATCTCGCATCTTGATGCACAGCAATGTGAGCGTGACGACCGTGGAACTTGAGGCCGGCCAGATTTGAAGGCAGGGCTAGAAATAAAGAGGGACGCCGGAAATCCTCTTCGGAAGTCTGGTCGCCGTCCGCCAACACTGCGAAACCACGAGTATGCAATCAGCTTGAGGCTCAAACACTGCCTCGACATCCAAGTCGTCTTCGTATTTCAGGCACAGCCCTGAAGTGCAATGAAGCGCAATCAGTCCGGCAGTCGCATACGTCAATTCCTAGATGTGCCTGAACACAACAGTCGTGGAATTTGAAGTCCCAACCCTGAGCCAGGGCGCGGCCGCCGCGCGAAGCAGCCCAGAGTACAAAACGCAGCCATCGGTGCGCAGAGCCTGAACAACAAGTTGGAGACGCGTCTCACTGCCCAAGAAGCTCCAGAGACCTCCGAGTCGTCACTTCGAGTCACCAGACCACAACACTGTTCACAAAATCACAAACTCATCTTCAAGTCCCAGCGCAAGGCCAAGCACCCAATGAAAAGAGGTGATCCAAAAGATCAAGACATCAAAAATTGCGCCAGAAAAGATTCCGTAGAATCTTCTAAATTGCTCGACACCACGCTGTGCAATGCAGGTCTCGCAATGTGATCGAAGCAGAGCATGAGCGGCCAGATCCCGACAAGGTAAGTATGAGAAAGGAAAAAGAAAAGAAGAGGAAAGGGAGGAGGAGGGCGTGGGTTTTGTGCTTGAGGTGCTGCGCTAAGGCTGGCGCTAGGGTTTAGCGTGGATGGAGGGAGGTGAATTGTTTGCTGTGGGGAGTTTGGCGGGAGGGCGGAGGAACTGTTTGTGCGGTCTTTGAGAATAGGCGGGTGGGAGGCGTACCGTGGTTGCGAAAGTCTGGGCGACAGAATTTCGGGGAGTGAAGAGCTCCTGCACTGTCGACTCGAGATTGCTTTGTCATGTGAGAGTCACGACCGCTTCTGGCCATCGTGCCTTAGTCTTCGCTCTTTCCAGTGATAGGCATGCACGTAGCAACGGGAGCAAGCATCTCCTTCTCTCAGCCATCACACACCTTGCATAAATGGAAGCTCAGCTTCAACTCGCATCCCTGAGCAAGGGCCTCCGCCCTCTTGTTCATCCTTTCAACCAGCCCAGTCCCGAGCATCAGACCTTCTTCTCGTTGTCCCCCATCCAGAAACGTCCCCATTCCAAGGACCTCATCATGGCGCGGAATCAGAACCACAGCATCTCGCTCTAACTTGCCCCTCAATGCCTTCTCGCCCCCGGTTTCCCTTTCATCCGCCAATAATCGCATAGCCAATCTTCGCCAACGCCATCCCACCATTTCCACTCGCGACAGTGTGCCACAAGCCGCCACAAGCCGCCGCAAGCCCACAGCAGGCTCATTAGACATTTTACGAACCTCAATGCCCACAAAGGCTTTCACATAAGTCTGTGCATCACATCATGCTTCGTCAAGAGCTTTCTCGTTCGCGAAGTGATCAGTTGTGGTCTTTCTGAGAGTAGCCAACTTGCACTAGCTTTTCAGAGCTCCATGAGATAAAGTGGTAGCGGATGAAAGTTCTAAGAGATTGGGTCGCGGATGTGGAACAGACGCGCTGACTGGCATTTCCAGTAAAGTACTGAAGTTAGGGAGAAGGAGACAATGAGCCGGAAGTAGTGCGGAGAAAGTCGGGAAGTTTACAGGAGGCCCTGGATGCTGTGGTCAAGGGCGTATCAGCAAAGAAGTTGGTTGTTTGTTTGCAGAGTGGGTGGGACGTACTTGATGATGGATGTTGTGTGGTACTTGGTAAAGTTACGCCCTCCCTCAGACTTCAGAGAACCTCGGGGTACGCTGAGATTCATACTAGTAGTGGTAATACGAACACTCAAAAGGGAAAGAAACATAGAACAGATACACGGTTTCAGTCTTACATCGCTTCAGGTCGTTATTTCAGCTGTAATTTTTCGCTCTTTGGTATCAGACTGTCCATGCTCATGCTTGATCCCCTAACTCCATGTCCAACGCCATCCGAATCACGACCCGAGAAGACTTCCAGATGCGAGGTCACGATATGTACAAGCCCGAATGAAACCCCTTTTCACATGAAAGGCTCCCCAAATACCCAGATCGCATGTTCGTTGACATCTTTGTCGATGACTTCTTCGTCGTAAGACGCGTAGGAGGTGAGTCACATGCTGCCGTTCAGGAGCTTCTTGGCCCAGAGAGGCCAGGTGAGGACGGTGGTGTAGAAGGTGCCGAAGCTGTGAAGAAAATGTTAGCTGGAAGTTCAAGATGCTGGAGCTCAGGATATGAGATGGAATAGAGGGGAAGGCAGGGAAGGATGAGGCGTACATGACGGCGATTTGACCGGTTCTCTTGATGTGGCGGCTCCAGTCAGCGGGCTGCGGCTTGAGCATGCTCTGGGAAGAGGCGTGGCTTGAGACTGGAGCGATGGAGGCGCGCAGACTGGCGACGGTGCGGAATGTGCGGGGGAAGTTGCGGGAGAAGCGGAGGGCGGTGGTGGAAGACATGGTTGGAGGGATGTGTGTGGAGGAAAGGTTGAAGTTGGTGTTGGGTTGGATGTGGTTTTGGGTGGAGGGGGTTGAAGAAGACCTTGCTGAGAAAGATGGAGGAGAGATGTGTTGTGTGTGTGTGTGAAGGTTGAGTAGAGAAGTTGGGTTGGAGTAGAGAGTAGTTGTTTGTAGTGGGGATTGTTGCTTATGTACAGATCGCTGTCGATGGCAAGAAAGCCAACAAACGGCTGCTCGCCCATCGTTTTATAGCCTCCCTGTCACGGCTTCAGGAGGCCATCGCCGAAGAGACAGCAACAGGATGCTCTCGGGCCATCATGCGATGCCTCGTCCCCATCCCCACACATTCAGTCATCTCCAACGCATCCTACGAAGAAGAATAGGAGTCAACACCGTCGGCAACCCACGATGCAAGCAGCAAATACGAAAGCGTTTCAAGGCAAAAGTCGACAAGTCCGTAGTATTCTCGCAACATCAGACGATGTCGCACAGCCCTCCAATTCCAATACCATGGATCGCACCGCTCCGGACGGGCACCCACAGAAAGGCTGGCCAATAGCAGCGTGTGTCAAAATAAGCCGCGTCCATCACCGCCCATTTGGGCGTTTGTTCACTTTATCCCCTATTTCCGGGGCATCAGCAACAGCATGGCTGCCATGCGTGGAGGCTCTGTCGACGTGCGGCGTTGATGAAGAGGTGGTACGACTTTTGCTGGAGTGGTGTGACTTCTCGGATCGGGGCCGGCGTTGTCCGAGAGCCGAGGCGCAGCCGAAGCCGCATGCACTCGCCAAGCATAAGGACTTCGCGGATTCGTGACAACTCAGCCCGAAAGTTGCATTGTTGGAAACGCAGTCTTCAAAAAGCGACAGAATCCTCCCGACTATTCCGGTCGTTTCTCGTATCAAGAGTTCTGGACCATCAACGTGAGCTGATATTGAAGCAAATACTACCGTATCTTCTCCCGGTCTTTGTTCTCGCGCATAACGTTGTCGTTTTGTCTTCTCCTGAAGTTTCTAGACACCGCAATCGCCCGCAGACTTCTGTTTGCAAATCCTCAGCTGCTCACCGACTCCATAATATCTGGCTTGCGTGCTTGAGAGATCTTGGGTGCTTGAGAGATCTTGGGTGAAGTGCAGCAGAGACTCCTTGGATGAGTTCTTGAAAGGAAGTCTCACAAAATGTCTGAGGAGAAACCACAGCGCACCTTTTGGATCCGGACGCAGGGCAAACCAGCACATACGACCATAGACTGAGGAGAACTGGCAAACCCGTCCGCTCTTGCATACATAAGCCTCAGATCGGCAGATTAGTAGTTGGGTGGGTGACCACCAGCGAATACCTGCTGTTGTATGTTTTGTTTTTCGAGTCTTTTCCATGTTTTTTGTGGTTCTGTGGGTCCAGTCCGTCTGCCAAGCGGGTCAGGGGGCTGGCTGGTTGCTACACAATCCCGAGAATAGTCATGTCCCTTCTCTTCTCCACCACACTTCACTTCAACACGTATGTTTTGCAACAGATGACAGGTGATTCATAGAAGACTAGAAGGCCAAGGCCCAGATAAACCGTAAGGATACTCTTCTCCTAAACTTTCCCTAGGAACCCCCAATTCTTGAACCTTCAGTTTCGCAGCTTCGCCTAGGAGAAATACAAATCAGATACCTTCCTCACAACCAAACAACCAACTTCTTCGCCGACACGCCCTTAACCACCTTATCCAGCGCCCCCTGCAAAGCCTCGAGTCCCCTCCCCACGACTTCCGGCTCCGGCGCCGGCCTGAAATCACCACTAGCCAGCGCCTCTGGCAAATACTTACCAAAAATGTCCTCGCCGCACCCCTCATTACCAAGATAAAACCTCCCCTCCACGCCCTCCGGCATTTCCTTCGGTCCCCGATTCGCCATCGCTACATATTTCCTCCCTTCCACCTGCTTCACAATCTCTATACAGATTTCGGGAGCTGTGACACCAATCGCCAACGCACCGACAGACCTTTTTCCTTCGAAAGCGGCGACGACGTCGCTGACGATGGTGGGACTATGATGATCGAACACCATACTAGCACCGAGCGATTTCACGAGCGCGAAATTGTGTGGCGAGGCGGTGGTGATTACGGAGTAGCCGGCAGCGACGGCAAGTTGGATGGCAGAGCAGCCAACGCTGCTGCTGCCACTCCAGATTAGCACAGTCTCACCGTATGCCGGCTGTTTTGGCACAGTTGGTAATCTCAAGCCGAGCAAATCTTTTTGGAAGAGGCCGGTGGCTGCTGTGCAAATCGCCAACGGCAGTGTAGCACCTTGTTCGAAAGAGATGTGTTCGGGGATTTTAGAGACAAGGGTGGAAGACAAGACGACGTATTCCTGGAATGCGCCGTCGGCGTTGCGGTGGGTGGAGAAGGCGCCGGCGAGGCCGAGGACTCGATCGCCTGGTTTGAAATACGGGCTGCTGGAGGTAGAGGAGGTCATAGGGCCGACTTCAACGACTGTGCCAGAAACGTCACAGCCGATGATGGTTGGGTAGACGGTGTCTGGGAACATGATGTGGCCACGGGCTTGACGTGCCCAGTCTATGATGGCGATGCCGATGCTGGAGGTCTTGATGACTAGTTCGTTGGGGCCGGGGGGTGTGTAGGGGGCATCTTTGATGACGAGAGGCTGGTCGGGGGCGCCGGGGAGGTAGGCGGCTTTGTTGGGGAGTGGGGAAGATGGGGAAGTCATTTTGGGGTGTGTGGTGTTGCTGGACTGGTTTCAGGTTGGAGAAGATGGTTTTGAAGAGTGGGTGTTGGTAGGTTAGAGTGAGTTGGGTTCAAGGCTGAGAAGGCGGAAGATAAATGTGTAAGTGCTGGTGGTCAATCGGGTCGAGTCAGTATGGATTCCTGTGATGTGCTGGATCTGGAATGGATAGGTAAGTATGAAATGAAGGGTTGGAGCATCACCGGAACAGATTACAGGAGATAAAAATGCTGAAAGCAGGTTTGGGAAACAGTTGGCGTTGGTGGATTGGATCCAAGTTGGAATGAGCGAGAAGTGCTGAGTTCTGGGAGAAGTAAGTATGGTGTTGAGACCTAAAAAAACATGAGGTGCGGCGAGTTACAGTGGATATCGATGCTGATTTCAGGTTTTGAGAGGGGCGGTCTTCGTGGCGAAACTCCTGTTGATGAAGAATGCAATTTCGAGTCTTTTTATTCGTGGGAGCCGTTCTATGTATACCTGCCCGCATCACCTGTACCTCGAGGTTCAGTCAGTGATGCTTTCTTGGAACGATAGAAGATCGGATTTAGAGGAGGTAAGGCTTATGGAGTTAAAAACTAATCCCCGGAATTCAGATAGACGATCAGCTACCTATGTTCTTTGGGAATAGCCGTCAGCCAATCAGGGGTCTCAGAGTTCGACAAGGGCTTACATGTAAGGCGGGGCGTGTCACAAGATACGTGCCATGGCCTGAGGCTGAGGTCGAGGAGTACGGTCACATGCATATGCATTCAGGAAATGAGGGGCATTTTTGAGGATTGCGGCTGAGCCCCTCGCCCTCATCGTTTCTACTCACTCCTCAGCCGGATTTCGACAACACTGATTCACCAACTGCGATCGAACCAGCATGTCTGAAAGCGAATCATCACTCGCAGTGGCCGAAATGCCATTGACTGCGGATATCGAAGAGCTATCCATCGACCCCGATACCTCGACTCAGGTGTCTACAGGCGCCTCTGAAGCTGAGCCCGAGCAATGCGAAGCCACGACAGATGGCGGCGAAAGCACGCCCAAGCTCAACGACAAAGAGGATCATGGCAGTGAACTGACGGACAGCAAGACTAGCTCACAGAATGACGAAGAATGTCCATGTGGCAATCCTGATCATAGGAACTTGCGGCAATGGTACGACAGGTATGAAAGGGTAGCTCCTTTCCAATTGCCAGACTACAGCGAACTAAGCCCTTCCGAGCACGAATTGAGTCGAGTGGAAGAGCAAGTGAGCAGCCTAGTGCATGATATGAAGTTGACTCACGGATGTTGCCTCAATTGCTGGGGGCTTTTGGAGTCTTGGACCGAGGCAATAGAGCGATCTGAGGCTAAGGGGGCCTTGCGTAAAGAGCATTTCCACAGTGTGTGTGAGCTCGATGCTTCGTATAGAAAAGGATGTCATCTATGCGCCTTGTTCGTGCAAGCCAAGGCTCGATACATCACTAACGATGGAGATATCGCACGGATCTTCAAAACTCTTCATGCCATCGAGGGGCGTCTGATATGCTTGGGAAAAGCCACAGAGATTATGGTTGTAATTGCTGTCTGGTTAGATGGCGCGGTGCAACTGTGCCTCACGAACCCTGGGCGGCCTGATGGGTCTCGTATGCGGGGGTCTCAGTTATATGCCATCCGGTCGAAGGCAACAAGTAGGTTTTCCAGCTTACTTTCCGTGGTTCCAATGACTGATATATATAGCAGGTTCCTTTAACTCCGGCGCGGAGGCTGTTTCTATAACAAAGCCAACCCACACCTCTCAACTCGAGACAGCAAGACAATGGCTCGATGCATGTTTGGAGAGTCATGCTCATTGCAATGACGATAAGCCACACCCGCTACCTACGCGGCTTCTCGATGTGAGCTCGACTCCTGCGAGACTAGTGATGACTGAAGGCTGGAAATCGAGACCGCACTATGCTACCCTGAGTCATTGCTGGGGTACTAATAGATTTCTGGTCCTCACAAATGGCGCCGTAGCTTCTTTCATGGGTTTTATACCAGAGACCAGTCTCACCAAAACGTTCCAGGATGCTATGTATGTCACTGGAGCTCTCAACATACGATACCTGTGGATCGACTCGCTTTGCATCGTACAGGACTCTATTTCTGATTGGGAACAAGAATCCGGGAAAATGGCCTCGGTCTACGGGGGCTCCATCCTCAATATTGCCGCATCTCGTGCATCTGAAGGAAGCTTTGGTTTCCTCGAGCCCGAAGGATTTGTAGGAAAGTGCCATCTGGAGATAAGAAAGAATGGCAGTCATGTAGGTTGGGGTATCGGAATTCCTCTCTACTATCGCTCTGTAATCGAATCACCCCTGGCAAGGAGGGCATGGGTCTTGCAAGAGACAATATTGGCACCACGAACTCTCTATTTCACTGATTCCGAATTGTTCTGGGATTGCAGAGTCCTCGGTGCCCAGGAGTCGTTTCCCGAAGGATTACCAGCCTACGAACAGGACCATTACTTGTGTCTTCGTGATAGAGGATCACTCTTCAAAAGCTGGGGGACAATCTTAACTGTTTATACAAGGGCAAATCTTACGTTCGGTACAGATAAGCTAGTAGCTTTGTCGGGCATTGTGCGAGCTTTACACCAAGAGGTCGGACTGGAATACCTGGCTGGGTTATGGAAGCAACATATGGAAACACAGTTAATTTGGTCCTTGCGACGCGACGACGATCTCCAATCCTACAGGAACAAGCCTTACCGAGCACCGTCTTGGTCCTGGGCCTCGGTGGACGGCGAAGTGCACCTTGACTCAGTTTATGAGGAGCCATTTCCTGTTCAGAAGTATTACGCTCATGTCATCGAAGCATACACAACTCAATCTGGATCAGACGGATCAGACCCATTTGGAGCCGTCAGCGGCGGAAAGATCACGGTAGCTTGCACGTATTTGCTAATTGGACAACTTCACCGCCGCACTGATCGGGCCCACCCAGATGTCATCGAGATCTGCTACTTAGAGGAACAGCCGATTTCCATTACCCTTTCAATGAGCTCGGTGGAGGAACCGGGTAGCACCATTTTCCTGCTACCGTTGGTAGATTCAAAATACAGGTCGAGAGAGAAGACTATCACTAAAGGCTTGGTCCTTCTACCATCTGGCAACAAGCAAGGCGAATACATCAGAATGGTCTTCTGAAATTGAGAGATGATGGATACGAGCTTGAAGACAAACGCTCTGAGCTAAACCAGGAGCGCCGAGAGGTTTTCGACATACTTGTGGCACACGGGAAAGAGACAGCTGAAGCTTATTGTGCGGAAATTCTTCAGGAGCCCAAGTATCCTGACGAACGGTACATCATTACCATAATCTAAAGCATCCCAAGCTCCATAAAATGCGAGAACACTTCCCTGGCCGCCATATCCAGACTCCGCGTCTTCTATCATGAGACTTATTGGCCGGGGCCAGTCTGTCGGACCTGGGACATCCCAAAAATCTGATCTGGCAGGTGAAAAGAAGGCACCAGATTCAAAGCCGCTCGCATACAAGATCTGAGATCATCGCCACACCACATACTCAAGAACTCTCCTTGACGACCTGCTCCAATGCCTTCTTATACTCCTCTACCTCCCTGGCCCCCTCCAGCGTCACATCTCTCCTCCTTCCCTCAATCACAACCAGTGGCACACTATCAACACCATTCCCAACCTGCTCCCTAATCGCCATCTTCACATCCATCAGCCCCTCACTCTCATCACCAACAGCCCTCTTCGCCTCCTCATCCTCGATTCCCGCCTTCCTGCAAGCCCTCAACAACGTCTCCTCACTACTCGGATGCTTCTCCTCCTCGAAATACTGCTTATACAAGCTATTAACTAACCGATCCGCCACGCCCTTCCCTCCCTCATACACCTTCCTCTCCTCCATCTCCTGTTCCTGGAAATAGTGAATAACACGGTGCGCATCGAGCGTGTTGGCGACCAGACCGCCGAACTTGTAGGAGATGCTGGCAGAGACTCCGTAGGCGGTCATGAGCGTGGTGTACATTTTCATTTTCTCCGCTGAGTTGCCGTATTTGGAGCGCTGGTACCAGGCATACTTGTCTTCGCCTTCTTTGGATGCTGAGGGATAGAGTTGGTAGGGGTTGTATTTTTTGGTGAAGGTTACTTTTGCGGCGTTGGGTGGGTCGGAGGTGACTTGGCGGATTGCTGGTAGTTTCGTGAGTCTGTGCTCGGGAGACCAGAGGGAGGGTTTATGGGCAGCTTTTCGATGATTTCACGCATACCTTCATCCAGTCTACGAATGATGTTAGTTTGGGGACGTTCAGGCGTTTGGGAAGGAAACGGGGTGTGACAGTGCGGTATTTCACCTTTTCTTGGCTAGATATGTCCTGAAGTCAAGTATTAGCGGAGAATATCAACATGAGCCTTTATGATATGGACGTGATTCGAGTCCTTACCAAGGACATATGGTATCCAGGGTGAATGAGATCTGGCTTTCGTAAACCATGATTGTTGTTCTTCGGGGCTACGAAATCGACAAGTCAGTGAGAATTGGTCGAGAAATTTTCAAGAAGAAACAGAATGGACCGACAATTGCAAAATGATTATTTGATGTTTGAAGATGGACGAGACTACATATATGAACACATTTTTTCAGGGTTTTTTACTCCGCAATGCATCCCGACCTCGTGGCGCCGCTTGATGTCATCCCGCTCACCCGCTGCATTTTGAAGTCTTAGCATGACTTGGAGTGACATTTATGGCGCTCCTTGTTCAGCAACAAGTTTAAACTGCTAGCAAAACCTTTCACGGTGACTAGAGCAGCTTGCGCCTTATTAGTTTCTCAAAAATAGGATTCTGCATTTCTTGAGTAAGAAAGTGGATACTGGATTCGCTGATGCAAGAATCGAGAATGTTCGAGATAGGAATTAGCTTACGGCTGCACCTGGATGCCTAGTATTTGCGCTAACAGTGACCATGCTTGACAATGGTAAGATCTTAGCAGTGGCAGCAGCAGGTTGACATCGGGAGCATTGACACAGTCAAACAAGCAGCAAGCTAACTGCAGATTCCAAACAATTTTGCCGAGATTAGAGGTAATACCTAGGTAGGTATAAATGCTTCCCAGCACTCCCTATCTGAAGACAAAGGTCAAAGGGCTCAAATCACGCGAACTATGGTTTTCCGAGCTTGCTGCTGTCTCTCGAGGATACAGGTAGGTAGGGTTCTGAAGTTCTTGTTTCGAAGAGTAGCCAAGTGGAAGAATCGACCTTTAGGAGACGTAAATTTAATGTCCACCTCCCAGGTTGGCTATACTTTGTGGTGACACTGACCATGCTTAATGGGAGTAAAGTCGCAGGAGCGACAGCAGCAGGCTAGCGTCGATGGGGATGGCAGAAAAGCTATCAGTGACATGTAGCGGGTTTCCAAAAACTTCTCTTGGGCAGAGGTATAAATGCCTTCGATATGCCCCCCTCTATTCTGCAACGACTCAAAATTGTCGTATTTTGCTCGAGAACGAGTAGAGAACCTTGCACCAGGTTCCCGACAAGAGTGGCTTGAAACTCTAATCTGAAAAGATGAATTAGTGGAAGCGAATTAACATCCAGGAAACGTGGATGCATTACTTGGTACCTAGTATAAGTGATGACAGTGACCGTGTTTCACGGTGGTAAGGCCGTAGCGGCGATAGCAGCAAATTGGCTTCGGCTCAATTGGCAGAAAGCTGTCAGTCGGCGGAGTCCAAGAACTTCTCTTGAGGTCAAAGGGATAAATACCTCCTTTTCCGATTCTCCGTACTCTGCGACGAAGGAAAATATACGAACTTCGACTCATTCGAATGCCTGTGTCTGTTTCACTGAAATAGGATACTGAATTTTATTTTTAGGCTGGAAATTTTATTAGATGAGTCTAGGATGCGGAGATATAGCAATGCGATGCCTACACAGTATTGGTGATAATAGTGACCGTGTCTTACGATGGCAAGACGATAAAAGCGACAGCAGCATGCTTGTTTCAGCGAGTATTGTCACAAAACTTGTAAGCCTGGGAATTCCAAGACCTCGCTGTGGGAAAAATGTATAAATACTTTCACTCTCTCCTCTTGATTCCGCAAGAACCTCACCAAAAACATATCAAGCTCATGCGTGGAGAAGCTCGCACCCAGTTTTGACCACGGGATTTTGAAATCCTCAATTGGAGAAGAGAAAATGAACCAGCAAAGAAGTTGAGATGGTCTGCCCACTATCACTCTTAATCATAAAGGGAGTTTTGTGGTGACAGTAAGCATCTTTGGCGGGGGTAAGACCGCAGCATCAACGGCAGCGGGCTGGTGTCGTTAGAATTTAGAAATGCGTCTATTAGGTAGCGGGAGCCAAGGACTTCTGTCGAGGCCAAAGGTATAAATACCTACCTTTACCTCACGCTTCTTGATCTGCAAGAACTAAAATGGTTGAAGGACAAAGTGACGACGATGTCTCATGCCTGAAAACGCTCGTACCCAGTTTCGAGCACGGTATTGTGAAATCCTCAGCTGGAAGGAAAAAAGGGACTAGCAGAGAAGTAGAGAAGTTTTTGCCCACTACCTATGAGTCTCACTGAGTATTTAGTGGCGACAGTGAGCATGGCTTTCGGCGATAGAAAGCATGGAGCGACAGCAGCAGGCTAATATCAGCAAGAACTACCAGAAAACCCGTCGCTTGGCGAGATTCCAGAAACTTCTTTGGAGGCCAAAGGTATAAAATACCTTCTCTCTACCCTCTTAATTCTGCCAAACAGAGAAGTCATTGAGCCAGTCTCAAGGCGATGAATCTGGTAAGTCAAGAAGCTTGCGTCCATTCCTCGACCACAAATCTGTCTCAAACTCAAAACTGGAGAACCCCACAAATAGAACGATCGGGACCATAGCCCATTGAGGATAGGACTCCTTGACTTTGTCTGATGGAAACAGTGAACAAGCTCAATGATGATGAAAAGCAAGCGGCGACAGCAGCAAGCCGCTATCGGCTGCGATTGGAGTCTGTAGCAAACATGTCAGTCAGGGAAATCTAAAGAATACTCTAGACTTCTAAGGCATAAGTATAAATACCTTCAACCCACTCCTCTTAAATCTGCAACCTTGGTGAACAACACACAAACTTCTGACGGTGAGATCTCCTCTTTCTGTTTCTCTATGGCATAGTCCTGAATTCCTAGTTTAAACATTAGACAAGTTGTAGAGTCAGATTGTTGAAGACATGATTTCTTTACCTGATTATTCAATGGTGATAGTGGGTATGCTCAATGGGGAAATACCATAGCAGTGACAGCAGCAAGCCTTTATCGGCAGAGTCTGTATCGAACCTGTCAGTCGGAGAAATCTGACCACACCTCTCGACTTTCGAGTCTCGAATGAGAGGTATAAATACCCCCACTACATCCCCTTTAATTTTGCAACATCAACCAAAGCCAGTCAAGCCACCGATCGTGAGAGAAGCTTGCATCTGTTTCTCCAAGTCATGGCCTTGAATTCTTAGTTTTGACCATTGGTCCAGTTTTGAAGTCTGTTCGTTCAAGATATGGTCTCCGTACTTATTGTTCAATGGTGCCAGTGACAATACTTGGCGGTGGTAGGACGGTAGCAGCGACAGCAGCCAGGCTGGCATTAGTGGGGGTTGGTAAAAGCCTGTTTGCCGAATCAAATGACTGGGTCTTCTGACTTCCCTGGAGGTCAAAGGTATAAATACCTTCACTGCATCCCTCTTTGATTCTATAAGAACCCAAATACCATACATTTATATTAATCTTTGTGATTTTGGAATCCTGCTACGGTTCCTCGGTGCCAGGGTCCTGGAATGCTTTAGTTGGGAGATTAGATCAGTAGGGAATTCGAAATCATCAAAGAGATATGAATTTCTTACCTGCTGTTTGATGATGACTGTGGGAATGTTTGATGGGGATAAGGACTGCGGAGCGACAGCAGCAGGGTCTATCGGTGAGGTTGGAGGATACCAGTCAGTTAGGGAAATTAACAGGCTTGGGATATAAATACCCTCTTTGCAGTCCTCTTTGCCTACTCATAACAACATACTTCGGCAGCCTCACACATTGCTCTGGAACCTTGTTGCCGTTTCTCCAAGGGGAAAGTTGAAGTCACCGTCAAAGTTGGACCAACATCAGCGAGTTAGTGGAAGAGTCGAAATTGTAACATAGCATGATAAGGAGCTTATTGCTTACAACTATTTTTTGGTGACAACAGCTGGCATGTTCGGCGGTTGTAGATGGTCATGATGACAGTAATAAGTCGCCGAGATGACCGTTGGTTTATATCGGTGCTAGTTTGCAAATAAAGGATCGTTGAGGGAACTTGAGTGTGTCTTGAGGACTTGAAGACAGAGGAAAAAGTAAGGTAGATGGACTGACAAGAACCCGTCCCAAGAGTTGGGGCATGAGAGTCTCGAACATTTAAGAAGCCTGCTTGGAGTGAATGAATATCCAGGACGAGCGTTCTAGAATTCCAGCCGTCTGTGGACAGAAAGCCCGTCACTACTTCACGCAGGCAGCCATCGACGCCCAACTCCGATCCTCTGGAATGCAGAGAAAGAGAGAGAGAGAGAGATGAGGCTTCGGAGGCGTCTCCCGCAACGGAGTCCTCCACCCAACGCCGCGCGAGCGAAAAGCAAGAGAGCTGTCCCAGTCTCCTCGAAGCGGAGTTGCCCACCTCCTTTTCCATTGGAGAAATCCGCCAACGGAAATTCCAAGCCGATGGCAAATCACACTTACCCAAGAGCTCGACCTCTCAGGGGCACCAACCCGTGTATCTTGCAGCTTCCACAGCTCCCCCCGGATCCCCACCTCCCGATCTCCATCCGCATCCCATTTGTGTTGCACATCGCCTTGCCTCGCCCCGTCAGGCTGTGTATCTTCCAGATCTCTGGAAACTTCTCAACTCCGTCCATTTCCCCACTTCCTCACATCTCAAGATCTGGACCCCGCAGACTACTACTTAGTAGCGTGGGCGTCCCAGCCACAAATCCTCGGTTCCAGGTACCCGACTTGGGCAGATTTTGGAATATTGTATGGCTTCAGTTGTCAGGGGGCTGTCACTTAACTCGCCGGCACCGAGAGCTTGTTTGGCAGATCTGTGGCTTTGGGAGAAGGTAGAGCCTAGAGCTGAAAGCTCTAAAAGCTCTAGTCCAGGCCTGGCTACGGCCATAGCTCCGACCAATCAACCCAGGAACAAAGACCGTGGTATTGCGGAGTTGTGTGGGGGAAAGTGCTGCCACTGAACAGGCGACGAGAGAGGTAGACGGATACCAGGTATAAGGTACGTAGATGAAACGAAACATGTTTCCTTCTAACTTACGAAACTTGAAACTAGAGCAATTGCAAGTAGAGTACAATTAAACATCTCAAAAATGCGTGCCCCACCGGAGACACGCACTGTTGCATCCCACTCGGAAGTTTTTCGTCAGCGCCCACATACCTCCTCGCCTATAGCATGAACAAGTATATGGAGGGGCAGCTCGATTCATCCACTGATTCGATGAAAGCAAGCAAGCCACCTCCGAGAGCTTGGAGGTAGAAAGGAAAAGCTTGTGCAAACCTACAGCCACAATCCGCGAGTTTCCTGAGTTGAGCACTGAGTTCCCGGAGAGCTTGAGTTGTTGTGGAGACCCCGGGTCTAGTAAATCCAGTCTTGAACGTTTTCTGGGAAGCCAGTCTATTTAGCCAGCAATGCAGTCTCTTATTACCGCTCAATGCCTCAAAACGCCGGCGGATAAGTTCTGACCTCTGACAGTTTTGTCAGGGTCTTGAGTGGCAGAGTCCAGACCTTCGGGGACTGCGGAGGTACCGGCTTTTTGATGGATTTGGCGACATAGCAACTACATGCACCGGTGACCGGATCGAGGGAGACTGAAGCGCCCGCAGTCAGTTCATTCAGGGTCCGAAATGTTCCAGACATCTTCAATCGATGGATTCTGGCAGACTGTCAGAATACTCGATTACCTTGGATAGACCCAATCACGTCAACTCTTCATCCAAGGTAATCGGGTCTTCTGACAGGTCCCTTGGTGAACCCTGCTGTTCCGAAGGCTCCGGATACCTACCTAGTTGATTGTTGAAAAGAGATGTGTTTCGAAGGGTGACACCAGCAAGCACATGCCAAACCGCAGTGTTGCACATGCGGAGCGGGAGGGTGCGGCAGATGCTGCAGGTCGCGGTGATGTGCGATGCATCGATCTTGCAGATCTTGTGGCTTTTCTGTTTTCTGGGTCTTCCAGAGACTGCCGAAGATGCATCAGCCATCCATGGATAGCTTTGTACTCTGACTTCTGTCGGGTGTCGCACTGTTGAGCGTTGCAACTCGCGACTCGCAACACAATGCCATCGGCGCGAGAGCAGGTTCCGACCATTTTCGCTCAACCTTTTCGCATTGAGTTTCCGTTGGAGCCTCCCTCAAAATAGGTGTGGCAGGTACATGTAGATCCAGGCGGTCCAACGAACCTTCAGCGATAATATGAGGATTTCGCGGCGATAGAACACCATGACGA